>CM075813.1:21058399-21658399 GCA_037975025.1 Excoecaria agallocha | reverse complement strand
CATACTATCAATAAGGTCTTAGACCCAACCTCTTAAGGTTCAATGGTCATCTATCAAGTGGCCAGGGTGTTGGTGAAAAGTGTAGAATTGATCTGACTTGTAACTTGGCAAGTCTTGATTCCTAGCCAGTTTAGGCGGTAAGGGTTGTAGCTTCCCTTTAACTAATTGCTCAAAACCCAAAATAAAAGCCTTCCTAAATTTGAATAACACATTTGAGCTACTTGAGTAGCCAACACTTCTCCTATCTTTTGAGTGCTACTTCCTATACTAGCCATTTTATCAGCCCTAGCAATGCCATAGATCCGTTGATTGTTGTTGTAAACCCGATTGCCTTGATTACTAATATCTCCAAATTATACCTATGTTTTGTGTGTTTTAAGTGCATTTTTGAGTTCATTTAGTGTTGATTTTTTGCATATTATGTTTAAATTATGTGTGTTTTGAAAAGATAGAGTTTGGAGTTAATTCATGTTATTTATGGATATTTGAGGATCAAAATTTGAAGATCAACTTGGATGAGTTGGAATGTGTCTCAGTCGAGTCATTTAAAGAGTTCACCATCAATTTAGAAGCTACTGACTAGGCTAGAATAAGGAGTGGCTTAGTTGGGTCACTTACTCGGGATATATGCAAATTCTTATCGCACTTGAGGACCGACATAAAACAACTTTCACTTACCCTTATAGAACCTTTGCCTATAAAAGAATGCCTTTTGGGATATGCAATGCATTGGCTATATTTTAGTGGTGTATGATGGCCATTTTTCATGATTTCATAGAATAATTCATGAAAGTGTTTACGGATGATTTTACAATATATGGGAGGGAGTTTGAGAGTTGTCTAGCCAATCTAGATATGATTTTGGAATGATGTGAGGCCACAAACTTAGTGCTTAATTAGGAAAAATACCATTTTAGGGTACGTAAGAGAACAATTCTTAGCCATAAGATTTCGGAGAGGGAAATTACAGTGGATAAGGCCAAAGTAGAGTTTATTGAAAAACTTCCCCCTCCATCAATTTTTAAGGGTGTTAGGAGTTTCTTAAGGTATGCTAGATTTTAACTTCATTTTATTAAACATTTATCAAAAATTGTAAAACCACTTTCTAATCTTTTGATAAAGAATACTCCATTTAATTATTCTAATAAGTATGTATAGGCCTTTAATACCTTGAAGTAGAAGTTAATTTCAACCCTTATTATTGCATCACCAAATTTGGAGCTACCCTTTGAGATTAAATGCAATGCCAACGATTTTCCTATTGGAGCTATGTTGGGGTAGCAGAAGGATAAGATTTTTCACACTATTTACTATTTAAGTCATTCCCTTATTGGAGCTCAAGTAAATTACATGACAACAAAGAAAAAGCTTCTAGCAATCATGTTCACCTTTGAAAAGTTTCGGGCTTATTTGCTTTGTGCTAAGGTGATAGTTTGGTTGGATCATGTAGCTCTATGACATCTCTTTGCCAAAAAAGATTCAAAGGCTTGATTGATACAATGGCAACTGCTATTACAAGAATTTTATGTCTAAATCAAGGATAAAAAGGGAGCTGAAAACTTTGTGGCTGATCATCTATCAAGATTAGACGGTGAACATGTAAAAAAGGGAGAAATTCTTGATTTATTTCTCAATGTACGAATTTGTGCAATATTTTTAATTGTTATGTCTATTATTTGGTATGCTGAAATTAATAACTATCTTGCAGGAGGTTATCTACCAATGGAATATACATGGCAGTAAAAGAAGAACCTCAAAGCATGTGCGAGACATTATTTATAGGATCCTTATTTGCTCAATTTATGTCTAGATCAAATTTTGAGATGTTGTATTCCCAAGGAGGAGCAATGTGATATTATAAAGTCATGCTATAGAGGAGAAGTAGTGGGTCAGCATGGATTGAAATGAACAGTAGCAAAAATTTTGCAATCAGGTTTCTTTTGGCCTTCTCTCATTCAAAGTGTTAAGACCTTTGTGTCTATGTGTGATAGGCATCAATGTATTGGTAACATCTCTAAACATGATGAAATACCCTTAAATAATGTCTTAGAGATAGAAATTTTTGATGTTTGGGGAATTGACTTGATGAGGCCATTTCCAAATTCTTTCGAACTTTAGTACATTCTAGTAATAGTAAATTATTTTAGCAAATGGTAGAGGCTTTAACTACTAGGACTTGTGATGCATGAGTTATGTTAGAATTCCCTAGGAGGAATATTTTTACTAGATTTGGCATATCTAGGGCTATTATTAGTGATGGTGATAAATATTTTATCAACTATCAATTTAAAACATTGCTTTGTAAATACAGTGTTAAACATAAGATCATAACCCTATATCACCCTCAAGAAAATGGGCAAGTTGAGGTCTCTAATAGAAGTTAAAATCCGCCCTTAAAAAGACTGTTAATAACTTTAGGAAGGATTGGTCACATAGACTAGATGATGCTTTATGGGCATATCAAATTGCATTTAAAACTCCTATTGGTATGTCCCCATTTAGGCTTGTTTTTGGAAAATCTTGTCACTTATCAATCAAACTTGAACATAAGGCATATTGGGCCACAAAGTTTCTTAATTTTGATTTGATAAGTGCATGTGAGAAAATACTTTTATAGCTTAATGAACTTGATGAGTTTTGACTTTGGTCGTATGACAAAGTCGTAGCTTATAAGGAGAAAACCAAGGGTTGGCATGATAAGAAGTTGGTTTAAAAAGAATTCATCCTAGGCATATTAGTTCTGCTCTATAATAGTCATTTGCATTTATTTCTTGGAAAGTTAAAATCTAGATGGCTTGGACTTTATAAAGTGGTCGATAATAGCAATTTTAGAATAGTGACAGTGAGAAGTTTATAGAATGGTTAGGAGTATAAAGTGAACGGGCACCATTTCGAGCCTTACAATGCTTTACAGGTTGAGGTTGCTGAGGCAACTTTAGTTCTTCTCGATAAGTAAGGCAATTCAACAAGTCTAGCTGAAGACTTTAAAAATTCAAAACTACTATTTGTATCCTTTTCTTGGTTTGATTTTCATAGATTTATTTAGGTTAATTTGTATTTCTTTGTGTTTGTAGGTTCAATTTATTTTTGTATTGTAATTCATGAGTTTTAAGGTATTAGTGTGTTTAATTAGTTGGCTAAAATGTAGGACTTAAAATGAAAAGTAATCCAATTCTTGATGTAGCTCAATTGGTATTTTTGGTGTGTTGAGGTTTTATGTGTCTTGCTAGCTCATTTTAGGCATTTTAAGGAGTTACTAACTTTATTTTATGTTAGGTGAATTAGGATTGGTTTTGGAGTGAAAAAGTTGAGCAAATATTGCTCTTTATGTTTATGAGTGCAAATCAACCTAGCTAGGACACAAGTGTCTCGACTGGCTCACTAGATAAAGTTTCGAATAGAAGGCATCAACCCGACTGGGACACTAGGTGTCTTGGCTTGGTCACTTGAATTGCTTAATTCCCTACTTTCCTTTTATGACTGTTACTCTCTTCATTTCTCATTTTTCTCATTTCTCTCATTTGTTCTCCTCTACTATACACATCACCCAGGTAAGTGTTCTTCTCATTTCTTTTACATTTTTATATGTGTTTATCTTCTCTTTTCTATCTTAATTGCATCATTGTCTTATTTAATTTGTCTTTTGACTTAAGTTGTTTGTGAGTAACTAGGGTAAAATGTGGCATGATTTCTTCTCATTTTTGTAATGATTTGAGACATTGGTAGAGCATGTTGATGACCTATTTATTTCTTATTTGGGTTGTTTTTTATTTAGGCATATTGATTGTGTCAATTGGAATACATATGGGCATTATCCAACATGCACACCAATTGTTCGACAAAATGTCACAATGACATTTAACAACCAAATTTTGCATCTTTTCCTCAAATTATTTCACTTAATTATGTACATTAGCCTAGTCATTTTTATATTTTTGATGTTGAGAAAAATTTAATTGGTTTTTATTTGTGCAATGTAATGATTTAACATCTCTATAAGAATACTTGTCTTGCTATCCTCTCTCGATGTTTAGACCTATACCTTACTTCTATTATGCTATTCTTTTTGTTCCGATACACCTATGACACATGCCGAAACTACTGCTCATTTTTAGGTTTGCTTTTAAGAGGCCGCTTTTAGGGTCCGAGACTGGAGGAGGCTCACTTTTAATCACAAATTGGCCATTTCACCATAAAGAGGGATTCAGTCCATTTTATGGCTAGTAGTCAACCTATAAAAGGGTCTACTAATAGGCCTAAAAATGAAGGTGTCATGGAGTTGCCACCTGACAGAACATCAAAAAGTTAATCTCGACCTTTTGATGTCCAAACAGATATTAGTGTTTGCGACATCACTCTTATTAGGCATCTTGGTTATGTGTTATTTTCTAATTGAGTTTTAGATTTAATCCACTCTCTTCTCTCACATAATGCAAAGTAATAGAATTAAATAAACATACCAATCAAACAAAGAAAGCAATAAACAAATACAAAGAATAAAATCCTACTTAAATTATTACATAAACAAATCATCCCATAAAAAGAAAATAAATTATATACATAAATTAGGATATTTATTTGAATTGGGAACATTAGTTCCCTCATGCATATTTACAAAAATCATAAGTTCATTTTATATAGATTTGGGATAAAAATTGGACATTGGTCCATATTTTAGAGGAAACCCCAATTTATTTAATAGGAAATATTTTAATGTCTTTTCATTTTATCGTGCATAAAAATCCCTTTTTTACTAGTTATTGCAATCTCGAAAAATAATACATCTAAAGATAAATAACAAATAATGCTAGGAAATTACATAAATAAACAAAACCATGGCAAGTAAATGAAATAAAATGAGATAATTGAAATGACCATGGTGTGAAGGTAGTGATCAACTCAGGAGCATGACTTCCCATGCAAAACACCATAAACCCTTCAAAAGCCATAAATGTATCAATACTCAGAAAAATGGGCAAAAAACAAATAAGTCATTGTCCATAATAAACAATAATCATAAATTTATTAATACAAACAGAAGAGATTTGGATACAAAACACATCATACAAATACAAAATCACATCAAATAATGCATGAACAAGATGAAAAATAATTAAATGACATAAAAAGTACATATAAGCATGAAATATGTGTAAAATATACCTCAAAATACACTTAAGGATGGCCATAATATGTGAGGGATGGCCAGGACGAATAGATAGGCCTAGGGACATCCCATCTATCAAATGATAGAGGACCATCCGTCAGGCTTTCATCCCATTCGTCACCTCTAAACAAAACCAAAAAATGCAAAAATGCAGAAAAATCACACCACATGAGTTCCTAGCCTCAAATATGCATTTATATGATCCAAAACATGCCAAAAATATATTACAATAATGAATCATACATAAATGCATAAAAGGCTTATTTTTACAGAATTAAAATAGCAAAATTAAAGCTTCAAATATGTAACAATGGAGGAATCCCAAGTTTAGAGCATGTTTTTATCATGCCTCTAACATATTTTTTAGTCTAGTAACACATTACATATTTAGAAGCATGCATATCAGTAAAATATAGAAACTAAAACATGATAACATACGTTAGAGAGTCAAATGATTATGCCCATTGAATTCTAGAGAGCGAAAGTGGGAGAAAAGCTTAGAATATTACCCTCAGAAGATATTCTAACTCGTCAAATTCTATAGTCCAGATCTCCACTCTGAATCGTGTTTGTTGTTCTCAAAATAAATTTGAAATTTGTTTGTGTATGTGAGTGTTTGGTAAAGATTTGCTATAGCACAAAGTTTAGATAGAGAAAGAAATTAAATTTTCTTCTCTAATGGTGGCTCCTCAAAAAATGTGATTCTTCTTTTTTAAAAACTCTAAAATTGAGATTTTATATCTAAGAAAGATTTTTTATTGAATTTCCCCTTAAAAATCTCCAAATCTAGAGATCAAATCCCCTAAATCTAGAGGAAATCTCCTCAATCAAAATTTATTTTTTTCAAAAATCTAAAATATGTGGGAAAATCTGGATTTCGAGTGAGGGACAGCTGTCTCTCATCACTAAACCCTAAATTTGCAAAAATATCCTCCATATGGACCACCCAAGAGAGAGGAACCCACAGATGGATACCCCTCAGGTGACAAACAATCGTCTATCACCATTGGAAGCCAAAATGGAGGTTTTTACGTCCACCTTGCTAAAGCACTTGAAATCATTTTGCAAATTCTTGAAAATTTTTTTAGAAAATACTTGAAATTCATGATTGGAGCCTCAAGATCTGAACCTACTGTCAGTAATATGTTATATCCTCATTATTGGGTAACCTTGATCTAGGCTTCCTCGGTTTACGGTGTCTACAACACCCTATGTGTTTATTGTTGCCTCTCACACTAGAACTTCACTTTATTGCTATATTGGCATTCATCCTAGATTTTCTACCTCTGTATTGACCTTATTGTTTTGCTGGAAAACCTTGTACTCTCATTTTTTTGTTTACCATTTCGATTGGGGTTTGTTTTAGTATTTACATACTCTTTTTTATCTATTTTGTAGTGGCTTCCAAGCATGCACACAATGAGGCAGGCTCTAGCTCTTCAGGTTTTTAGATGCCAAGCTATATGGATCATAGCTTGAACAAAACATACAAGTACTTTTTAGAGGTTGACTATATGAATCCAGTCTACTTGAGTGACATTTATTTGGGCATGGTGGACGGGAATATGAAGGAGGAGGTAAATAGGCTAATTAAGACCATTAAATGGACAAAGTTTTTTAATAAAAGAAAGGAAGTTTACTCGAAGATTACTAGGGATTTTCTCACTACCTTTTGGTGCACCTTTGAATTTGATGAAGATGATGATGGGTTTATAATATTCCAACTGTAGTCAAAGAAGTACAAGATTACCTTTAAGCAAGTTACGGAGTACTTAGGCTTCCTTTTGATGGTGTACAAAAACTCCTTGATGCCACACCCCAGCAGAATTGGGCTATGGTTAGAGACGATGTGGAGCCAACCATGTATATGCCTAAACAGACCAAGGTTTATCATCTTAAAAATCATACCTATCGGATCCCTTATAGATTTTTTTCCTTATATTTCTTTGGGCATATTAAGGGTGTTAGTAATGCTAATTCTTTAAAGGTGCTCATTCTTCGATGTATGATTGAAGGAATTAGGCTTAATAGAGCATATTATCTATGGAGAAAGATTGAACAGCTCCAATGGAGGCTAGGAATATAAAAAAGGATCTTTTTGGGAGGCATAGTTACAATAGTAGCTAGGGTTGTGCATTATAAGTCACTTGGCCCCACGCTTGGTGTTGTAGCACATTTAGACTACAAAATGTTCAAGAACATGCCAATCCTAAAGGATAATCAAGGTTTTAACCGGATGGACAACTAGAGAGGAATATATTTATTAGGAGACTAAAGGCTGCAATCATTACCCCTGAGATGCACCAGTTGACATATCTAATGATGACGATGAGGAGGAGTAACCAAAGGAGGCTTCTGCACTAGCCCCTGTTCAACATCTGATACCACAGATGGTGGATTTCATCAGTTATGTTCAAGCATGCTGGTTCATCTAAGAGATGCATATCAATAAATTACAGTAGAGCATTGATGCTCTCCATGTGAATCAAGAGAGAATGGCTAGCACTCAAAAGCATTTTTTCAAATACTTTTAGGAGCGGTTCCCACCACCACCTCAATGAGCTGAGATTGATACTTTCTTGTTAAGGACAACAATACTTAGAGGGGGGTGGAGCTTATTTGAGCTTAATTGATGATTAATTTTGGGAAGTTGGACAAACACTGCTAACACCATCTTTGTATGTTTTGTCGTTATTTTTGTTTCTTTTATTTATATTTATTTTTTTTAGTTCGTTATTTGTATTTGATGTTTAATTTGTAGTATTTTAGTTACCTTTAAATTATGTAATGCTTTGTTTTATTTTGTCTATTTTACTTTAATTTTACTTATACTTTGTTTGGTTATTTAATTTAGTTTGTTACTTTTTAGTTTCTTTAATTAGTTTGGTTTAAGTTAATGTGTTAGTTAGGTAGGGCATAGTTTGGTCGATCATTTGGTCTACATTTAGTATAGTTTGCTCTAATTTATTTTTGAATTTTTAACTTCAACTTATAATCTTGCAGTGTTTAAAATTTTGGTTAGCACTAGAACAATTATGTTGTTTGATGCAATCTTAGCCATTTTAGCATTTGACTTAAGCATAGTTGTTAGTTTCCAATTATTGTACGCATAAGACCTGTTTTCAAATTCAAGAAAAACTAATGCATAGAAGTAGTCAAGCTAGTGTGACACGCACCGTAGCTTGCTCATGTTCGGGTCAGTTCTCGAAGGCTGGCTTTTAGGGTTAAAGATTGGACGAGACTCATAAATTTCATAAACTGATCACTTCACAATAGAAAGGGTTTAAGCCCAATTCTATTATTGATAGTTAACCTATGAAAGGCATCCAATGTGGGATCAAGAAGCAGGTTTCATGAAGTTGCCACCTAACAAATGTTGGAAAATGAATCTAAACCCTTTTAATGCCTAAACAGAAATCGGTGCTCAAAACATCACTTTTGTATCTTGGTTAGGTGTTTCTTATAACTAAATATTTATCATTAGTCCACTACTCCCTTCTCACACGATACATTGCGAAGAAAATAAGTAAAAACATTAATCAATAAAGAAAACGATAAATAAATAAGTAAATCCACTACTTAAACTATTATATAGGCAAATCGTCCAATTAAAAATATAAAAACATATATAAATCGGGGAGTTTATTGAATTTTGGAAACATTGGTTCCCTCGTGCTCATTTACAAAAGTTCTTTTTGTGAGATTTTTGAAATAAAAATCGGACATTAATCCATTTTATTTGAAATAAATCAATTAATTAGATAGAAAACATTATGAGTTTTTTTCAATTAACGTGCTAAAATTCCTCATTTTTACTACCTATTATAATTTCTAAAAAATGAAATACATCTAAAATAATAAAAAAAATACAAAATAGAATAAATAAAATAAACAACCATAAAGCAAAATTAAATAATGCAAAAATAAGGTAAAGGAAAAGGAAGAAGAACCGTTCATTACAAAAAAAAAATTTTACCGACGGATTTTTATCGACATAATTTAATTTTTTACTAATGGAAAATGCCCTTACCAACTGTTTTTTAATGTTTTACCAACATAATGCATCCATCGGAAAAACGCTCGTAGATGGCAATTTACCGACGAAAAATTACGAATTATAAAAAATATTCCGTTGGTAATTTTATTAAAAATCCATCAAATGTATCGTTAAGTTGACCATTACCAACGGAAGGAATCTTGCGTCAGTAATTTAATGGAAGTAATCTTGCGTCAGTAAATTGTCGGTAAATTTAATGAAAAAAATTCAATTTATTTTAGCATAAACTAATTTTAAATTTATTAAAATATCAGTGACGAAATTTTCCATCGGTAATTTATCGATAACATATTTTTCTATTAAATTTTTTTATAATTTTTTGCAAAAATTATATATTTTCTATTCGCAAATCCTAAACTAAACACGATAAATTTAATACAAAAAGTCAAAAATTTAAATTGAATTCAAAATCAATATATACAGTGCAAGTAATTACAATACAAGTATATATTGTATACAATGTTTTGTATTATTATACAAAAAATTATCTAAAATTTTATTTGTACAAATATTTTGTAAATTACAATATCTATTATAAAAAGATCTATCTGTATGCGAAACATAGAATTCAACATCCGAAAAGATAATGAAAACTTTAAATTACTGAAATTCCAAGTATGCAACCACCACATTCATAGACTTTCAATCTAAGATTTGAAAAATAACCACAATCAAATGCAGAATATCACATGTAGGCTCAATTTGAAACTTGATGGTGATCTATGACATAGCATACAGAACCGTCAACAACACTTCAATAGTGAACATAAGATTTGTTATTGATAAAATCTAATAGCCACAAAAAGTTTAAAATATCTAGTTAACTTCATCCAAGAGGCGAAAAATGCAAAATAAAGAGGTCTCGAATCTGAGTAACAAAATCAACAACTTAGAGAGAATTTTTCAGCACAAATTGTAAAAACTTTTAAGTCTATGCCAACCCACAGCAAAATAGTTAGCAATCCTCTAAAAAGCTTTAAAAAATAAAAAATGGAACCAGTAGCTTACCGTGTATATATTTTTAAAGTCAATGCCCCCTCACTACTCCAAATTCAGAGTCCAATTTTTGCTTAAAATGCTTCTTAGACTTTTTGGACTCGTGCCGATCACCTTGCAACTTCTCTTTTGTTTCACTGTCATTAGTTGCTATTAAATAATCAAAAAGACCACCATTGAATTCCTGAAGGAAAGCAAAATAACAAAGAAATAATCACATAATTCAACTAATATCAAGTAACATCAATCCCGAAAAACAGATGTTGGAGTTAAGTTGGAGTTTTGTAACTTAAAATTTGAAACTCATGGACAAACTAAAACATTCATGACCTGTCAAGTAAACTATGACCACAGGACAACTATAACGTCAGGACAAGTTGAGTAACACTACAAGAAAAAAGACCTATAAGAACGGAAAATTCGGTCCTTAAAAGTGCCAATAACCCACTATTCTTCTTGAAATCCCCTTAAATAATTTAAAAGTTTCAGAATCCTGATTATAGATACTAAGGGTGCGTTTGGTAACAATTTTTATTTTTTAAAATCCATAAACTATTTTTAGTTTTTGTTATTTGTTTTTCAAAAACTGTTTAAAAACTATTATTCTATTTATTTTTTAAAAAATTTTCGAATATCCATTAATACATATTATACATATATATAATCTAATTATTAATATTAAATAATAAATATTTAATAAAATTTAAAATATATTACATTAAAAAATATAATATGGTAGTAGTGGTGGTAATGATTGTAAAAGCAGCAATGGCGATGGCAGTAGCAGTATGATGGTGGCAACAACGGTGGTGGCAATGATAATAGTAGAGATAGCAATACAGTGGCGGTAGTAGAGATGATGGCGACAGTGGTAGTAGTGGTGGCGGTGGCTGTAGCGATAGTGGTGGTGGTGGCGAAGGTGTGGTGGTGGTGGTGGTGCTAGTAGCAGTGTGGTGGTGGTGGTGGCAAAGATGGTAGCGGCAGTGGTGGCAACGATAGTGATGGTGTGATAGTGGTGGTGACAATAGTAGTGTGGTGGCGATGGTGATGGCAAATATGGTAACGACGGTGGTGATGATGGTGGTGGTAGTGATGGTGGTAGCAGTGTGGTGGCAGTGGCGATATGGTGGAGATGGCAGTGGCGACGATGTGTTAGTGGCGGTGTGGTGTGGTGGCGGCAGCGACATGACGGCGTGGTGGTGGCGACGATAGCAGCGATGGTGTGCTGGCAACGGCGGCGGCGGCGATTTGACAGTAGTAGGTGGTGATGTGGTAGTGGCGGTGATATAATTATGATAGCAATAGTGATAATAAGGATGGAGTAATTAAATTATTGATAAAAATAAAATCATAAAAACCATATTTTAAAGATTTTTAATTTTTGTTTTTGTTGCCAAAATCACTTTTTAAATTTTTGTAAAAATAAAAATGGAAACAAATTTGCCGAACATGTTTTTATTTTATTTTTGAAAAAAAAAAACCAAAAACTAAAAATAAAATAATTCCCGAACGCACTCTAAGACTTCTGCTTGAGAATTTGGAATCGTGAATTTTAAATTAATATTACATTTAAAAGCATCAAATACCATAATAATATAAATATAGATATGCAAAGTCGAGATAGTTCATTTCATAGAGTTTTCTAAAGTTGATATTCAATAAATAATGATATGCCAAATTATCTCCTATACATAATAGAGAGTCCCTGATCTAAATTTAAAGTTGAGCCCAAAATTGGAAGTAGAATTCCACAAACATGGTGAAGCTGGTGCAGAAAAAAACATACCAGTAATAGAAAGCAGCGTGTAAAGTACATTTTTCAAAAACCAAAAATAAACTATTAATGTTTTGGTTGAAAAAATAGAATAAAATAAAATATCGATTGATTATTATGTGTCATCTTACTTGAGATTTCGTCAACTTCTTCATCTTCAAATGTTACTATAATATAATTGGATGTATATTATCATTACCTTTTCATACAAGAACCCAATGACATCTCAGTGCAAACCCAAGATAAAGATACCAAACAAACCTCAAACTATAAATGTCTTGGTAACTGTTGCTTAGTAGTGTTTCATGTTCCTCAAAGTCTGGCAATACCTCCAGCTATACCTTCTACAGCAATTCTACTTCCTAAAATAAGAATTCCTATTAGTGTCTCTACGTGTTATTTTGTGATATAGAAAAGCCAAAGTAATATCAAGTTCAACATTTTCACAGTTAGAACTCAATGAAAAGGATATGAAACCATTAAGCCCTAACTATAGTAGGGAAGAAAAAGCTAGTTAAGAATCTCCCAGCATTGATGAAAATTAGATTTCCATTAACTTGATATATTCAAGAACAATTCAACTTCCCAAATAAATGCCGGTATGCATAGCATCAAGACAGATTCAAGCATCTAATAATCTAAAAATTATTAGTATTTAGGATGGGATTTTACTTCCTCACAAATTATATGCACTAAATTGAAAAATAATGACCGTGTAAAAATCTTGTTTTTTTAGTATATTTTTAAGGACCAGAATATTGACTAGTACTTGAATTGTTGTCTTCAATGAGCCTTTTTCTTGTAGTGCAAATCATTACTTCATTTAAAATTACTGAGTGTGTCAAGACAAACATAAGAATAAAGCAAATGGACAGGTTAAATCCTAACCAAACCAAACACTATTGCAGTTAACAATTAACAAAAGTGCAGCTCCAGCCAGTGGAACAAAAACAAAAACAACACATTTTTAACGAATCCTAAATTGATATTGGGCAACCTATGCAAACCAGGATTAAGCAAATGGATTGCTAGAATCTTTTACATAAACTAGGTCTGATTACTACAAATTTTAAAATAGAAGAAGATGATAGAAATTTTGGATTTTTGTGACGGCAGGCTTTTAAAAAATGCATTGAATTATTAATCATAATCTGTCTTCTTTCATACAATATATAAAACAGTACTGTTTGTTCTTAAGAGGCTGCCAATCTATTTCTTATCATGTTAATTTAATCAGCCAACAAACAATAAGTACTCAATTGTATAGATAAATTTTAATTTATGTCATATTCTGAGATCCACTTATATCTCTCATAAAAGAATATATATATATATATATATATATATATATATATATAAAGCCTATCTTTATGTAATGAAAAAGATTTTTTTTTTAAATTCGGAATTTAAATTTATTTTGTGAACAGTATATATGTAGAGCTTATAATCAATTACAGGTTTAAAATAAAAATGGGTTTTTATATGATAATTAAATAATCTCTTTTATCAAAAAAAAATTAATAACTTATCATTAATTTTAATATATATAAGATTAATATATTTATGTTTGCTTTTGTTAGTATGAACTGATTCTCGTAAAGCTAGAAAATCAAATAATTCATTATTCAAAGATTTTGATTTTTAAAAATATGGGTTCACATGTATATGGGCACTCTATTAATTTAATCAGGATCTTTTCTATAATCCATTTGACTTCCCTATAAATAGTTCAACAGAACAACCAATGCAAACCACGATTAAGCAAAGACATGGACGATGCCTAGAGCTTCACAAACAAATATTAAAAACTCTGAACTCAAGGTCGGAAAACAACATAGAACAAAGTTTGTTTGTTAAGCCACTTCATTTTAATTCACTAGAAGCACTGTAACCAAGCTTCTTAAGTTTTAGAATGACAAACAGGCTCGTTTCAACTGGCAGTTAGTATCAGGGCTCATGTTGTTTGAAGTTATTAGCAAGCACCTGCATATACATATTTACTCAACTAATTAAGGCACCATATTGATAGGTAATGAGAAAGGGGGTAAGAAGTGCTAATTAATAACTTCTAAGAATTTAGGAAATAACTTCTTAGTTAATAACTTCTAAGAATTTATTAGGAAGTAACTTCTTAGAACCATTGCTATATCTATTGATGATAGGCCTTTAGACGAAGTATGAAAACAATACCTTGTGGGGGCCATTGATTGAGATCACTTCTTTGAAGAGGACTGATATAGAAGCTTTCCTTGGAATCACCTGTTCATCAACAAAGAAATGTCCTCTAAATATAAATATAAAAGAAATTAAAATTTAAAACTGGATTTATTTTATGGAACACACTCAATAAATTCTGCGATCTACCTAAAAGTCAAGCATGTGATTGAAGATGGCTTTAAAACAAAAAAAGTTAATGTCTGAACTGTACTTGCTCAGATCTACAACAACATTTTCTTGATTTCAATTAAAACAAATTCAAAACAGAAAATAACTCTTCATTCTTTAAGTGTAGATGTTACGATTGCACGTCGGTTAACTGACTAGGCAGTTAGTGACTTATAAGGGTGTTGGGCTCCCTCCATTGATAGGAATTCCTCTTGGTGGAAAAAGGGGCCTTCACACTTATGGGCTTGATATTGCCCTTCTCTATCAGTGGTCCGACCTGCCGGATCCGCGACCCAGGAGAGGAACCTCAAGGGAGAAGCCAGCAAGTGGGTGTGGCTCAGGAGAGAAACCCAGAAGGGAGAAGCCGCCAAGGGGGTGTGACCCAGGAGAGGAACCCTTGGGGAGAAGCCGCCAGTGGGTGACAAGCCGTCGGGACGTCGGCTGTTGAGGGAGGGGGTAATGTTACGATCCACCACAAAAAAATGCATTTTACCGACGGATTTGTGCTTTTACCGACGGAAAATGGCCTTACTGACGGTTTTTTATTATTTTACCGACAGAAACAATCCGTCCATAAAACGCTCGTAGGTACCAAATTACCGGCGGACAATTCCGTCAGTAAATGTTACCGACGGATATATAATAAAATTCCGTTGGTAATTTTATTAAAAAAACCGTCGGACATTTCATCGGTTTGACTTTTTACCGACAGCTTATCCATCGGTAATCCGTCGGTAAATTTTATTACTAAAAATATTCATTTATTTTAGTAAAAACAGCGACAGATATATCCGTCGGTATTTTATCGGTAAAATAAATTATTTATTATTCTCTAAAAATTTTTGCAAAAACTATATATTTCCTGCTAATTTATATATTTTCTGTTTTAAACACAATACATTCAATACAAAAAGTCTAAATTTAAATTGAAAATATATATTAATTAACAAATTTAATATCAAAAAAATATTATACATTATAACTATTATGCAAATAATATAAATATTGTGCACAATAAAATTTTATTTCCACAAGTATTGAATCTAATTACAATGCCAAAAATAAAACCATCATTCTATTGTTCTTCAGGATTGGCAGCCCCAAAACTTTCTCCATCAAAATATGAACTACCAAGTGATAAATAACACTCTGAAGACTCTTTCTATCCAGATAAAGTCTCGAAACCTATAAAAGAAACACATATATCTTAGACATCAAAAGACTGGCATATTCAATTACTGAAATTTAAGCTTGCCAAACAACAAATCTCCTATTCAATATCAGATCATGGTATGAATTTCAAGATGTCACTTTAAAGCTCCGTACAATATTTCAAATTAAACCAAGGAGATTATTTCAGAAAGAGAGAGAGAGAGAGAGAGAGCGCAAACTAGTGTGGACCTTATCAATGCTGGTAACAGCACTAGACAAAAGTCTTGACATAAACACATCTCTGCTTGCTGTCTATTGTGTTCGCTGCTTCCTATTTACACCAAACAATTTATTATAAAAATTCAGGGATTTGCCACAAATGAAATTAAATCAACATGTGACAAGACTTTTGAATATATATATATATATATATATATATATATATATATATATATATATATATATATATATATATATATATATATATATATATATATATATATATATATATATATATATATATATATTCTAAAGGTTATACCTTCATTTGATCTTGGTCGTGACTGACCAAAAATGAATTAGCACCAAGATGTTCAGTTGCTTCATGCTTTTTGTTAGGAGACGTGCTAATCACAGTGACCTTAGCCCCCATAGCCTTAGCAAATTTCACAGCCATATGACCAAGCCCACTGAGGCCAACCACGCCCACATACATACCAGGTTTATCGAGTCCATAATATTTCAAGGGGCTATACACTGTGATCCCAGCACAAAGCAGAGGAGCAGTTGCATCAAGTGGCATATTATCTGGGATTCGAACAATGAAGTGTTCATCTGCAACCATGGTGTCCGAATATCCTCCATATGTCATGGTTCCATCATAGTATTTGGCATTATATGTTAGTATCATTTCTGGGCAATAATTCTCGAGATTTTGGCTGTAACTATAGCAGGACCTGCAAGATCCCACCATGCACCCCACACCTACTTTGTCCCCAACCTTGAATTTCTCAACCTTCCTCCCAACCTCTGTCACCACTCCCACTACCTCATGTCTAGATTTACAAATCACCAACAATTAATTAACAAATTACATACAAATCTTTTTCAATTGTAAATGGTACTTGAAAAAATTGAAAAATTACCCAGGGACAATAGGATAAGTGGAAGTGCCCCATTCATTCTTCACCATGTGAAGATCGGAGTGTCACATCCCGCAGTATAGGACCTTAAAGGACACATCTTTCTATCCCGTTGCCCTGCAAAAAAAAAAGGTAAATAAATAAATAAATAAAAACCATACTCTCAATCATATTGATCAAATGTGAATAAAAATTGATTAAGAGATCAATTGATCTCACAAGTATGAAGAGAAAGTGAGAGATTAAGGGAATAAGAAAAGAAACTCCTAGAGAATTTAAAGGGAGAGAGGAAACCAGAAGTATAATTAGACTCCTAAATTACACTGATCAAAATAGAAAGATGTGTTAAATGGCATTCTTCATTCAATAAAAGACCCAGTAGATCATCAAAATTTATAGGTTTCACACAAGCATCCGAACCCCAAGTAAAAGATTTGAAAGCAGATTTGTATAAAGAAATCATATATACTTTTGTTCTCAACAATCTGATCTTTGTTATATATATATATATATCGTTCACAATTCGATAAAGAAGTGATTAAAAAATGAAGAATATAATCTAGCTAAGAACCCATATTTTTCTTGTTAATACTAAGTAGAATATACTAAGATTCTTGTGAGCCATCATACATACTTTTGTTCTCAACAATCTGATCTTTGTTACTTATATATATATATATATATATATATATATATATATATATATATACCACGAAGCGAAGCTCGATGAGTTAGGAAATAAACCACGAAGCCAAAATATTCTTCATAAAGAAGCATAAAGAAACAGAGGATGGATACTTATGCCAAACCAACCAGCAGCACATAGATACAAGCCAAACCCTCAATACCCACAACAAAATTAAGGCCCAGCAATTGATGAGGCTGGATACTCATCAATTTCGGAAAATCTGTATGAGCAGCCGATGCCTTTTTCACAAAATTTTCCATATAAATGAAAAAGTGGAAAGCTATTTTTCAGAAAAGTGCAAATGATTCACCTTTGCCAAACTCCAATTGGAACCATATATCAATTCAGGCATGAATGATTTTGCAGTTTGAGAAAGAGGTTCACCTCATACCGTACACATGCTGTACGTTTGAATCATGACCTAAAATGAATATTTTACTTGTCAAGCTATACCATCATCATTTTTGAAAGAGCGATAACTAAAAATACAAGCATGAATACATCTAACCTGATGAGCAGCCACAGAATGTGTACCCATAGATTTAGCAAATGCATTGTATCCTTCGACATCAGACCAGATAAATGTACAGAATCAAACAGAAACAACACCTTTGACATCATTGTTCATCAAGTGTTGGAACAGAGATAGCAAATGCATTGTATCCTTTATTGTTCAGAGCTTCAATAATCATATAAGCTGCAATAACCTGGAACGCATGAAGGTAATAGGAGACCCCCCCCAGAAAAAGGAAATGTATGCCATTATGGATACACTAGAATGACTAAACTAGAATGACTAAATTAGAAGTGTTAAAACATCCTGTAGCAAAAAGAAAAAAAAGGAAAAGTTTTTGTTACAAATAGCTAACTTTTGGAATAGATATATGTAATTGCCTTGTACCTTTTATTTGTGGCATCATAAACCATTTGCCTGGTGATCCAGTTGCAAATAGTAGATAGCTTGACCAATAGCAGCCCCAACCACCACTGTATGTATTTGTACAAGCAACAACCACCTAAAAGATAGCATATAAGCAAACATTAACAAAGATGTGGAAACATCTTCTTAATCAAATAATTAAGAACTTCTTCAATGGATCTGTAGAACAACATAAAAAGAGACATAACAATGAATAAAAAAATGCCCCAACTAATGCAATTATATGATAAAAATGTTATTGATAATCTCAAGTTATTAGAAAAACATAATTAATAGCCAAAACCAAGTTATAATCTCAAGTTATTGGTGACAGCCAAAACATAATTAACAGCCAAAACCAAGTTTTAAGATATTATAATTAAGAAGTCATAATCTCAAGTTATGAGACATACACTAATACTAAGTCTCTTTTTCTTAAAATCTGGTCTTCAACTTACACAATCAATTTCTATATAAGTATACATGTATATAACTATACATGTATACAATCAATTACAATTAAAAATATTATATATCCAGTAGAGAACTTTTTTGGATTTTAACATGGACCTGTCTTTACAGAGACGCTTAAATGAAACCATAGTTGTAAAAGTAATAATCAATAACTTTACCTTGGTGTAATATCTACAGCCCTCTGAGCCTTCGGTTACAAACAAAAGCTTAAGATTAAGATGAAAAAGCTTCTTTAAGACCACATTATCATCATTAGGATCATCACCTCCAGTTAAGAATGTGATTTCGTCCTAACTCAACTGCCATTAAATTAGATTCTCACAATCAATTCTAAGAAACTTACATTGATTGAATGGTCATGATGGTTTTGTGCAAGCCCTTTTGCACACAAAGCCCACAGAAGAAATATAAGAGAGAGGCAGCTAAAAGAATTGCAATTATGTAAAAGTACATGAACCATTACTCTACTAATGCGCCTTGATAATTTTCTAATACATGTCACACAAGAAACAGTTTTTTCTTCATGGTTGAGGAGGTCCTAATTCACTACATTTCCTGGTTAAATGATACAAGAAATCTCATCTTCATGAGCAGATGCATGTCTAATTCTGACTCGTGAAGAAACATGTCAGCACTTGGATGCCAGAAAAATAAAAATTTTCATTCACCATCAGCTCTGAGAGTAACAAATGTCAATGCAGTCCTCGCTGTGGGGTCAAAACGCACACCAGAATTATCAAATTTGTTTTTGTTTTAAAATGCCGGCCAACATGTAACCAAACTCGTCATCACCCAGCTGAGATGCAAATAGAACCCATGTGAGAATCAAAGAACCTTGAATTTTAAAATCATTAGTAGCTTATAGAACATAAAAGCACAACCACATGAAAAGAAGCATAGCATTGGAGGTTGAAATTAGTTTCCAATCTCAGCAAAGTCAAGCATAACAGAACACAATCAGGTTATACAACATGTAGTAAATATTATTTTTTAAACCATGATTTGAATATGGAATTACTATTAAATTGACCGTGGAGCTGCAGATCAAATTTACATGAAAATTTACCAATACAAATATGAATTTTTCTAGTCAAATAACCAAACAGCAAAGTCTTCTGCCCTTTTTTTACCTTAGAAACGCCGACTCCCACTCCCTTCGATCTTCCTACTGACGGCGAGTGTGGAGGAGCGATGACCACTGCCACGACTGTCTCGCCAAAAATAGCTCAACGGTGCTGCGCCTGATCGATTACCAACACCGCTCGCCGGAGAATAGGGAGGAAGTACGGTGAGAGAAGAACAAATAAAAACAAACTAGAAAAGGGAAAACAAACCGGCGTTAGATGCCGGGGTCGGTGGCAGGACAGGCGCTAGGGAGCGACGACGACGGAACGGCCACCGGTGACGTGCGATGCCTCTGACGGCGGGAATCAGCTCCTCCCCGCTCTCCCTTTCTCCCCGATCCACCTTCTCCCTCCTTTTTTTCTTTCCTTTTTTCGTTATTCTTTTAAGTTCTTATTTTTCTTTTGTAAAAAGTGTGGCCACAAAAATTCCTCTAGAAAATTCTAGGGATAACTTAAGATATTATATTTTTCTTCTTCTTTTAATAATTATCATCTATAACTATTTACTTTAAATTTTCTTTCTTTATTACTAAAATATATTTTAATTTAAATTATAAATTTGAAAGCCTAGAGATGATATTCACTAATATTATATCACATTCTAAATAAATTGATTCCTCGTAAATCGATATCAAATATACTATTTACCAACTATTATCCGACTCGAGTTTTGGGATATTACATTGGAAATTACCTCTCTTATTTTTTTAATTTTTTTATTTTACATATATATTTATATTAAATAAATATTTTTATCTCATAAAAATTTGTTTTGATCTCTGTCTCTTCCACTTATTTCTTAAATTTAAATATAATTTATATTTTTACCCTTTTGATTATAAATTTTAATTTTACTACTGAATATAAATCATATTTGATTTGATATATAATATTTACCAATGCAACATGAATTCATTTATATATTGATCGGCTTAAATTTAAATAACAAAAAATACAAGTCGTATGGATCGAACTTATCACATCAAAATATAACAAATTTTTATTTAAATATTCAAAAAATATTTTGTATATATAATTAAAAAATAGGAGTATAACTAAAATATATTAATTATTTTACATAAAAATATATATATATTTAAAATAAAAAAATATCTAGTCTAGACTTTATTTGGAAAAAATGATATTTTATAAAAAAAATAAAAAAAAATTTAAAAATTTATTTAAATATAATAAACATAATAACGACGGATTACCGACGGAAACGACTGTCGCACCCATTCATATTTCCGTTTCCCCATATTCCGTCGCTATTTCGTCAGTAAATAATGTGCCCCATTATTGATTCCGTCGGTACATCACAAAAATCATTGATATCCTTACCGACGAAGTTTTTTGTTGCTAAACTGTCGCTACAAAATGGCGCCACTATTTCCAGCCAAATTTACCGACCGTTTTCTATTTTAGTCGCTAAAAACGTCGCCATTTTGCAAGTTTTTTATTTTTACTGACACATTTGTTATTCCGTAGCTAATCCGTCGGTAAAATCTTCTTTTAGCGATGGATATTTTTTCCGTCGGTAAAATCAATTTTTTTTTGTAGTGATCCCACATCGGTTAACTGACTAGGCAGTTAGTGACTTATAAGAGTGTTGGGCTCCCTCCACTGATAGGAATTCTTTTTGATGGATAAGGGGTCTTCATACTTATGGGTCTGATGTTATCATTCTCTATCAGTAGAACAACATATTTATCTAACACTCTTCCAATCTTCCAAAGAACAAACAAAATAACTTGAAAGGTAAACACAAAACGCTTTTAAAGAACAAGAAAAGAAAAATAAAAATAAAACAAAATTAAAATTAATCAACCAGTGAAAAAGCTCTTCTTCTTTTTAACTGATGATCAGATTATTGGATCTGATAGGACTCTTATGTCTCAATAGAATTCTTAGTTGAGCTTTTTGACACTCTTAACTTTGTTCATATTTACTTAAAAACAACCAAAGCAAAGCATGAACCTGCTTTATGTTATTAATTAACAGAAATTTGAATGAATACTGGCGATTCTCAATCGATCAGCCAATCCAGATCCACGTTCTTTTTTGAAATTGGATCAAAAATTTCCAGAAAGGCCAAAACAACAGTTCAGTTTGAGAAATCAGAAATGGCTTCATTGATCTTAACTTCAAGATCCCTTCTTTCTGAACACAACACTTCCTTCTTAACTCCATCAACAAGAACTCCTCACTTGTTCCAGTAAGTACTTAATTTCTTCAACCAAGTTTCAAAATCCAAATCTCAGTTTTACGGAGATTATTTTTTGTGGATCAGAAAGCAAGATTATTTGGGCGACCATTTTTCGAGCTAAGAAGAAAATTTTGGTGTTGTTTTTAGAGATGAACAAAGATCAAAGGCCAGAACTGAGGACGCTGCCATTAACTTGTGAACAGAGTTTTGTCATTTTTATTGGATTCTCAAAATTTCTATTGGGCTTATCTGCATTCTATCTTTTTTATCATTTTCATATTATTTTCTCACAATTAATTGTCATGTTTTGATTAAAGTTTATCATTTCTTATTTTACGAAAACTTAATTTTCATAAAAGGAAATGATTAGTAATCTTCGACTGAAACTCTCTTAAGCAGCTTTTCTATCTGAATTACCAATTCCCATCACCTCTTTGAATCGAAAAAGAAAGAACTGCTGTTTCCTTTCTGATTTCTCAAACTGAACTGTTGTTTTGGTCTTTCAGATAAAACTATACTTCGATACCATGCGGCTTATGACATAGAGGGAGGTTGGAATTGAAGTACCTTTGTTAAACAGATTTTTGAACTTTGCAGGAAGGGCTAAGCAAGAAGACACTAAAAAAATAAAGATAAAAATAAAAATAAAAAATAAAATTAAATTTAACCATATAAAACCTAGCCATTGTTTTAAACACCCATCTGCACTGCAGTCAACAAAGTCGTGGTTTAATTAAGCTTCGATCAAACTCAATTTAGTTGGTAATTACTCTTAGAAAAATATATAGAGAAAAATAATTAAATTTCGTTATAAATCATATAATTATTCACCTTAACAATAAGAACCTCATCTCTGCAAGCCGCTGATTCATCATCACCACTAGAATTATGAGCAGATTTATGCTTCTCTTTGCATAGTATCCTCCATAAACAAGCTTCAACAATTAGATATTTCTTAATTTTTCTTCAATAATGTCTTCTCTCTTCTTTCTTATATACAAAGAGCACGTGGTATTTGAATAGTTTTAAACAATAATTCAAACTACAAACCCACACAAAAAAGTCAACTCTTAATCCAAATTGCAGTAAAGAAACATAGAGTACATCCATTCATAATATAAAAACAGCAAGAACAAGAAGCACAAAAAAGTTTATTATTTAAGCACAAAAAGTGTTTGTCATTAATTTCAATCATTTTTCTTCATCATTGATAAAAAATAAAGAATTTTGCATTAAGAGATTCTCAATGCCCTTCATGTTTTCGGGTAGTAATAATAACAGATACCCAAGTTCTGATAGCTTACAGTTCCCTTAAATTGGGCAGTTTCACTAACAAGGAAAGCAGCTCACCAGTTAACTTATTGTTTTCCAGATGGCTATAACAGACACGGATCTAATTAAGCCATTTAAATATCTAATCTTAAACTATTAGCTTGAGTAACAATTAAACAATTCAGTTAGTTTCTTAGACGAAGGGAAATAAAGGCAATTAATGTGTTAGTTTCTTAGACAAATGGAAACAGAGGCAATTAATGTGACTTACGAGATAAACAATTCAGTTAGTTTCTTAGACGAAGGGAAATAAAGGCAATTAATGTGTTAGTTTCTTAGACAAATGGAAACAGAGGCAATTAATGTGACTTACGAGAAAAACAAAAAAATAAGACATAGCAATTATATATTTTTTCAAATCATAGAGTTTTCTGAAGTCTCAATATTTTTAGTTACATAAAATAAGAAATGAGTAACAAAAATACCAATGTTATTAAAATTGAACCGGACCGGCCGGTTGAACCAATTTAATCACGAACTGGCAGGCCAATTGGTTGGTTCAATTACTTAAAACCGGGTTGAACCAGAAAATCGGAGATCCAGATAAATCTGAATTTTTGACTAAAAATGTAAAAAATTATATTTTTTTTGTATATTTTCACCCATATATATATATATTCATTATTTATTTGAAAAAATTAATATTTTAAATTCTAAGTATATCACTTAATAATTTAATATACTTATTATATATTTGGTTCATTGTAATCAAATATCTATATCTATATCTATATGTATATAAAATTTTCATTATTTATTTATTTGAAAAAATTAGTATTTTAAATTCTAAATATATCACTTAATAATTTAATATATTTATCATCTATTTAGGTCATTATAATAATATATTAAATTATTAAATAATATCTTTAAAATTTAAAATGCTAATTTTTTCAAATAAATAAATAATAAAAATTTAAAATATATATAATTTTTATTATTTATTTATTTGAAAAAATTAGTATTTTAAATTCTAAAAATGTTATTTAATAATTTAATATACTTATTATCTATTTGGATTTATTGTAATTAAATATAATTACACTCATATATGCAAGGTTAATATTTTTTATGTTTGCTTCATTAGTACTCCATCTAAACATGAAATTTTTTTCATGATATGATTGTATTTTTTTGTTTTTAACATATGATATTCAAAAATTGATAATTAATCACTTGTAATAATAGAATTGAAATTATGTTTTATAACTTATTATTAAAATATTTGTAACATATATTTAATGTTTGATGAATACTTTTTTTTTTTAATTTTTATACAATAATATTTAAAAAATTATAATAATTGATAATATTTTAAAAATAGAAAAAACTCGGTTGAATTGATCGAACCACAAATCCCCAACCTTACTGGTTCTTTATCCGGTCCGATTTTAATAACATTGAAAAATACCATCACATTAAATAAACAATGAGTAACAAAAATACCATCACATAAAATAAATAATGAGTTTTCTAAGGTCACTTGCAGTAGCTTCTGTTCTTAACTTGGCAAATTTTGCTGTAGCAACCCAATTCTCAAGGAAGATGCAGAACAAAAAACTATATATATATATAGCAATGAAAGAGTTGGGCAAAAAGCAACCAAGATTGAGGACGAAAAAATAATGTTCTAAATTCCTTTTCTTATGTTTTTTATTTTTGGGTTTATAGAGCTCGAACTAAAGCATTTGAATTTGTTAACTCACAGCCATAGAAACACATCAAATGCCATTCATAGGTGAAACTGAAAAAAGAAAAGTTTGATGTGATTAATTAACCTGGAATTCTTGTTCTCTTGCATGCTCATAAGAGTTTAAATTCTAGCACAGTTACTATGGCCTACTTGAAGAGTGTTTACTGCAAACTCAAGGGAAGCATTTGTTTCCGTTGGTCCATTCTGTTCAAAGGAAAAAATTAATAATTACTATATAGAATTGGTAGGAAATCTTGAAGACGACAAAAAGGGTATTAAAAGAGATCGAATTGGCATGAAATTGCTACTTACAGATATCTGCGATTTTTGAAATTTAGAAACCTCAGTTTCATCTGATTAAAAAAGTCCAACACGCCATCAGTTTTGGCCACATTCTGTACTTCAAAGCTCCTAATTTTTTGAGCAAACCTGATGGAGAAGATGCTGTACGAGAAGAGACCCAGGCCTATAGGCCCATACCTTGGCAAGTCTACACCAGGCGATCTAACAAGAAGGCTGGAAGAGAAGAGGGAGCTGAGTTGGCAGCAGTTAGTTAAAAGGCAAGGGAAATATGTATATATAAGAAGTGTTTTTGAAAAGAAGGGTAGGGAGAATTTAGTTAGCACAATTTAAGTGTGAGGAGGGAAGGAAGGAGGCAGGGTGTTTGGCTGCCCTTCCTGGAGGAGGCCCTTATTATTGTTATTGTTCTTTCCGTTTGTATTGTCTACTTTTGTTTCTCTTTATCATTGAACATTCTGTGTATTGAACTATCATTGCCAGAAATACACAATCCATTTCATTTGAATCAAGTGGTGTGATTGTTTATTCAGATTGATTATCATTTTCTCTATCAATTGGTCCGACCTGCCGGATCTTTGAGTGCACGGAGAGAAAACAAAAACTCGTTTGCTATCAGTTAATGGCTGATTAGAGGAGAGTAAAAACAAGGTGAATGGCCTTGAAGCATACATGAAGGAAATCACATGATCCATTACCGAGCTTCAATCCACTTTAACAAGCTATCAAGCAGAAAAGAAAAAAGAGGATGCTGAGTTTAGGGAATAGGTCTGTAGATGGATGAGAAGTTTCGATAAACAACCCATGAAAACTGAGACTTATGACTCTCAGGAAGCATCCGTTCTGGATAGAAGTGAGCAACAGCAGGGTTAGAGATCCATGCCATGCCTGAACTACCGCCTCAATACCAACTATTTCATAGATCCATTGACTTCTTTACGAAAGGTTAAGTTGCCAATGTTCAATGGAACTGAATGGAGACCTATTGTCGCATCAACCAGATTCCACCAGAAATGACTGTTAATCTAGCTGAGTTGTGCATGGAAGGGGCCATAATCAATCGGTTCACTATGTTACTTGATATAACTCCGACACTAACTTGGGAGCATCTTAAGAGAGAGATTATGCGATGATATGGAGGACTTTACTCTTTAAGCCCTTTTGAAGCATTGGTAGATTTGAAACAGCATGGTAGCATCGACGATTTCATCGAAGCTTTTGAAATGGTGGCCACGACAGCTCCTGGCTTGCCTGAATCACAATATGTAGGGTATTTCGTTAGCGGATTGAAGGAAGAACTTAAAAGGTGGGTTAAGGTGCACCAGCGAGGTGATTAAGTTGAAGCTATGAGACTTGCCCGATCTATTGAAGTTTCTCTGAACTATGGACGATAGAGGCTTGGGTATTCGAAGGGGACACCAAACTCAGGGAAGGAGCAGGATGGACCATTAAGGCTGAATGTAAATGCTGGATCGGGGGGAGGGTTGAGTAGAGTTAGATCTCTTCACTTCCAGCCCAATTCATTTATTGGGCCCAACCAAGGCAAATATCCAAACCTTCATCAAAACAACCCACCAACACTTCAATCCCAATCCAGTGATTCCAGTCATTGGGGAGGCAAACGGAAAGGATTCCGGCAAATGACCAAGATGGAATGGGAGGAACGATGGAGAAAGGGGTTATGTTTTCAGTGTGGCCAAAATTACTCACCCCAACATAGATGCCCAAAAGCTCAACTGAAGGTGATGCTGTTGGGAGGGGGTGAGGAGTTGGACGAAGATGAAGAATTCTTTGAAGTAGAAAATGAGGAGGAAGACAATACCGCTGATGGGGAGTGCAAGGCCCCGGATTTGTCCGGTTTTCACCACCACCCTAGAATGCTTGCTAAAAATGGTGGCAATTTAAGCACCATCAAACTGTTAGGGACAACTAACGACATCCCAACGATGATGCTGGTGGATAGCGGCGCCACCCATAATTTCGTCTCCTCACAGTTGGTGTCGGCGCTGGATCTTCTGGTAAGTCTGATCAAACTCTTCAAATCAGGTTAGGGGATGGAAATTTGATTGGGGTGAATAAAAAATGCATTGGAATTTCAATTCAGATAGGGGCATATACTTGTTGTCTTGATGCTTCGGTGACTGATTTGGGGGGGTTAGACTTGATATTGGGAGTGGAATGGCTTAGTACTTTAGGAGATGTAACAGCAAATTGGGCATTAGGATCGTTGAAGTTTTTGAACCACGGTAAACTGGTGGAGCTTAGTAGTGTTACCAGGGAACAGGGGACGTTGCAACCCTTGCAAACGTGGGTACAGGGTTATCTGCACTAGTTTTCCATCGAGACTAATGAGCCCTCTCATACATTGCTTCCCCAATTAGACCATCTATCCTACTCCCAAGGTCAGCAAATGCGTGCTTTGTTATTTAAGTATGGGTGTGTTTTTGCAGAAATAAGAGGTTTACCACCCAAGCGAACTATGGAGCATTCCATCACCCTTCAACCTGAATAGGGACCTGTTTGTGTGAGGCCATACCGGTATCCCCACCATCACAAGGCAGAAATTCAAAGGCAGGTGAGTGACATGCTTAACCAAGGGATCATAAGGCATTGTCAAAGTTCTTTCTCAAGCCCGGTGATCTTAGTTAAGAAGAAAGATGAGACATGGCGGATGTGCATCGACTATCAAGAACTCAATAAAGTCACAGTACTGGACAAGTATCCCATTTCGGTAGTTGAGGAGTTATTTGATGAATTAGGAGGGGCAGTTTACTTCACCAAACTTGATCTCAAGTCGGGATTCCATCAAATCCGGGTAGGGGAGTCAGACATTGAGAAAATGGCTTTCCAAACTCATGATGGCCATTACGAGTTCCTGGTGATGCCCTTCGGATTGACCAACGCACCCGCTACATTTTAGTCCGCCATGAATAACATATTTCGACCGTTGCTTCGAAAGGGTGTCTTGGTGTTTTTTGACGACATCCTCATTTACAGTTGCACGTGGGCTGAACACCTACAACATGTTGATTGGTCCTCGATATTCTGGCAACACACCATTTTGTAGTAAACAGCAAGAAGTGCAGTTTTGGGCAATAGACAGTTAAGTACTTGGGCCATGTGATTAATGGAAAAGGGGTATCCGTCGATTCCAGCAAAGTGGAAGCAGTGAGGAACTAGCTTATTCCCACAACGGTCAAAGGCGTGTATGGGTTTTTAGGTCTCACTGGGTATTACCAGAAATTCATTGAAGGATATGGGAAGCTAGCCAAACCACTAACCGAACTGACTAAGAAGGACGGTTTTAAATGGAATCCAGTAGCCCAACAAGCTTTTAATGTCCTTAAATAGAAGCTCACATCAACCCCTTTATTAGCTTTACCAGATTTTTCCAAACCCTTTGAGCTCGAATGCGATGCATTGGGAGGGGGAATAGGAGTTGTCCTCATGTAGGATCAATGTCCAATCACTTGTTTCAGTAAGGCTTTATCGCCACAAAACCTCATCAAGTCCGCATATGAGAAGGAAGTCATGGCCATTGTCTTGGCAATCTTCCATTGGCGTTCGTACTTGATAGGACATCCCTTTATAGTATACACAGATTAGCAAAGCATCCGCCAATTGATGCACCAACAAATCATCACCATGGACCAATAAAACTGGCTTGCCAAGTTAATGGGTTACCAGTTTGAAGTGAGATAGAAGCTGGGAAAGGACAACCGCGTTGCTGATGCTTTATCAAGGGTCACGGGTACAGTAGGGGAGTTATAGGCTGTTTCTGTCATGCCTCAGTGGGTAGATGAACCTGCTTTGAACCATGGAATTGACAATGATCCGCAGTTACAAAAAATAATGGCAGATTTGCAACGGGATTCTCACTCCCACCCGGGTTTTGTAGTGTAACAAGGTACCCTTTATTTTAAGAATTGGTTAGTTATTCCTGCTTCTTCCCATTGGATTCCAACTCTTTTGGCTGAATTCCACTCAGGTCCCTTTGGAGGACATTCTGGCTATTATAGAACTTATAGGCGATTGGCTGCTCTCTTCTATTGGGTAGGTATGACTAAAACAGTGCAGCGATTTGTCCAAGCATGTGATGTGTGTCAGCGATTCAAAGCTTCCACCTTAGCTCCTGGGGGTTTATTATAGCCTTTAGATGTTCCTGAACAGATTTGGGAAGATATATCTATGGACTTCATTACGGGGTTGCCACGATCCAAGGGATTTGATACCATTTGGGTGGTAGTGGACCGGTTGTCAAAATATGCTCACTTTATTCCATTGAAACACCCATTTACAGCAAGATCTTTGGTTGAAGTGTTCCTTCGAGAGGTTATCCACATTCATGGGTTACCAAAGTCCATTCTCAGTGATTAAGATCCCTTGTTTGTTAGTAGGTTTTGGCAAGAAATTTTCGAGCTGTAAGGAACTCAACTCAAGTTTAGTTCAGCCTATCATCCACAAACCGATGGCCAAACGGAAGTGATGAATCGGTGTGTTGAAACGTACTTGCGCTACTTTGCTACTGATCAACCTAAAATATGGTCGTCTTGGTTGGCATGGGCAAAATTCTTGTACAATTCCAACTACCACATATCAATCAACACCACTCCTTTTGAGGTGGTTTATGAACGCAAGGCACCAACAGTTTTCCAATTCATTTCGGAGAGATCCAAATAGCAGCAGTTGGGCGAGAATTAGTGGACCGTGATGAAGCCTTATGAAAATTGAAAGCCCATCTAGCTCGGGCCCAATCTCAGATGAAGAGTGCAGCAGATCAACACCGCATACAAGTGGAATTCCAGGAGGGAGAATCAGTTTATGTGAAACTATGACCTCATCGCCAGCACTTGGTGACTGCCTGGATCACTCCCAAGCTGGCTCCCCGATTTTATGGTCCTTTACTATACTTCAACATCTTGGGCCAGTTGCTTACAAGCTGGACTTGCCCCTAAGAGCAAAAATACACTCGATTTTCCATGTGTCATTACTGAAGAAAGCCATTGGTCCAGTTCCAGCAGTGTCATCTCTCTCAGCAGGAATGGAATCGGATGAGGTAATTTCCCCTACCCCTCTCTGTATTTTAGCTAAACGCACCATCTCCAAGCATGGAGAAACTACTCCTCAATGGCTGATTCAATGGAGTGATGGAGGCCGAATAATGCTACATGGGAGGATGAATTTGTCATTAGACATCAATTCCCTACTTGCTGCCTTGAGGACAAGACAGCTTCCCCACTCGGTGGCATTGATGGAAAACGTGCTGTACGAGAAGAGACCCAGGCCCATAGGCCCACAACTTGGCAAGTCTACACCAGGCGATCCAACAAGAAGGCTGGAAGAGGAGAGGGAGCTAAGTTGGCAGCAGTTAGTTAGAAGGCAAGGGAAATATGTATATATAGGAAGTGTTTTTTGAAAGGAGGGTAGGGAGAATTTAGTTAGCACAATTTAAGTGTGAGGAGGGAAGGAAGGAGGCAGAGTATTTGGCTACCCTTCCTGGAGGAGGCCCTTATTATTGTTACTGTTCTTTCCATTTGTATTGTCTATTTCTGTTTCTCTTTATCATTGAACATTCTGTGTATTGAACTATCATTGCCAGAAATACACAATTCATTTCATTTAAATCAAGTGGTGTGATTGTTTATTCAGATTGATTATCATTTTCTCTATCAAAACCCTAGAGAAGTAATTGATGCATCAACTCGCAAAACTGGATTCTGTGTGTTATTTGAGTCATCACACTTGTTTGCTAGGATTAAATTTACTTCTTCTACAATTCTGACAGGAAAAAAATTGAGGACATGACAACCCATAAGAGGGGAAAAAAGTTGACTTTGAAATGACATGACCATCATTTTCACTTTCGTCCTAAGACCTAAATATTAAAAGAAGTGCTTTTGAATCAGCTGATATAAGCAATGATTAAGAGAAGAATGTAGCTGACCCTCTAATGATTAATGGGATTCTGTTGTCAGAATTTTCCAACTAAATGAAAGCACTCAACCTTAATAGTTATATATTAAATGTTAAAGGCAGAACAGGGACTGCTGCTAAGGCTAATAGAAGGGCTTCATAACCTTATTAAGCATTTGTAATGTCAATGCTAGAGCTCAACCACAATAAGGTGAAAAAAACATAGATATCAAAAGGCATTTAACAGCTGCAATTCAAAATGGGTACATAAAATTGGACAAGCCACTACTCTAATGGAGAAAGAAAAGAGAACTTACATGCAATTTATAGGGTGCATTAATCTAAAATTTATAATTAGTAATCATTAATAGAATAGTAAGAGTCATCATAGATATGACAACCAAGACATGCTGACTCCTTTATTGAGAACCACTGCTTACTTGAAATTTCAGAGTTTATGTAGTAGGATTACATGGAGAAAATGTAAATAATTGTCGTAAATATGAGATCTTAGAAATTGTCTCCATCTACAGCATATTTGAAGACAATTCCTAAATGTTTGGTGAGAAACAGAGCTGCAGCTTTATAACAGGCCTCATATTGAAATTTCAGGCTATAGATGCTATGATCAAATAAAGGGAAAAACACGCTTCATCTTTGATGACAGTGTCATGCATATACAAGTGACAAATTATCATAAATACTGTAGCTTCCTAAAAGTTGGAATCAAACCTTGGCACTTTTGAAAATGACATTCTTGAAGTCTGGTAAAATAGTCACTGACTATGGAGGTAAAGTATATGATTGACCACGAAATCTAACAGTAACTGCCCTATGTTCATCAATGTTTGCCAGAAAACCAGAGCATCTATTTTGACTTCCACACTGAGTTGAGTTCAACCCTTCGATCTCTTAAATTAGAACTAAAATCAGATCTCACCACAAGGAAGCTCGCTTTCCTCTCTAAATAAATAAAATGGAAAAACAAATCCAGCAAAGGCATAAACTTTATTCTTACTCATTTAGCAAATTTCACATAATTTGATTTCACGAACTGCGTAAATACCTGAGGGGAATCTATGAGAAGTGACTTGCAATCTCTTAGAATCAAAGGAATTGGAGGGTGTCAAAGCCGTGGCAGCTCTTAATCCTTGGAAAATTAAAGCCATTTGGGCTTCTTCCTCCTTTCATCTTGCAAGAAAGAGAGTAACCAGAGATATTGATAGAGACAAAGAAAGAAGAGAATAGAGATGGGCAATTTGTAGAAAGCCTGCCAACAATCAAGCAACATCTAATGTCTATAAATTAGGCGAGTTATCAACTGCAAAATGTACCTTTTCGCAACTAGTAATCGCACTCCCACAAATATCGCGACCGGTGAGTGCCATTGGTATACAAGCCACCTAAAAATGAGAAAAAACTCGAGTTCAAGTGTGAGAGAGATAGACTAAGCGAGGGAGAAACATATATAGATTCAACAAGGCTGAGAGAGTGAAAGAGACAGAAACAGAGCGAGGGAGGGAAATAGTGAGAGAACTTCGACGAGATGGCGGCAGTGGTTAAACACCAGTGGGGGTAACCTTGCCATCAACATGGTGAGGATGGATGTAGGAGCGGCGGAGAGAAATATCAAGACTAAGGCTTGATTGACAAAGGGAGAGTAGACACCGAGCGATTTTTAACATTAAATTTTTTTATTCATATTAAATATAAAAAATTTTCTTAGAAGCATACCGATCCAATTACCCATGATAATAAACCATAGTAACAATTACAATTCTGTGGTCTTAAATTTTCATCATAATTCCATTGCTATATTTGATGTCAAAAATTTTCTGCATTTATTTACCAATTGAATGAAAATCCGTTGCAATATCTGTTAGTAAATATCTAAAAATACTTGTATTATCGATGAAAATTCTATTACTACAAAAGTTAAATGATAAAACTAATTACCAACGTTTTTAACCGTCAAAGCGGTCACTAACAATTAACACCAACATTTCTCACCAAATATACAAACGAATTATTAATTATGTCGGTAAAAATATATTTGTTTATCAGATTCATTTTTTCACCTACGCATTATCATTTTGTTCGGTAATCCGTAGAAAATATCTTAATTTTACCTACGAAATCTGAGTTCATCAATAAAATCAATTTTTTTGTAGTGGTTCCAAGGCTAGCCTTTCTAAGGTCAATCAATTCTCTAAAAGGAACTCTTAAATGCATAAAATAATGGCTTGAAGAAGAACTCAAATAAAGCATAGCAATTAGCATGTAAAACCACAATAAATCAAATAATTAATTGAAATAATATAAAAAATGCACACTGGAACAAAATATTAACTATATAGAATATAGATCATGCTAGAACAGAAGCAAAAAAATGATAGTAAATTAGGCCTAAACATGTAAATAAATTATACAATCAAAATAAACATGCAAAATAAGCTAAAAAGGTTTAAAAGGGACCACAAATGGCTAAAAGAAAAGATAGACGGATAGGACAGAAAGGAGGGATGATAAGAGAGGAAGGTGTTGAGACATCCTGTCGGTTGTTTCGATCGATGGCCATCTATCACTCGAAAATTAGATAAAGAAAAAAAAGGCAGATAGGAGAGAGAAATCAAATTATCTAACCCTAATCATGCATTTTGTTAACCCTAAAACATTAAAACATACCAAACTAAAGAATAATGGATAAACGTAATCTAAATCATGCCAAAACAACAAAAATACCTGCAATTGTAAGAATTAAACTAAGCTATTTTCACGCATCAATGGAAGAAAATAAAACCCTAGCATGCATATTCTAATATGTTAAACAACTTCCAATCATTATGGCATTACAAGATCAAATAACAAATTAAAGATTATAAAAATTAGAACCATGGCATCTAAATCATGGCAACTGGACCTAAACTAATCATATGATTATGAAGAAATAATAGAGAGAGAGAAAGAGGCTAATGCTTAGAATATTACCCTCAAGAATCAAGATTCTATAACTTCGAAAAGTAATGGTCCAAGTCTCGGTCCTTGATTCCATATTTGAACAAAAAATGTATGAGTTATTTTGTGAGAAAGATTGCTTGAGGTCATATTATTTTCAAGAAGCAGAGAATTGTACTTCTCTATCTCAAAAGATGCCTCTATTTTCTAAGTGAGTATCCCCTATAAAAACCCTAAAATTTTCTTTAAATACCTAAGGAGGAGTTAAAGATTGACTTTAACTCTAATCTCCCTAAATTAGCAGTTAAATCCTATGAAATTCACATATTTGATCCTAACTGAATATTTTAAATAATGAAAAAAGTGGGAAAATTGGAAAACCCCCACAGACAGGCATCTATCATTAATAAATAGCCATCCCTCACACAAGGCTCCTAAAATGACAAAAATACACTTGAATCTGACTTGGACCTCTTAAGCCATGACTCACTTGATGGAATATAACATGGCATTTATATAATGATCATGCAGCAAAAAAATAATAAAATTGATCATACAAGCCACTCAATCCATAGACAAGAATTGAAACATGCAATTTTAGGGTTTCAAAACTTTAGATGCACTTCAGGATTTGATTTTGATGATGACCAGCAATCAAGAAGGATATATTTGCCTTAGATCTTCACCACCAATGCCAAAGGAACATCCTTTATGCCACTCCTCTCTATGTTCACACACACAATTGCAATGACGGCTTAAAATCGAGATTTCTAGCTCTCTATTTAAGTATTGTGTAATGGCAAAGGATTGAAGCTACAAGATTTGATCTTGCACTTCTTTAGGTTGCTATTACTGCCCAAGAATACAAGAGAACAAGGAACAAAAACAAATCCAGATTGTGATCTTGAATCCTTTGTGCTGGTCTGAAAAGCAGCACTGGCATAACCTTGTATGACGAGCTCTTCTTGACCATTATACACCAAGAAGTGATCCTTAGTCCTTCGCAGGTACTTTAGAATCCCCTTTAAAGCAGACCAGTTCTTCTCACTAGGGTCTTGCTGAAACCTACTGGTTATACTCAGTGCATGAGTAACATCCAACCTAGTACATAACATAGTGTACATGATAGATCCAATAGCAGATGCATATGGGATTCTACTCATGTTGTCCCTTTCTTCTTTGGTTTTAGGGCACTGTTCTTTAGTTAAAGGAACTCCCAAAGCCAAAGGTATGTACCCTTTCTTTGAGTCTCTCATACTAAAATGCTTTAGTACTTTGACTATGTACTTTTCTTGACTTAGTCCCAAAAGCCGATTCGATTTATCTCTATAGATCCAAATACCAAGTATTGTCTCGGCTTCACCTAAGTCTTTCATTGAGAAACATTTCCCCAACCATTGCTTAACCTTTTGCAATGTTGGGATATCATTTCCAATGAGAAGGATGTCGTCAACATATAGGACTAAAAATACTACTATGCTCCCACTAACCTTCTTGTACACACAAGGCTCATCTTCATTATTGATGAATTCAAATTCTTTGACTGCCTCGTCAAAACGAAGATTCCAACTTTAGGATGCTTGCTTTAATCCATATATGGATTTTTGAAGCTTGCAAACCTTCTTAGGATGCCTGGGTTTGACAAAACCCTTAGGCTGTGTCATATACACATCCTTAAGTAAATTTCCATTGAGGAAAGTAGTTTTGACATCCATTTGCCATATCTCATAATCATGATATGTAGCTATGGCAAGCAAGATTCTAGTAGACTTGAGCATGACTACAGGTGAAAAGGTCTCATCATAGTCTACACCATGAGTTTTTTGAAAACCTTTTGCTACTAGTATACCTTTATAGGTCTTATCAGCTTTGAGTTTAAATAGCCACTTGCATTCAATTACCTTAGCATCTTTCGGTGGATCAACCAAGGTCCAAACCTGATTATCATACATTGACTGCATCTCGGATTTCATGGCTTCAAGCCAATTTTTTGAGTCTGGGATTTCAATAGCTTCTTGGTAGGTAGTAGGATCCTCACGATCTACTAACTCAATATTTTCATTGTCAGTGATTAGAAATCCATATCTCTCAATCACCTAACTTACCCTACTGGACCTTCTAGGTTCTTGTGTAATGGGTTCTTATTCCACAACTGGTTGTGAACTTGATCCCATTTCCAACTCATCCTTTATAGGAGTTTGTGGCACTTGAATTTCTCCAAGTTTTACTTTACTCCCACTGTCTTTCTTGAGAAGCAACTCCTTTTCCAAGAAAACAACTTTGCGACCAACAAATACTTTGTTCTCGGCTTCTGAGTAAAAGTAGTATCCCTTTGTTTCTTTGGGATAACCCACAAACAAGCATACATTGGATTTGGGCTCTAGTTTGTTAGATGTTAATTTCTTAACAAGTGCTTCACAGCCCCAAATCCTGAGAAATAACATATTGGGTTCTTTCCCAGTCCATACCTCGTATGGTGTCTTTTCAACTGCTTTAGTTGGAGTACGATTTAGTAGAAATGCAGCAGTTTCTAATGCATAACCCCAAAAAGAGACAGGAAGATTTTCTTGACTCATCATAGATCGAACCATGTCCAATAGAGTTCGATTTTTCCTTTCATACACACCATTCCATTGTGGGGTTCCGGGAGGAGTGAGCTGTGAAATAATACCACACTCCTTTAGATGACTGTCAAACTCTTGGCTTAAGTATTCGCCACCTCGATCTGATCGAATGGTTTTTATACTTTTGCCAAGTTGGTTTTCTACTTTGTTCTTAAATTCTTTGAATTTCTCAAAAGTTTCAGACTTGTACTTCATTAGATAGACGTAGCCATATGTACCGAAGTCATCTGTGAATGTCACGAAGTAGCTAAAACCACCTCTAGCTTGTGTACTTAATGGTCCACATACATTGGTTTGTATTAGTTCCAATAAGTCATTAGTCCTCTCACCTTTCTTGTTAAAAGGACTCTTTGTCATTTTTCCATGCAAACATGGCTCGCATGTATCATAAGACTCTAAGTCAAATGACCCAAGCACTCCAGTTTTGTGGAGTCTTGAAATGCATTTTTCGTTTGCATGCCCTAAACGACAATGCCAAAAGTAAGTATGATTCAATTCGTTTGATTTAACCCTCTTTGTATTAATGTTGTAAAGGCCATTTTGTAACATGGCATTACCATATAAAATGCCTTGGAGATGAATATGAGTATTGCCATTTTTAATAACAAAATCAAATTCATTCAAATCCAAACAAGAAATTGAAATAATGTTTCTGCTCATAGCAGGCACATAATAACAATTTTTTAACACTAAACAAAATCCGTAGGTAAAGTGAGTTGATAGTCGCCTATCTCAATGGCAGCAACTCGTGTTCCATTCCCCACACGGAGGTCCACTTCATTCTTCCCAAGTAATCGCCTATTTCTTAGCCCCTGCACATTTGAACAAATGTGAGAACCACAACCGGTATCTAATACCCAAGTGGTAGAAATAGAAAGGTTAATTTTAACAACAAAAATACCAGAACTAAATGCCTTGGCTCCATTCTTCTTTTGTTCTTCCTTGAAGAGAGCACAATTCTTCCTCCAATGCCCTATTTTGTTGCAGTGGAAGCAAGTGCTCTCACTCTCTTTGAGCTTTTGTGCCTTGGGCTTGAGGTGCACTCCCATTTGACTTGAATCGAGCCAGGTCATTCTTGGGTTTTGCCTTTCCCGTAGCGGGTCCCTTCTTAATGTCCCCTTGAACCATCAATACGGGATTGGTCTTTCGAATGTTCTCTTCAGCATTCTTAAGCATCCCATAAAGCTCGGTTACTTATTCATTGCATGCATGTTATATTCATCACAAATGGATCATAATCATCAGTCAATGATCTTAAGATCAAGTCAGTGGCCAATTCCTTTGGAACTTATACCTCAAGCTTCTCAAGAGTATTAAGATACCCTTTCATCTTGAGTACATGGGTACTAACAGGAGTACCCGCAGCCATCTTACAAAAAATTAAGGCCTTTGTTCTCACGAACCTCTCGTGACGAGCTTGCTCTTGGAACATCTCCTTGAGGTGCACCATGATCGCATAAGCCTCTTCGTCCATGAATTGTTTTTGCAAGTCAAGCACCATAGTGGCCAGTATCAGATAGGTCACATCATTGGAGTCGCTCTTCTTGGTCTCAAAAGTTTCCTTTTGAACCGCAGAGGCATTCCTACCAGGTTCTTCAAGCAAGGGTGCATCCAAAACATACGAATTTTTCTCTTGCTTAACAACTATTCTTAAGTTTCGAGACCAGTTTATGAAATTGGTGCCATTCAATTTGTCCTTTTCAAGGACCGATTGCAATGAGAAATTGTTGTTTGAAGATGCCATTTTCAATCTACAATAATAAAATTTAGCCAGATTAAATGAGGTCTTATTAATCACACAAACCAAATTAATATCTAGTGATTTAATGTGGGCCAAGATCCACTTTTCACAACAACTTATTAGTTAAGTTGAGCTTGTACACCTAACAAGTTAAGTTACTTAGGTAGGAAAACTCCAATCATGTCTCGTACATGACTCTTGGATCAAATGGGCTAACATCTTAAAATGTTATAACACAAACCCATTTATTAGTTGCCTAGGTTTGAGCATCCCTTTCCATGTTAAGTCCAACCTACATTCACAACCCATGCCTCACAAAGATAATCGGGCGCATCTAGGACTCCTAGTCTACGTGACCGATGATCGATGCCTTGATATGTTTCGAATTAGGGAGGCAACTTTACGACTTACTATTTTAGGGATTCATTTTATTACGGCTTACATGGCATACAATTTGTCATCCATTCATAGCATGCATATATATATAATTGCATAAAGTAAAGCGTGACAAACATGGGCCCAAAAACCTACAACTAAGATTCTATACTATTACATAAGAATCTTCGAGTTGGGCTTCTCCACTCCAGTGGGTTTCGTCTTGATTTACAAAGTCTTCAAGTAAATTCTATTCTAATAAATAAATGAAACTTATACAATAATATATAATGGCACGCAGGCCATATTTAATTACAAAACCCAGGGCCCATGAATGCATCATGCATATCCATTAATCACACAAAACAAGCAAATAAATATACATAACATTCATGGATAAAACAAAGTTCAATTTTAATTAATTTAGCCAAGCCCATTAATGGAAATTGTGTACTTGAACCTTTAAGAGAAGACCCCATGATGGGCCTGGGCCGAAGCCCAATGGACTAAATCTTCTTATTGAATAAGTTCTCTTAAAAGCCCAAAACACTAACTAGTTAGATTTGTGCCATAAATCAACTCTAGTATAATTTCCAATTTTGCCATTTTTAATTTTATGTCATACAGCCTATAAACATTAAAAATACATATAATATGTACCAACATGAATTAAAACATAAAATCATGAAGAACATATATATAATACACGACATTCATACAAAAATAAACAAACAACAATGAAACTAGTTGTTTAATGCTTATATGATGCCACAAAATTTCACAAACACTTAAATCAATTTTATGAGCCATTTAATGATTTAAATAAGGTCATAAATATTGAGTTAATGTTCTGTAGCATTTTGATCTAAATGCGTTTTTACCATTTTAATCAAAACAAAACAAACAATGTTGATTAAACATGTAACAAACACAAACTAGTCATAGTTTTAAGTGAATTTTAAATTAATCAATTAAATTGTCATGGACCAGAATTAAAACTAAATTTAAAATATGTCCAGACCTGATATTTAATCTTTAAAAATCACTTACAAACATGCCAAAATCGTTTTTACATTTAATTTTGAAAACTAGTTGTTAAATACACACTTAATATGCCAACTAGCACCTAGTTTCAAGATTAACATGTACCATGAGGTATTAACAATTAAATCCGACCATTAACAGCTCTAAGAACATCTTATAACAGTATATTAACATATCATATTAATTATAATACCTATCTAATCATTTAAAATCATTTTTACACCAAAACAATGGAAAAAAACTCAAAACAGAAAATTTCAGCATTGCATGTTTTTACAATAACGATTTTTTGATTAATTATTTCATGCATCTAAAGCACCAAAATAAGCATTTTTAGGCTCTTATACCACTGATGCAATATAACATGGCATTTATATGATGATCATGCACCGGAAAAATAATAAAATTGTCATACAAGCCACTCAATCCATAGACAAGAATCGAAACATGCAATTTTAGGGTTTTAAAACATACAACTTTAGATGCACTTCAAGATTTAATTTTGATGATGACCAGCAATCATGAAGGATATATTTGCCTTAGATCTTCACCACCAATGCCAAAGGAACAGCCTTTATGCCACTCCTCTCTATGTTCACACACACAATTGCAATGACGGCTTAAAATCGAGATTGCTAGCTCTCTATTTAAGTATTGTGTAATGGCAAAGGATTGAAGCTACAAGATTTGATCTTGCACTTCTTTAGGTTGCTATTACTGTCCAAGAATACAAGAGAACAAGGAAAAATCCTTTCCTCCTTGTGGATTCGGCTAAGAAAATTTTGTGAGAGGGAGAGAGAGTTTCATGCCTAGGGTTTTATTTTGTTCACCAAATATATATCATTTAATTTTGTAAGTGTTAATTCTTAAATCCATGACCTCAAGATAGTTAATTTAGCCTTAATTACTTCCTAAAATCAAGTGACATATATTAATTCAAACTCTTTTAAATTAATTTGAAATAAAACATAAGACATTTAATCAAAATAAATCACTTAATTTAGAAATAAGCATGTGCCGAAATTCCATTTAATTTTTATCTTAGAATTTAAGTTATTTCATCTCCTTTTTAAGTGTTTTAATTTGATTTAAATGTCATTAGGATTTAATACTTAATTAACTTATTAATTAAAATTAATCCTATTGGGCCGAATCTCTCTCTCTAATGGATCAAGGTCCATTTAGCAATTATAATGCCCATTACATACATTAATTTGACTTTAATTAAAAGCCCAAATTAATGCCCAATACTTTATTTAAATATTTTAAGCCCAATGCTTTGTGTGCAATCCTATAGGTCCATTTAATGTTGGCAATGAATTAATGAATTAATTCAAAGGCTATATATATTCTCTAGCAAGATATTATAACATTCCAAATTAAATGAAAATGCAAATGACATTTAGTGACCTAATGCAATTTTGCATAGTCCCTTACCCATAAATATCAGAATTAATATAAGGCATGAAACTAGTCATCCTTATATATATTAATTCCTTTCTTGATATTCTAGTGACACTGAACTCTCAGATAAATAATGATTACTCATTATTTCATCTCGATATGGCCATACACTTCTCAGTTTACTGATCAAGTGGGCAATGATATTTTCTCTCTTATTGAGAGGGGTAATCCCTTCACTTCTCTCATACTCTCTAACATGAATCAATGCATACCCAAGCATACCCATACTTGTCATTCCGTTACGAGCACATTAGGTGTATGTCAAAGTACACAGTAATTCATGAAGAGTTTCATAGAGATTTTAGGTTGAAGAACTCCGATGCAAAACTTGCATATGAGAAACACTTATGACTTGTACCACGCAGTGTTCTCATGAATGGATCAAATCCAGATACAATGTTCTAAACATGTATCTATGATCTCTGATTGACACTCTTATCCTTATGATCCGTAAGACAGAACTCAACTTATCAGAGAGAGCATACTAGTCTTAATTCATTGTTATTCCCAAAACAACGACTGACTAGGGATATTTAAAATGAAATCTCTATTGTTTCAAGGTCTTACAACCATATGCCTCACACATGATAAATTAAACTAAAACAACATTATTGGATAGTTCTATCAATTGATATGCACATGAATATAATAGATAAAACAAATGCCTCATTTATTTACGAAAGTGTTTTTATTACAATGTATTGGTGTTAGGGCTTACACTAACATCACTGACAAATGACCTTTTGTCATCGAGTTAATAGATAGTTTTTGTAATGGCCTCAACACCGGGTCAGCCGTGAATAGTACTTCCCGATGGTGAATAGTATTTTTCGGGCCCGAAAGGACACAGGATTGTGTCAAAAATATTTTATTGTACCATCAGAAAGTATTGGTCATGGGGAGTTCGGGGTTGAAATTTGAAGTGAAATTAGGGTCAAATGGACCTCTGAAGGTCAAAAATACGAAAAAGGTAGCGAGTCAATTTCCCTGGTAGGAAATGTGACTTGATTTTGCGTAAATAATTAAAATTAGTAAACGAACTCTGAAAATTGCCAGATTTTACACGCCTACATGAATTTTTGTGTAGTATTTTTGTGATGAAAATGGAATTTTTTAGTGACACTGGCAGTTATCAAATCGGACCGATAACGGACTCCGATTGAGCCGAAAATTTGTGTACTAGCTATTTTTGATGTGATAAAATTTATGGAATTATTTTTGAAGTGATTTGAAATGAGGAAGATAGAGATTTTGGTTTGGGCCCCTAATAGTCTAAAATGGACTTAAAAGGATAATTGAGCCAAGCCCATAAATTAGGCCCACAATTGGGCCCACTCAAGGAGTATATAAGAGAAGAAATCTATAAAAAAGTTCCAGATTTAGTGGGTCTCTTCTCTTCCTCCTTGGTTGGCCAAAACACCATCTTTTTCTTCTTCCCTTGATTTGTTTTTATTTCACTTCAAATCACTCTTAGTTCCCAACATAAAAATTAAAGCTTCATCTCTCTAGTTTACCCTAATAACCTCAATTAAGTGAATTGAGCAAAGGAAGGCTAAAAATCAAATGGGCAAAGAAAATAGGGTAAGTTGGAGGTAATGAATTTTAGTGTTTTAAATTAATTCTTTGATATTTTTCCATAGATTTTGAGTTCTAAATAATGAATATGAGCTTGGATTTTGCATTTGAGAATAAGAAAATGATGAAATATAAGGTTTTATGGTCGGTTGTATTAGGTTTGGAAGGAGAAACATTAATCCAAGGGACAAAGGCAAGGGGAAGGAAGCTTAGGCATCCTAGAACAAGTCAATTTGGTATGTGACTAATAAATCTAAGTATTTCCTTTTTATTTGAATTGATTATCTTTATGTTATTAAGAAAAAAATTGCTAAATTGTTTAAAGTTTGAACTTAAGGTGGGGAAAATGAAATTAGAACCTATTTGATGCTATATAAATGATTGGAATAAAGAAATAAAAATTTTAAGGTTGAATTTAATTGGTGGCCGAAAATTTCCCTAAGGTAAAAATAGTGATTTTTGCATGAAATTAATAATTAGTAGTCTAAATTAATTATACATGTTATATTTAACTTCCATTAATTTTTATATGAATTATGGAATTTATTAGAAATTTTTAAAGTTCATTAATGGTGTATGTATGTAATGAGATTGATGAATTATAGAGATATTATGTATAATTTGGGTAAATTTTAGTAGTAGATGTGAAATAGTGTGTAAATAAATTTTTAAGGAATTTATGGACTTAATATGAATAAATGAGAATTATAACATTGAACATGTTTAATGAAAAATATTGAATTATAGGGATATAATTCAATAGAATGCTGAAATAATTGAAATAAAAATGAAAAGTATGCATATAAAATTTTAAAAAGTTTATATGCAAACTTAAGGTATTTTTGGAGTAAATTGTGTAATATGTATAAGTAAAAAGTATATACAGTAATGCCCTTAGAAATAACCAGGCAGTAAAAACTAGCTCAGGATATAATTGGCTGGCCATAGGGACACCTCTGTACTGCGGTACAAGTTATGACGACTTGCTAGCTATGGATTGGATCTTTGATTACCATGGCTTCTCTGTCTCTGTTCTCTGTTTTATGAGAATTGGCCCTTTGGGGTTATTTCTCTGACTCTGTTGTGGCCCTGCGGGGTTCACGTCCCGTGTATCCGGTTTAGAGTTTTCTATCGGGTCCGAAACTAGGGGCATAATGAAAATAATATGAGAAAATATGAAAAAAGTAAAATATATTAATTAAAAGTGGAAAAGGACTATTTTGAAAGAAAAGAAAGTTTAATGGCAAAATCGTAATTTTTCCCAAGAGAGTAAAAGTTAAGTAAATTAATTGAGAATCCCTTAATTAAGGATAATGCAGTCAGTTAAAAGTTAAAATGTACTAAAAGGAAGTTTTATAGTCAACAAGGACTAAAATGAAGTTTTGCATAAAAATGTTTAATTAAGCATAAAATTAAGGTTAAGTACCTTAATTAATGGTTTAAATGTTAAAAAGAAGTATAAAAGGCCAGATTTGTAGAATTAATAAGAAAGAAGGGCTAAATTGAAATAAAGTAAAAGTTTGAATTAAATATGTAAATTAATAAGAAATAATAATGTTAATTAAAAAGAAAAAATGTTATTTGAATCTTTGACTTGACGAATCTATATAGAGAATTTTTGCATAACTGCATTATTTGTAAGATAAGTATAGAAAATATTTAGATTGTTAGTCACCACTGGGCATGTTAAGTGCTCAGCGCATAGTTTTGACTATGCGCAGGTTCTCAGGAGCGGGAGCAAGAATATTCTCTCAAGGATTTCTTCTAATGTATTAGAATTATGAATCTTTTGGCATGTATATATGTGTATGAATTTTGCCTTTGGATATGTAAATGTTAAACATGGGTTATGATAGTAGATATTTATATTTTTGGATGTGTTTGAGATGGATTCATGATAATAATTATTATTTGTGATTGTTGTGCCTCATAGAGGCTATGGATATTGTCTGTTTTTCAGGGGGCTAGTCGAATTTATAGCCGTTATATTACCAAAATTTTATTAAGTGCATAATAAATGGGACAATTACATGTCATTAGTGAATAATTAATTAAGATAATTAATTATAGGTAATAAGACGGCAAAATAGGTTGAAAAAAAAAATTTTCGGCATGCGGAGTTCTGGAACAGTGTTAAGTATGTTATGGGTGTTACATTTTGTGGTATCAGAGCAAGGTTTAGGCGGTTCTAAGATTGAAGTGGGTGCAATGTTTAATTTTAATAAGTTATATACATTCTAATTGCTATTTTGAGAAGTTGTTTTAGGAATTAATATATTCTTGCTCCCTTCTGTTTTATAGTTAAAAGATGTCTAGAGAGCCAAGTCGTGAGCCAGGAGATAATAGGAGTGAGGCCTCTAGTAATATGGGACAGTAAGAGGTTCCACCACAGCCAACACCTCCAACCATAGCGCCTCCTCCACCTCTTCCTTCTCAGTTGGACTTCCTCAATTTAATGTCAGATTATATCCAGAAATGCCTTCAGGCTGCACAGGCTCAGGCACCACCATCAATAATACAGGTTCAACAGCTTGCTTCACCTAGAAGAAGGCCTATACTGGAGTAGTTAAAAAGGTTAGGAGCTGAGGATTTTACAAGCGAGGACCCTTTGACACCAACAGCTGCAGAGGCATGGTTTTTTTAAATAAAGAGGTTATTTGAAATCACTCATAGTTCTGAAGAGGAGAAGTTGGAAGGTATTATTTCTTTGCTTTAGGGTCCAACATTTATTTGGTGGGACTCAGTTAGAAGACACTCACCGGTAGACCGATTGAACTGGAAATTTTTCATCAATCAGTTCGAGAAAAAGTATATTGGGTCTGAGTATAAGATAGCTATGCAAGATGCTTTCTGAAGGCTGAGGCAGGGAAACTATACAGTGGCTGAGTATGATAGAGAGTTTGAGTGCTGAGCGCTTACTTAGATGAAGGCTTGGCTACAGAAGAAAGGTTATGTCAGCGATTTGAGAGGCGTCTGCATATTAAGTTAAGGCAGATCATCGGGGCCTAGAAATACCCAGATTTGAGATCTATGATAGATGCGGCTATTAAATTGGAAACCACTCAAGCCGAGCAAGCAGAAAGACAGTCTCGATTTCAGCAGAAAAGAAAGTAGGGACAAAGCAGTGGCAAGTCGGGATAGAGTAAAAAGCAGAAGGGACAACAGCCGTCTCAGGGTCTTCCACCAGCGGGTAGAGGTTAGGATAGTGCCTCTCGTAGTAAATCTATAGCCACTACAGCTTATAGTGCACCCAGAGGCAGTGGTAGGGAGACACCAGTGTTATGTGACCATTGTAGGAAGACACATTCAGGGGAGTGCAGATTATTGACTGGAGCCTGTTTTAGGTGTGGGTCTTGAGGGCACCGTATTAAAGACTATCCTTTGTAGTAGACTACTCCAGCCACCTCACCAGTATCTAGTACTGGGTCATCAGCTCCACGAGGTCGTGGTAGGGGAGCATCCCCTAATACTTCAGCTTCTAGACTAGTTGGTCAGTCATCCCAAAGACAAAGGAGATCAGGAGGACAAACTTATGCTGTCAGGGCCCGAGAAGAGGAGGATGCTCCCGATGTGATTGTAAGTAAGTTTATTTTGCTATCTGATTCAATTTATGCTCTGATTGACCTTGGTTCCACACACTCATACATTAGCACAAAACTGGCACGAGGAAAAGGGATGAAAGAGGCATACTTGGACCAGGACATCTTGGTGAGTAATCCTCTAGGGCATAGTGTGGTAGTGAATAAGATTTATAAGCAGTGTCCTATCGGTGTCCAGGGACATACCTTCCTGGCAAACCTTATCGAGTTGCCCTTCCGCGAATTTGATTTGATTCTTAGGATGGATTGGCTATCCGCCCGTCAAGCGACTGTTGATTGCAGAAGAAAGAGAGTCACCCAACAACTTCAAAATGGTGATGACATCACGATTGTAGGTGTGAGGTATGACTTTTTATCTGATGTGATTTTTGCTACTGCAGCAAAAAGGTTGACAAGAAAAGGCTGTAAAGCATATTTGTCTTATGCAGTTGAGGTGAAGAAAGACAGTTTAAAGGTGTCAGATGTACCTACTGTCAGGGAGTTCCATGATGTATTCCTTGATGAGCTTCTAGGTTTACCACCTGACAGAGAGGTAGAATTTTCTATTGATGTTGCTCCTAGTACTACTCCCATTTCCATTGCTCCTTATAGAATGGCACCTGCAGAGTTAAAGGAATTAAAGATTCAGCTTCAGGAGTTGCTTGACAAGGGGTTTATCAGACCTAGTACATCTCCTTGGAGAGCACCTGTCCTATTTGTAAAGAAAAAGGATGGGACTCTCCGACTGTGCATTGATTATCGACAGCTGAATAAAGTGACTGTAAAGAACAAGTACCCTCTCCCTTGCATTGAAGACTTGTTTGACCAGCTTAAGGGAGCAGGTGTTTTTTCTAAAATCGACATGAGATCAGGTTATTACCAGATGGGGATTAAAGAAGCGATGTGCCCAAGACTCCTTTTAAGACTAGGTATGGCCACTTTGAGTTCTTGGTCATGCCATTTGGACTTACAAATGCACCAGCAGCCTTTATGGATCTGATGAACAGAGTCTTCCACCCCTATTTGGATCAGTTTGTAGTGGTCTTCATAGACGACATTCTGGTGTATTCAAAGACACCGAAAGATCATGATAAAAATTTTAGGATTGTGTTACAGACTCTGAGATAGAAACAATTGTACGCTAAATTCAGCAAATGTGCATTTTGGCTAAATGAGGTATCTTTTCTGGGCCATGTAATTTCTACAGAGGGCATCAAAGTAGATCCTTCAAAGATTGAGGTAATTCTACAGTGGAAAACACCTAAGAATGTAACTAAAGTCCGGAGTTTTCTGGGTTTGGCTGGGTATTATAGGAGGTTCATCAAGGGCTTCTCCACCATTGTAGTTCCTTTGACTGGATTACTACAGAAAAATGTTAAATTTGTTTGGACTGATCAATGTCAGGAATGCTTTGAGAAGTTAAAAACTTTGTTGACAGAAGCTCCAATCCTTACTCAACCTGAATCATGCAAGGATTTTGTGATTTATAGTGATGCTTTCAGGAATGGTTTGGGCTGTGTCCTGATGCAGGAGGGCAAGGTGATAACTTATGCCTCCCGACAACTCAAGATTCATAAGAAAAACTATCTTACTCATGATTTAGAGTTGGTAGCCATTGTTTTTGCATTGAAGATATGGAGACATTACTTGTATGGAGAAAAATGCTATATTTATTCAGATCACAAGAGTTTGAAATATCTGCTTACCTAGAAAGAACTCAATCTGAGACAAAGACGCTGGTTGGAGTTGATTTAAGACTATGATTGCTATATCGACTACCATCCAGGGAAAGCAAATGTGGTGGCTGATGCGCTCAGCAAAAAATTTATGTCAGGTAATGTTAGTGCTTTGTTATGAACCTACATAAGGCATTGATAAGTGTAAATAATTATTAGTGATCTTTGCAGCTCTTCGAGCAATGAACACCAGTTTAAGTTTGGCACCAGATGGAGCTATAGTAGTTGAGCTTCGAGTTAAACCAGAATTTGCATATAAAGTGAAAAGAGCTCAAAAGGGAGATGACCGGCTAATGGCTATTGTAAATAAGCTTCACCACAGTAGTGAAAGTGATTATTCATTGTCTGATGATGGAAGCCTTTGTTATAAAGGAAGACTTTGTGTGCCAACTCAAGAAGATTTAAAGAAAGAGATCCTGACTGAAGCACACCATATTAGCTATGCTATACATCCTGGGAGTAACAAAATGTATCAAGGATTGAAAGTCTACTATTGGTGGCCAGGTATGAAGCGTGATGTGACTGAATTTGTAGGAAAATGCCTAACATGTCAGCAGGTGAAAGCAGAGCACCAGGTTCCTTTTGGACTTCTTCAACCACTTGTTAATTCGGAATGGAAATGGGATTAGGTGACTATGGATTTTGTAACTGGCCTACCTGTGACTCAAAGGAAGCCATCTGGGTAATTGTTGACCGACTCACTAAATCTGCTCATTTCTTACCAGTGCGGATGGACTATTCCTTGACTAGGCTGGCAGAGATTTACATTAGTGAAGTGGTTACGTTGCATGGAGTGCCTATATCTATTCTTTCTGACAGGGATTGTAACACCCATATCCTATACTTAGCTATTACCACAATATCATATACCATAAGACATATATTACAACGTTCCCAAACTGAAAACATTTCTAATTAGATAACTTAGAGATGAAATTATAACCATGTCATGTGAACTTAAGAGTAATACCTTAATCATATAAAAGTCCTTAATACATTACAATGTTTTCTCAAACTTAACATTAGTACTTATACAAAATTTGCAACATAATTAAAGTTTCCATAACTACAAAATATAAGGACAAAAGAAGACGCTATTATCAATCTTCTAAGACTTGTGTTGGCCAACCTGCAGCAGATATCAGTCCTGGAAGAAAGTCCTGTTCTCATAACCTACACAAATGAACAAAAATCCGTGCTAAGCTATAAAGCTTAGTGGGGAACACTAAATATGACAAACGACTACTCATAGTGGTCGTCAACAAACATACATTATGAACTATGTATAACTTATACCAAATTTTAATAAAGACAAAATGTTGGCATAAGTCCACACAAGATAACCAAATGACTTAATGATAGTAAATTCGGCATTAATGCTTTATATACACAACATTTAATCATATAAGCATGTTTAACCTTTAGACTTGCAATTCATTCATTGAATGATATACCACTGTTTATACTTAGTCATTCCTTCCACTTACTACATACTTTTGTATACCAGGAATATATACAAATACATATTCACATATGAGCTATGATCAACAAGGGCATATGCATATTCGAAAGTAAGATAGAGCATTAGTACTATGAAAGTTTATCATTTATCAATTCTCAATAAAGAGGAAGAACGAGTAGATATAGGGAAAACAAATAACCCAAGGTATTAATTTGAAAGCAATCACCAACATGAATACCTATACATAGCTCTGATATTCCATTGCTATGGAGAACATTTATTATAGCAAAACATTTTTTTTCATAGCTTTCATACATGATGAATCTTGCAAATCATTTATCTACCTAAAGCAAGTAACATATTACTATAGAAAACATACTATCTCTATTATAGTCCACAACTTGATATTAATGATGCACTAGTTCATTTATATAACTCTGTACATACTATTTCTATATACGATAATCATGCAAAAGTGTATATCGCAACATCTTTTAATATCATAATATCCATATGTGCTGAAAAGGAATTTCACATATAAATTAGATTATGAAATCAATTTATGTTGTCATACTTCATAAAACTTTAAGTTGAACATCAAACTTTTCTTAACTTTGGTATAAAGCCTGCACTACTCTAAAGAGATGGATAACAGGTTATACGATGGTACCCGAAGGTACAAGTCTATTTAGTCACCCAAACGGGGTTAACTACAACCCAAACGGGGTTGAAAATATCGCAGCTGCAAGGTACCCTTATAGGCATGCCTATCTATCCACTTCCTAGACTCAATGCAGGCAATAAAATCTACTTTATCTTTTCTTTATACAATCATATTCTTATATGCACATGTATACTTTAGTATAACCATAAACAATGTACTCATAAATGCGCTCATGTATAGCTTCCTGTAAACCTGTAAATATTTCGCTGTTGGGCATTACTATTCTGTTCTTGTAACGCTATTTGATCATGTAATTATTCCGTATGTCAAGACTATAATGTATGATGTCATTTGTACCCGTACATAATCATGTAAAATCTATATATCTTCTTTAGTACATATACATATATGCACAATTCATAAACAATTCATATAATTTTCTCATATAAAACTCACATGACAAGATACTCCTTCTCTAATGCATACACTTATATACATAGTCTCATATAACATTACCATTATATGCTTTAATGAAATTTCTACAATGGAGTCTATAGCATTGTAGATCTGTATTTCAACATGTTAACATGAGACAACACATAGGCTTAATCATGTCATTTCAATTAAGTAAAGGCATATACATACGTTTCACTTTACTCATCATTACCAACAACCCTTACTTAGGTATAAATATAAATATGTGTAAATCTTTATCAACAATCATATTACATGCCATACTTAATTCAATGTGCTTCCATATAACTATGAATTTATCATAACAACATGTAGTTAAGCTATACATATGTAATCATAACTTGATTTACATTCCTAGTTACATGTATTTCTATTTTATACATTGCTTAATGATAATTGTGCATATATCATCATAAGAGTATATACAAACATTAGCCTTGCATATAACAATTATGTACAAATTTAATAACAAATATATGTTAGATATATTCCTCACTAGTCGTTACCTATGTACACGTGTGAAAGTATATGTATACATATAATTTTGTATTTAATAGTCATATTACATGCCCTATCCAATTCATTTGGTAATCACATAAATACATATTTAGCTTAACTAATTGAAAACCATAAAATAAAGTACGTTAAAGAAAATCTGCACAGGGCAGCATTCTAAACTCGACTTGTGAGCCACATTTGAAATTTAAGATGTCCTTTTTAGGCAAAATTATCTTCTAAAATCTTATCCCCCTATGTGTCTAGTTTCCATATCATTAAAATTCATCTTAATATCTGACCTATAGCTCGAGTTATTGGCAAAATACTATAGGCTATTTTTAAAACTAAAACAATGTGATCTGTCACTTAGAAAATTCATAACGTAAAATTTAAAAGGATATAGACCAACATTTCTTCATCAAAGTTAGACTTTAATGTCTCTATTTTCATTAGAATTTTATTTTGTAGCATTTAAACATCTCTACTAAAAGTTATGCCCATTATTGTAAAGTCTGTTTCTATTAGTAGTCCAGGGAAACTATTCAGGATTCAACCCTAAATGCCATATACTTAGAGACAGATTTAAGTTTAGGTTTCTTCATATGAAATATAGGTATAGAAGTCAAGTTTCTAAAGCAAAAAGAATCACTCAATTTTCTGTTCTATAGCTCAACTTATGAGCAAAACAATCCAGATAGGTCAATCAGTCATGAAGAAACGTTCTACTCGTGAAGAGGCTCACGAGTGAAGTAAAAAGGCAACATTTCATGACTCGTGAAGGGGCTCACGAGTGGAGAAAAAAGGCAGCATTTCACGACTCGTGAAGGGGCTCACGAGTGGAGACAAAGGGCAGCATTTCACGACTCGTGAAGGGGCTCACGAGTGGGAAAAAAGGGCAGCATTTCACGACTCGTGAAGGGCTTCACGACTCGGCAATGACTCTCACATCTGATTCTGTTCTTCAAAATCATACAAAAACTCTTGATAAAACCCAAAAATCATAACCCTAAATTTTCTGTCAATCACAACATGTTCCAGCAAATAATTCACATGCAATATGAACAGCCCTAAGTACCCATACCTTAGCTGAAAATCCTTTTGTCTTCAACCCCTTGCATGCCCTTTTTCCTTGTTTCTTCTACCTTCTTTTTATCCTTTACATCAATTCATACGTTTAACATCAAACTTCCAACATTTATCTTAATCCATCATCAACCAAAATAAGAAGAAGATGAAGAAGAAGAAAAAGAAGAAGAGGTGAACTATCAATTTAATATATTTACCTTAAAACTAATGATCTTGATTAAACAACATACAAGTATTTCCTCTTCAAGAAAACCTTGAGAAATCAACTATGGCTTTAAGAAATGAGAAGAAGAAAGAAAATTTCTGTAACTCTCTCTACCAATTTCGTCTCTCACAATCTCTTCTTACCACTCTCTTTCTTTCCACTATCAAATGGCTATTTATAATATCTAAAGAAAATTTCATTTTTGATCCCTCAACAATTTGCATGTCCTTTAATTAACCCCTACCTTTTTGCATGTTATAAATCAACCTAATCACTTATTCTTTCTCTTAAATTAACCTCTCAATTATTCATTTATTCACATTTGCCCTTAAAGTTGTCGTATTTACAAATTAACCCCTAAACTAATACTTTGTACTTCAATTACACCCTTGAATATTATTAAACCAACAATAATAATTTAATTATGACCTTATAAAATTCATACCATATAATTTACACATTTATCACATAATTATAGATAACTTAATAACATTTTTGCCCCAATTAAATATCTTAAGTCTTAATAATTCACCCAATAATGCTCAATTAGACTTTAATAACATGTAATTGCCCTTAAATTCTACTAGGACCTAATTTGGGTCCTCACAGGGATCCCAGGTTTACATCTCATTTTTGGAAGAGTTTTCAGGATGCTCTGGGTATTAGACTTCACCTCAACACAGCTTTTCACCCTCAGATTGATGGCTAGTCCGAGAGAGTGATTCAGATATTAGAGGATATGCTTCGATGTTGTGTTCTTGATTTTGGCACCAATTGGAAAAAGTACTTTCCCTTGGCTGAATTTGCATATAACAATAGTTACCAGTCTAGTTTGAAAATGGCACCTTTTGAAGCATTATATGGCAGGAAGTGTAGGACTCCAATATGTTAGACAGAACTAAATGAAAAGAAGCTTTTGGGCTCAGATTTAATCCGTGATTCAGAAGAGAAAGTTCAGATTATCAAAAGCCACTTGAAAGAAGCAATGGACCGTTAGAAATCTTATGCTTATCTGAAGAGAAAGGATATTGAGTTTCAGGTCGGAGACAAAGTTTTTCTGAAAGTATCTCCATGGAAGAAAGTTCTGAAATTTGGCAAGAAGGGCAAGTTGAACCCTTGGTTTATAGGTCCCTACGAGATACTTCAAAGAGTGGGTCCCGTGGCCTACAGGTTGACCATCTACTTTGGAGAAGATACATGATGTCTTTCATGTGTCGATGCTTCGTAGATACAAGTTTGATTTGAGCCATGTGATAGCACCAGAATAAATACAAGTTTAGGCTGATATGAGCTATGAAGAAAGACCAGTGAAAATTTTGGCTAGAGAAATCCGGCAACTCAAGAACAAACAGATACCATTGGTGAAGGTCTTGTGGCATCAGCATAATGTAGAAGAAGCTATATGGGAACCTGAGTCGACCATGAGACTACAGTATCCCTTACTCTTCAGTTCAGGTAAATTTCGAGGATGAAATTTATTTTAAGTAGGGGAGAAATGTAATGGCCTCAACACTGGGTCAGCCGTGAATAGTGCTTCCCGATAGTGAATAGTATTTTTCGGACCCAAAAGGACACCTGAAAGTCAAAAATATTTTATTATACCATCAGAAAGTATTGGTCATGGGGAGTCCGGGGTTAAACTTTGAAATGACCTCCAAAGGTTAAAAATACGAAAAAGGTAGCGAGTCAATTTTCCTGGTAAGGAAGGTGACTTGATTTTGCGTAAATAATTAAAAATAGTAAATAAACTCTGAAAATTGCCAGATTTTACATGCCTACATGAATTTTGTGTAGAATATTTTAGTGATGAAAATAGAAATTTTCGGTGACACTGGCATTTATCAAATCGGATCGATAAGCTTGAATCGGACCGATAATGAATTCCGATTGAGCCAAAAATTTATGTACTAGCTATTTTTGATGTGATAAAATTTATGGAATTATTTTTGAAGTGAGGAAGATAGAGATTTTGGTTTGGGCCTTTAATAGTCTAAAATGGACTTAAAAGGATAATTGGGCCAAGCCCATAAATTAGGCCCACTTAAGGAGTATATAAGAGAAGAAATCTGCAAAAAATTCTAGATTTAATGGGTCTCTTCTCTTCCTCCTTGGTTGGCCGAAACACCATCTTTTTCTTCTTCCTTTGATTTGTTCTTATTTCACTTCAAATCACTCTTAGTTCCCAACATAAAAATTAAAGCTTCATCTCTCTAGTTTACCCTAATAACCTCAATTAAGTGAATTGAGCAAAGGAAGGCTAAAAATCAAGTGGGCAAAGAAAATAGGGTAAGTTGAAAGTTATGAATTTTAGTGTTTTAAATTAATTTTTTGATGTTTTTCCATAGATTTTGAGGTCTAGATAATGAATATGAGCTTGGATTTTGCATTTGAGAATAAGAAGATGATGAAATCTAAGGTTTTATGGATGGTTGTATTAGGTTTGGAAGGTGAAAACATTAATCCAAGGGACAAAGGCAAGGGGAAGGAATCTTAGGCATCCTAGAACAAGTCAATTTGGTATGTGACTAATAAATCTAAGTATTTCCTATTTATTTGAATTAATTATCTTTATGTTATTAAGAAAAAATTGCTAAATTGTTTAAAGTTTGAACTTAAGGTGGGGAAAATGAAATTAGAACCTATTTGATGCTATATAAATGATTGGAATAAAGAAATAAAAATTTTAAGGTTGAATTTAATTGGTGGCCGAAAATTTCACTAAGGTAAAAATAATGATTTTTGCATGTAATTAATAATTAGTAGTCTAAATTAATTATACATGTTATATTTAGCTTCCATGAATTTTTATATGAATTATGGAAGTTATTAGAAATTTTTAAAGTACATTAATGGTGTATGTATATAATGAGATTGATGAATTATAAAGATATTATGTATAATTTGGGTAAATTTGAGTGGTAGATGTGAAATAGTGTGTAAATAAATTTTTAAGGAATTTATGGACTTAATATGAATAAATGAGAATTATAACATTGAACATGTTTAATGAAAAATATTGAATTATAGGGATATAATTCAATAGAATGCTAAAATAATTGAAATAAAAATGAAAAGTGTGCATATAAAATTTTAAGAAGTTTATATGCAAAATTAAGGTATTTTTGGAGTAAATTGTGTAATATGTATAAGTAAAAAGTATATACAGTAATGCCCCTAGAAATAACTAGACAGTAAAAACTAGCTCAGGATATAATTGGCTGGCCATAGGGACACCTTTGTACCGCGGTGCAAGTCATGGCGACTTGCTAGCTATGGATTGGATCTTTGATCACCATGGCTTCTTTGTCTTTGTTCTATGTTTTATGAGAATTGGCCCTTTGGGGGTCATTTCTATGTCTCTATTGTGGCCCTGCGAGGTCCACGTCTCGTGTATCCGGTTTAGAGTTTTTTGCCGGGTTCGAAACTAGGGGCATAATGAAAATAATATGAGAAAATATGAAAAATAAGTACAAGATATTAATTAAAAGTGGAAAAGGACTATTTTGAAAGAAAAAGAAAGTTTAGGGGCAAAATCGTAATTTTCCCCAAAAGAGTAAAAGTTAAGCAAATTAATTAAGAATCGCTTAATTAAGGATAATACAGTCAGTTAATAGTTAAAATGTACTAAAAGGAAGTTTTATAGTCAACAAGGACTAAAATGAAGTTTTGCATAAAAATGTTTAATTAAGCATAAAATTAAGGTTAAGTACCTTAATTAATGGTTTAAATGTTAAAAAGAAGTATATAAGGCCAGATTTGTAGAATTAATAAGAAAGAAGGGCTAAATTGAAATAAAGTAAAAGTTTGAATTAAATATGTAAATTGATAAGAAATAATAATGTTAATTGAAAGGGAAAAATGTTATTTGAATCTTTGACTTGACGAATCTATATAGAGAATTTTTGCATAACTGCATTAATTTTAAGATAAGTATAGAAAATATTTAGATTGTTAGTCACCACTGGGCATGTTAAGTGCTCAACGCATAATTTTGACTGTGCACAGGTTCTCAGGAGCGGAAGCAAGAATATTCTCTCAAGGATTTCTTCTGATGTATTAGAATTATGAATCTTTTGACATGTATATATGTGTATGAATTTTGCCTTTGGATATGTAAATGTTAAACATGTGTTGTGATAGTAGATATTTATATTTTTGGATGTGCTTGAGATGGATTCATGATGATAATTATTATTTGTGATTGTTGTGCCTCAGAGAGGCTGTGGATATTGTTTGTTTTTAAGGGGGCTAGTCAAATTTATAGCCGTTATATTGCCAAAATTTTATTAAGTGCATATTAAATGGGATAGTTACAGGTCATCGGCGAATAATTAATTAAGATACTTAATTATTGGTAATAAGACGGCAAAATAGGTTGACAAAAAAAAAATTTTGGCATGCGAGGTTTCGGAACAGTTTTAAGTATGTTATGGGTGTTATAGGTTTGGACGGTTTGGATAGGGGCATTTGCCAGGAGATGTAGAGGCCTAAGTTTAAGGTTTTTAAAATTTTTCCAAACTTCTAGTAAAATCAATGTTAAAACCTACAAAATATTTCATAAAAATGTGGAAATCAAGGCTGAAACTTCGATCTTCACACTTTTTATTAGAAATATAAGTGGTTCCTCATCATCGTATAACCTTGATCTAGGTTATCTTGGGTTACGATGTATACAGTTGCCCTCAATTTTGGAAAACGTGTCAACTAGTGCCTAAGTGAGATAAAAGTTAGAGCAAAAGGATAAAAGATGCATACTTGAGGTAGCAAATCTCTGGTAGATTGATTTCAAACACGTATTGTTTTGAGATAACAAGTCTCTAGTTGTGAAAGACATATACCATCTGAGGTAGTGAATCTCTAATCAGGTAGTTATCTCCAGTTTATTGATGTGCTAACCCTTCATTGGGTAGTTACCATCAGCTTGTCAATGTGTGTTTGTTGGTTGGTTAGTTACCGTCAGCTTATCAACGTGTTAACTCTTGGTTGACTATTTAATTTGTGTTAGCTTTGTCGGCATGCAAAATCGAGATTACTTGTTTGTATCTTATTAGCATTAACTTGTTGGCATGTAGAATTGAGTAAAATTGTTGATTGGTTGATGCCATTCATTGGCATTCTACCCTTGATGTTGTGTGGTAGTCGCCCTTTGTTGGCATGACTACCCCTATCGCGGTGGTTGATTTCATTTGTAGGCATGTCTACCCCCTTTTGAGTCAATATCCATGTTGGAGAATTTTTGGCAAATATGCATTTGTCAGAAGTCACTGATAACATGCTTTATAGCTATCTTTACATCTATAGATCTACCTTGGAGATACTACAACATAATTCTTTCCCTCATTATTAGATGTAAAACAACCTTCTGAACTATGCCTATTTCAGTGTGCTTCAATTTTATATTGTGATATTGGCTTTCAATGTGCTTCAGTTTTATACTATGATCTTGGCTTCAATAATATGGATCAATCTTTAGTGGAATGCTTCACTTTATCTTCAGCCATGTGGATCAATCTCTAGTGGAATGTTCTATTTTATCTTCATTCATGTGGATCAATCTCTGGTGGAATAGTCCACTTTGTCTTCAGCCATATGGATCAATCTTTAGAGGAATGGTCCACTTTGTCTTCAACCATATGGATCAATCTCTAGAGGAATGGTCCACTTTGTCTTCAGCCATATGGATAAGTCTCTGGTGGAATGGTCTGTTATTCTAAACCTTTTCATTTCCCGTTAATAATTGCGTTGTCCAAAAGAGATGGGAGGGAATATGACCTCCCTTTAAATGACTTCAGCTTGTGTAAGCTCTTCCAAAGTTAGAAAATATTTGCACTTCTCTTTGCCATGCATCCATTTTTATTTCAACCTATTCAAGTAACTTCTTGTGGCATTACAAATGGTTTAGAGTAGTAACAAAGGAAGGAGAATCATCACAGACTCCTAGCCATTCTCCATTCACAAACACTTTATCCTTCTGATCCAGTTTAGTGTGGGCATCATCAACAAATTTATCCATTCCATAAGTAAATAATATGTCTACAATAAGTTTTGACATTTCCCAATGACTGTATCACTATTATAGGGAAAACCATCATCGTCAAAGCTGTCTGTATGATGATTATTTGTGAGATGTGGAATATGTGCCTTTTAAGAGGGTTTTGCTACCTGTGAAAAAAGTTTAGCATTAGTGCATTGATTGTTAAATTTGGAAGACTTGTTATTTACTTTGTGTCACTTTTGGTCAATTGTGACCAATTCATTTTTTTTTTGTCATTTTTATTCATTTACCTTGTCATTTTTGTCATTTTCATTTTTTCATGGCTTTTTGTTATTTTCTTTAGCCTTGAATTAAATAACAATATAAATACAAGAATAATCATAAAGGGAAAAAAGAAATATAAATGTAAATACAAAATATCAGGTTTGTTATATACATCAAAAACCCCAAAAGTTTCAGACTCCTTGAATAAAACATATAGCTACCGATATGATGGTCCAGTTGGTGTGCAGAAAGCTGATGGCCTAAGAGGTCTAGGCAATGCTACTAGCTGCTATGGTGTTGGTGGCTGCTCCTGCAGTTGCCAAAACTAAAACTCAAACCTAGGTAATGCAGCAGATAATGGCTATAGAATCTACGTGATCACCTTAGCCAAATGATTTATGCTCACCACTAGCCCTGAGATTGACCATAAATGCTACTCTAAATACCGTCAGAGGTCACCGCTTTAAGTACCATAAGAGTTCATCTCTCAAGTTCCTGATGTAGGCTATCAATGCCTCATCAATCATAATGACAACTTGTCTAGCTTTAAAAACCTCTCCCTCTATCCGATTCGTTTGTTTTCTGATCTGAGTGATGTAATCATCAACTACCTACAGGACATTATCAAACTTCTTCCCTACCACTACTAAATCTACCCATATCTCTTACATGCTGAGGCCACATGGACTGAAGAATAGATAAGATGGACCAGATGCTTTGCTGCTGCTGTATAGAAGCCTCAATACTAGCTAATCTCCAAGAGACATCATCTAAAGTGGTCCTATAGGAGCTAGAGCAAACTAGGATGGTGGTGAAGCCCTAGAACTAAACGTATTTAGGTATTCATAAGGTGAATATCTCCAAAATGCTAAAGAAGGTGAAGGTCGTAGCCGTGCCGGAGATCGTACCTATGGAGGTACTAGTGGGGGAGGCAAATTGTCGAGTAGATCATCCAAATCCACTCGTATGTCCATGTTGAAGTCTATATCCATATCTACCCCTTAAGGCTTATATAGCTCATCCTATGGAGATTGCTTTAGCTGCTCTACTAGAACCTGAGGTGTTTGATCCTTACCCTCGTCCTCTGGTGACTGTGGCACAATTGGCTCTACTTTATAAAGTGCCTTAGTCTTAAGGATTATCAAAAGTCTGTACTGCCTTGCCCATCCACGTACTTACTCAATCATCCTTATAATATGGGCTGTAGATAGGTCTATAAAGATCTCCTTCTTGAGTGGCTGTAAAATGTCCTTTCATCTACCCCCAAGCGTAGAAGCGACTAGTGACCACTCCCTCTGCATAAATCTATGTGGCTAAATTGACCAATGTTGAAATGATCTAATGACTGATATCCACTCTCCTTCGAGTGCTCATGGACCATAAATAGAAAATGTCGACTGTATTGACCAACCTAGGGCTATTAGTGCAATCAAGGTAGGATATGGCAATCACTTTTTGAATATATCTATATGCCTAAGTAGCTAACATCATTCTCTTAGCCATATCCAGATGGTATATAGTGCTAGAGAGTGTGATTTGTGCCTAGTACTATCGCTACCCCTCTCTATAGAGCTAATAACCCCTCACTAGTAGGTAAACCCATGGCTTATGCAAATCTTCACCTGTTAATATTGTATCTGATGTCTCTAACTCTAAAGGTGATTACACTCTCCTCTGTATCTAGCCTTCGGAATCCCCTGTAATGTAGAGTTGACTAGAACTCCCTGGTGACCCTAGGGTACGTGAAGAATAATTAATGAAGCAAAGAAATTGGTCCATCCCATAGCGACCAGAAGCTCATCCACCTTGCGTAATAAGCCTATGCTCTCTAAGAACTAGCGAAACATAAACCTACTAGCCAGGTACTAAATTCGAGCTAGGGCCTAATACCTATTTGCCTCATATTCAATCATTTAGCCAGGATTCGATGGAGCTGGCATAACTTGTGCCTTATGTCGTGGGGCTATTTTGCAAAAAAAGATCAAAAGTCAGCCTTATTGGAAATAACTTATATTGCAAGTAACCATGTTAGTCAAATTATGGAAAATCAATTAAAACTTCAATAGCATGCTGGCTTAAACTGGTGCTAGCTAGCCTGTATCAAAATGTTCATTAAGCGCCGTAAGATATATCATAAAATCATAGGCCTATCAAGGGATGTCTAGCAAGTATGCACGACATTTGGAGTCTAAAAATTATAAACTACTTATAGAAAAAAACTAACAAAATTTTGATAGCATTTCAGATAGAAATATGCCTACCACTTGCATAAAAAAGCATTTTAAAAGGCAACAACACAAACTAGAAGGCCTCCAAGCAGTTCATTTTCAAATTTATCTTACTGTGTCTTAAAGGAGATGGCTTAAAACTACTTCATTTTTGTGTTTTATTCATTTTTATAGTTTTTCACTAATATGCATTTTCCAAAGCAAGGCCAACAGTCATGACAATAATATTTACAAGCAAGAGACAAAAAGATACTTAACTTAAATTAACTACAGCAAATCTAAAAAATAACAATGCAGCCCAAATCCAATGATCAAGATCATAGTTCAAATAGTCAATTGTATTTTCATGTTCATTTGCATTTGTCCTTTTCCTTTTTCTTTTTCTATTTTTGTTTTTGTACTTATTACTACTGCAACTAAGGAGCTAAAGTGCCTCTTTAATTAAAATACTAGCCAATATGTTACACAACACTAGGCCAAGCGAAAAAAATCAAATAATAAAAACAAAACTAGGCATTTTCAAACACTCTATAAACATTTAAATAAAAAAACAAAAAATCATAAAATATAAGTATGGAAAGGAGAAATTAAATTAGAAAACTTACTTAGAATGAGAGAAATGTGTATTTAAAAAAAGCAAAAACACATGAAATAAAAGCAACCTTGCCATATGCATTGACCTGGGGAGAATTTCCCTGCAGACAGTTCACTAAACCGTTGAGAAAAGAGGGAGAAATTGTAAAAAGATCTAGAAAAAGAACTCAAAAGGTGTGTTAATGGTGGTTTAAGTAGAGAGGAAGAAGAAAAGGTGATTTTTTTTAATTTAGATAGGCAAGGCATTTATCAAAAGTAAGCAATGGGCGCCACTTACATCCCATCTATCACTCCTCTTTCAATTTTAAAATTTTTTCTATATTATTTTGTTTTTATTATTTATTTTTCTCTTATTTTATTATTTTACCTCATTTTACATCAATAAAACACTTCTAAGGTCTACAATATTAACAAACTACCTTGCAACCCATGAATTTCCATATATACATATATTTAAAGCTTTTTTTACATGTGATTAAATACTTCCTAAATTATATACTACCTGAATTTTTCAAATTGGAATTACAACAATGCCAACATGTCTTTTATGTTACCTGCAAAATAAAACATGTAAAAATGTATGTACAATGTATGAGACATGTGGGAATGTGAAAAGGCTCATTTAGGTGATCTAAGAGTGAGTTGTTTCTAAGGGATGGCCATCTATCAAACACTCCCTATAAACATTCTTGAATTTTCCTTGATTTTTGTGCCTTGACCCCTCTTCTTCTTAGTCAGTCTCTTTTCAAGTATTTCTCTCTTTTTCTCTTTTCCTTTTATTTCAATTTCATACGTAGTCATTTTATTATATTATTTTTTACACATAGATTGCCTATATGCTAACATTATGTCGGGCTACATTGTACATAAATTGCACCAATTACTAGATGATCCCAAAACTTGGTAAAACCTCATCTTAGCCCCATATGCTGACTTGATATTTCTAAGACAAGTGAGACTTAATACTATACTGATTTTGTCTATAGCTTGACATTGGAATTTGAGATTTCATATCTTCTGGTTCACACACCAAGAGTTATGCCATCTAGCTGAGGAATTTGCTAGTATTCTTTACACAAAATTCCCTTATGGGACTTTCCCTTGTGTGCCATAAGGTGTGCTTAACAATCTAAGAGAGGTAGCCTGGGTTTTAGGCATTCTTCCTTCTGTTGTGCCTAGACTAGCATCCAGAGGAGAGCCTTTTTCACTGGATATCCTGATCGAGGATTTGGATGACTTTTTTGACATTATAGCATACTAGACTGGTGTCATCCTATTATGTAACTTTGATCAATACCTGACTATGACTTTAGACAATTCGATTGGAGATTACGGCCTGTTTAGCATTATAGAGGGCATTCATGATGGATTGGCCCCATTTCCCTTAATCCTGGTGGAGACCATTCTTGGTTTGGATGTTGTTTACACTGATCCCACTGCTAGACTCATTAGTAGTCCCTTATTACTCTACGTACATCGTTATTTAAAGATAGTATGCCCCTTATGGGTTTTCACACTAGCTTTTCTTGTTGGAAAATGAATCATTTTGGATTTTCACATATTCCTTACCTTATTTTTGCTTGGGATGAATCCAACTCGCCCCAACGGCTTTTTTTTATCAGATCTTACTACAAGAGAAGCTGAGATTGCTAATAGAGCCTCCTCTTAAAGTTATCAGCATCTACTTACTGAGGCATCATATGCCTGGATAGAGAACATATGACTTCTACTCTCCTTATGAGGGGGCTATCTGGATGGCTACTATAGTGGATAGTGACATCTGCTTTTGGTGTCCATGGTTGCCTATACATTCGATGAATAATGGACCTTCAAGATGCATTCCTCTATGTGGGCTATATCGAGCCACCTTTTGTATTGCTGCCCATTGTGCTCATCAGTTTGGGGAGTGCCAGGACATTATCAAATGTCCTTTAGCTTTTTAAGGCGGCATCTTTTCTAACCGTTTCATCTCCAGTTACCATCAGCTTTGGGCCGAACTTCCCTTCAAGACCATTATAGCCGAGATTAGTGCTTATGACTTTACTGTGATAGTCGAGTATTAAAGATGGATCCTTAGTTCGGTGGTCAACAACGAGACATATTAGCTTAGATATCTGGAGGATGAGAGTACTTAATCATAGATAATAGATTAGATGCAATAGAGATTGTGTTTTTACTTTTATTAAAACTTTGAAATATGAACATACAAAAAGAATATTTTTGAATATATTAATAATCATTTGAATACAAATGTGACATTTCTATTTAATTTTAGTGTATATGATCATCATTTAACATTAAATTCAAAAATACAAGTTATTTAATCTCGAATTGAAGTCCTAGAAGCGTCAGAACTCATGTAACCAATTAGCCCTTTTGGGTTTTCATGATTGATTATTTTCTCTCAACCCCTAATTTTTGCCCAGGATGCCTTTTTTGATTTTCATCTTGATTGGGTGCCCAATTTTACCAAGATTGCCATTTTCTCAATTTTTGACCCACAGGGCTTTTATTCTCTTTGAGTCTAGCCATAAAACCTTTTCAATCTATCAATGTTCACCGGCTCCTTGAATTCATTATCATCACCATCAGTCAAGATAGCTGCTCCTTTAGATAATAACTTTTTCAGCATAAAATTTCCTTCCTAGGTGGGTCTGAACTTGCCCCTAACATTTAGAACTCTTGGTCTTATCTGTTTAAATGTTAAATCTCCTTCCATCAAAGGATGCTTCCTAACCTTTTTTTGAATAAGTAAGCTAGCCTTTTTTGATAGACCTGATTATGATAATAAACTTGCATTCTATCCCTATCTAGTAGGTTAAGATAAAACAGCCTCTATTTCACCCACTCTGTCTCTAACAACTTGACTTCTAAGACTACCCTTAAGGAGTAATGTGTAATCTCTACTGGCAGAATGGATTTTGTTTCATAAACCAAAAGAGAATGGGCTAGCTCTTGTTGAAGTCCTAGCGATAGTCCTATAATCCCACAGTGCAAAAGGCAAAGTGCAAAAGGCAACTTCTCAGCCTAGTCCTTGTAAGTCTTAACCATTTTAGCTATGATCCTCTTAATGTTTATTTGTTTATTACTTCAACTGCCCCATTTGCCTGAGGTCGATACGGAGAAGACTTTTAGTGTTAAATCCTATAATTTTTGAGCATTTACTTAGTTTCAACCTTAAAGTGAGACCCGTTATTAGACACTATGTGATATGAAAACCTATGACAATATATTAGATTCTTCTCAATAAATTTAGAGATTTCTCAAGCAACCAAGCTTTTAAATGATTATACTTCTATCCACTTTGAGAAGTAATCAATAGAAACCACAATGGACTTATATCCTTTTCAAGCCAGTTGATGAATCATACCCATGATGTCCATACCCCACTTAGTGAATGGCTATGGTGAAGTAAGGTTACATAACTCAGAAACTGGTAAATGCCTCAAATCTACATATTATTAGCATAGCTGACACCTCTTCGCATACTCCAAGCAGTCTATGTCAATTGTAAGCTAAAAGAACTTTTGGCTTATAATATTCTTCACTAAAGCTAAGCCATCCATGTGAGTGCCACATACACTAGCATATACTTCCTTTATGACTTTTTTAGCCTTCTTTTTGCTCAAAGACCGTAACTGAATACTGCCAAGCTATCTCTTGTAAAATACTTTACCTATACTAATAAACTAGGCAGACAGCTTACAGATGATTCTCTAGTTCTTTTTAGTGACTTTTTTTTGAAATATTGACCTCTTCAAGTAGTTCTGAATATCATAGTACCAAGGCTTCCTATCATCCACCACGATATCCATTATCTGCTCATTCTCAAAATATTGCTTGTCAAAACTAGAAATCAAAATAAGCTTCATGCTCACCCCCTTTGGTTGTTTTAAATTGATACTAAGGTAGCTAAGGCATCTACTAGCTTATTCTCATCTCTAGGCATATATCTAAAAGTACATACTTCAAACTAATTGCTCAAATCTTTAAGACATTTGGGTAGAGCAACGACTACTCTTCTTTCACTAACCATTCACCTCTTACCTTTTAGATTACTAAAGATGAATCTCTAAATACCTTTGCGGTCTCTGCCCCCTACAGCTAACAAGGCTTATAATCCAAATATATAGGGTTCATACTCAACTTCATTATTTGTGGCCTTATACCTTAATTTCTTGGCTAAAGGCAACCTTTCTCCCTTTGAAGTCATTAAAATACTCTTACTCTAACACCTTTATTGTTTATAGCTTTGTCAAAGTACATCTACCACCCTTGCACTATTATACCTACAATGTCCTCATCGGGAAGCTTAAAAGTAATTTTTTCTCTTGTAATGGTTTATCAGCTAGGAATTTAGCTATAGCTCTCCCTTTAGTGGTTTTCCTAGTGATATACTTAATATCAAACTCTTACAAAAGTATCAACCACCTACCTATATTCTCTAGCAATGAAGGTGCTTCCTGTAGGTATATAAAAGGCTTCTACTTAGCTACTGCTTGCACTCTATATAAATGAAAGTAATGCCTTAACTTCTTTAAAGCCCAGATGATTGCCAGACAAATCTTCTCCACTTTTACATACTTAGCCTTATATGGCAAGAACTTCTTATTGAGGTAGTTCACCATATATTTAGTCCCGAAGTCATCCTTTTAAGCCATCATAGCTTTTACTGAGCTATCCTTTATGGCTAAGTATAAAATTAAAAGCTTACCTGCCTGTGGCAGTCTTAACACTAGTAGGTGCAAAAGGTATTCTCTAATGGTGTCGAATGCCTTCTAATAGTCTTTATTCCAAACCACCCAGCTAGTTTTTTCTAAGCAACTTAAAAATTGGCTCGTAGATCAAAGTTAGCTTGGCTATGCACCTTTTGATGTATTGAAGCCTGCCTAGGAATCCTCTAACCTCTCTCTCCTTTTAAGGAACAAGTATTTCCCTAATGGCCTTGACCTTATCGGGATCTATCTCTATCCCCCTCTGACTCACCATATGTTCTAGTAGCTAACCTAAAGTAACCCCAAATATACACTTATTCGGGTTGAGGTGAAAGTTATACTTATCAATTCTTTGAAATAACTTTTCCAATGCCTCAAGTGGTCTTCTTGAGTAGACAACTTGATCATCATGTCATCTACATATACTTCCACCTCCTTATGGATCAAGTCATCTAAAATACTAGTTGTTATCCTCTAATAGGTGGCACATGTATTCTTAAGTCCAAAAGGTATAACACGATAGGCATAGGTATCCCATTCGATGATGAAGGTTGCCTTGATTCTATCTATAATTTTGTTCAAAATCTAATTGTAAATAGCATACCCATCTATAAAATTGTATATAGCACAAGCAGCTACACTATCCACAAAGACATCTATGTGAGGTAAAAGAAAGTCATAATTGGGATAAGCTTTGTTCAAATCCCTATAGTCCACACAAACTATCACTTTTCCATTTTTCTTGGCTACAAGGACTACATTTTCTAGCCAAGTTGGGTATTGGACCTCTACCAAGAACTTGACTTCTATCTACTTTCTTACCTCCTCCTTGACCTTTTCAGCCCACTCTAACCTAAGCCTTCTAAACTTTTACTTGACTGGCTTATAGCCTGGGTAGATAGGGATAGCATACTCAACTATCTCTTAATCAATTCTCGACATGTCCTTGTTGGTCTCTTTCATATATTTTTAATATTCTCTCAAATTTTTGTCTCTTTTCACAAGTTATATCTTATGCAAATAAGATTTCTTAAGGGTTCTCTTTTCTACGAAGATTAAATGAATATTTATTAGTTGAATTGATGTAAAATATAAATTATTTATGATAATGATTATGCATATTGAAATCAGGAGAAACACCATACAAGTAAGCATAATCATTCATATTATTAATATAATCAAAAGAAATAGATTTTTTCTCATAAAAAAATTCAAAAGCATTAACAAAATCAATAAAAACATCATCTTTAGTCTTTGGTGCAGCTGCAAATGTCTCTCTAGCTTCATCTTTTGGCTTTGGTGATGCCTCAGCTCCTAATTTTTCCTTGATCTTAGCATAAACAAAAAGCAATTTCTCTATAAGAAGCTCTTTTGGCACTTACTAGTCCCAAGCCAAATGATGCGGTAGTATCTCCTCATCCTAAAATCCCTCTACCGGTTTGATAATACCTTACTCCCAATCATACACATCATTAAACAACTTGAAAATCAGGGCACAATCTTATCTCCAATTAATTAAGGCTTATTTTTCCCATAATAAAGGTAGACTCTTGAGGTTGGAATAAAACTCTTAGAGATATAAGGAACTTCACCTACTACCTCTTTCCTTATGCTCTTATTTACACCAATAAAGCTGAACCCTTTCCTGTCTTTCTGACCTTTAGTGGTGATTACATCTTGAGGTCCTTAAAGAAGTTCTTACCCAACCCAACTCCAAGTAAGAAGTGCATTTTCTTCAGCATATTTATCACCTGAGGGCTATTACCTAAAGTCCTTACATCCCTATTCTCATTCTTATCATATGTAATCATAGACATATGAAACTTGCTGAATGGCTACTTTGCAATCTTAAGCACCGGTGGTACCTACTTCTCCCTTATAGCTTTGATGGCGGCATTTGGCCATCGTACGATATCTTAATCATTTGGTGTGGTGTAGAAGGAACACCTCTTAATTTGTGGAACTATGGTCTTCTAAGCAGCACCAAAAAGTTGGCCAAGATAAGCAATACCACAAACTCAGCCTCAGTCTCAACTAGCCCTATCTTTGCCATAGCTTTAATAGTACCTACAACCTATCTCTTTGAATTATCATATGTAGATATAGTTAGGTTAAACTTGTCTAACATACTTTTATTTTGCCTAAAGGCGAGGATGGCTACTAGTGGACACACATTAATCGAGGACCCCATCATCTACCATAATACAAGTAGTTTGCTTGCTGCCATTCACCTATGCCTCAATATGAAAGGGGCAATTATGATTACTACCTTCAGTGGGTAGGTCAGCATTAATGTACACAACATTCTCCCCAGTTCCCCTTTTGACCAAATCTAATAGCTTGGATGGTGAAATTGTAGTGGCGATAGTAGACTCGCATAATGCCTCAACCAACTTCTACTTGTGCAATGGAGATTGCCTTTATAAATCCCATATGGAAATTTGAGCTTAGGTTTTCTCTCAATTGCTTGATGATTTGATTCTCTTCAACTTCCTTCTCTAGGGACACAACAATAGAGGTTGGTTGTCTCTTAATCTTAGGCACCACCCTTCCACTTTAGATGATCACCCTTACTCTTTTCTCTTTCTTCACTTCCTCATTAGAAGTCCATACAACAATAGGCATTCTTGCCCCTTCCTCCTAACTTTCATTGGCTAAATCCTAGAGGGTCAATCATATAAATTGGTCAATTTTCCTCAACTAGCTTTGTTACTTTAGAAGTGGAATGAGGAACAATCACATACTCATTCCCATATAGGTCCTTCATCACATATCACTCGGGCAAGTTAGACCCAATCATAAATGTAAGAGGTGGTACGACTTTGTAGCCTCCCTTCTTCTTCTCTTTTTGCTCAGCGATCTAAAATCTATTGCTATCTATCATATCTTGAATCTTATTCCTCGGGGTGTGGCAGATAATCTTTGAGATACTTTATATGCTGATGGTAGACATAATACTGATCTTCTCTATAGTGGGGCATTTATTGAGTCTTGGCTGGCTCTTAATGGCAAGGCTGTAGCTTCCTTTCTTTATTGAGTCGATCCAATGCCCGAGATAAAAACTTTATAAGGTTGGAGTAGTACCTTTGGTTGGCCTCTATAACAGATACTTCGACCATATTGTTTCTTCTATTTCCTCCACTCTACTTTTTACTACCGTTATTATTGCCAAAGTTCCTCCTTACATCCTCACAACTGGCCTTCTTGGCTAAATGCTGGCCTTTCGCTTTTATGAACTATGTCCCTTAAGGGACTTCCAATCTTTTAGGCCCTTCATCTTTAAGCCATCCCTTAAGTAGGGACTTGTATTCCTAATGAAAAGCCTAATTTGGGTTATCAATATTATGTTTTCTTTTCATCTCTATCACTCAATTCCTCCACATTGTCAGGTAGTTGTGAAAAGACTCGTTATGCTTTTGTTATAGCAATTTGAGATCTTTTTAAGTGACCTCCATCTTGGTGCCACAGTCATATTGCTTTAGAAACTCCTCAGTTAGTAAGTCCTAATCTTTCTTGGTGCACCTATCAAGCCTATGAACCAGTCTATTGCCAGACCCACTAAGTTTAAACAAAAGTACTCAATTTTTTGCTTTTTAATCAAGGTGGTCCCCTTCATAATCAAAGTATACCACTTGACATATGCAGAGGGGTCAAAAGTACCATTAAATCTTAGCAGATCTGACATCTTAACCATTTAAGGGAGTGCCTTATCTCCATCTAAATCACTATCCTCGAGGTTCATCCCCCTACCAACAGACAACAACTGGGCCATAGCCTCTATCCTTTCTTTGATTGTTTTGAAGGTAGCATCTTTAACACTTGGGCCCCCATTCTTCACTATAAGCCATAAGATTTTTTCCTCTTCTATTTGATATAGTCATTCTCAGGATCATGTCTCCTTTCTATTCTATAATCCCTTGGTGGATCTTAAGGTATTGTGGGCATTCATCATGGTAGTGTCCGCCTACATGTGTTGGCTCTACTGTCCGCACGAGCAGATGTTGTTGGCTTTACTATCCCACGAGCAGATGCTGTAGGTCGATTTCCAGTATTTGGTTTTAAAGAAGCCACCAAACCACAAAGTAAGGCCATCATCCTCTCTTCAAATTCTAGGAAATGCATATCTAGCCCTCCTATCCAATTCATCTTGTGGAACTGTAGGCACCAAAGAAAAAGCTATTCTATCCTTTAAATTGGACATCCTTATAAGATTTTATATCATTCTACCTAACTCTATTTTTTATCTCTCATTGTCGACCATTTCTTCTTCTATTGTAGTCTCTCTACTTCTTTAAACAAAACTCACTCCAACCAAGCTCTAACCTAACCTCAAATTCAGGCTTTAAACTTAACTTTAAAGCTTAAACTCAAATCTTCGGATAAGATGACCATCTGATCTACATAGGAGATAGTATAATCTTTTTCCTAGATGGACCTAGTCCATGGGTCAGTAGGGAACCAATGGATTCATATGATGTATGGTAAAAATTTTACAGCATAATCTCTCTTAATTGAAAGCACAAGCATATATGTTTTGGCTATTATGTATTTAAATGATTTAAATAAATCAAGTTAGGCTTGTTGGGGCCATGGTAACCGTTTGATTAATACCCTTCTAATTTATTTAAATTTTTTTAATACATAAAAGCCCACATAACAAGAAATAGTTGTTATAGTTACACAACCTAGGGCAAGTAGTTATTATAATTAGATGGGTTGTCGAAGGGTGATGAAACTTTAAGGCTATCCAAGCATGGTTCCTATCAATAGGTTTAGCTCATCACGAGCATAATGACCTATGGGTCACCATTTTATATACCAATTGGTAATAGGCTTGGGATGGTGGTTTTCTTTGATATAATATCCTTACATCAAAGTGAATGTAAGGCATGCTTCAAGATAGCACCGAGGCTAAAAAGGGATGACTAACTTAGTTCTAAGGCTTTAAATGGATGCAAAAATGCAATTCAAAAATAGATAGGATTAAAAATAAAAACCCAATTATAAGTAACTTGAGCAAGATACTTTAGGATTAAAGTCCCTTTAGGATCCCTAATAGAGTATCCACTGTGATACGTGTTGGAGCTCGCTTGTGTCAGGGATAGTTTTTAAAAGCTCACTTTTAGGGTCCAAGACTAGATAAGGCTCATAAATTTCATAAACTAGCCACTTCACAATAAAAAGGTTTTAGCTTAATTTTATTGTTGATGATCAACCGATAAAAGGCACCTAATATAGGCTCAAGAGGCAGCTTTCATAGAGTTATCACCCAACAGATTATTGAAAAATAAATCTCAACCCTTTTGATTCCTAAACAAAGATTGTTCTTTGGGACATCACTCTTACTTGTATCTTTGTTAGGTATTTTTTATTATTAGGTTTTTATCATCAGTCCACTTCCTCTCTTCTCACATAATGCATGAAGAAAATAAGTAAACACCTCAATCAATAAATAAAATGGTAAATAAAGTGATAAATAAATGAATAAGCAAATCCACTACTTAAACTATTACAGACGTATATCATCCAACTGAAAATATAAAAACATACATAAATAATAGAGTAAGCACATAAGCCAATAGAGAGCCCAATGTATGTGTATAGTGTACGGAAAAAAATTGGCAGCATAACCCTTCTTAATTGAAAGCATAAGCATTTGGGTTTTGGCCATTGTGTATTTAAATGATTCAAATAAATTAGGTTGGGCCCCTCGGGGCATGGAAGCCTTTGACTAGTACCTTTCTAATTTATTTGAATTTATTCAATACATAAAGACCCACATAACAAGCAAGAGCTATTATGGTTACATAACTTAAAGCAAGTAGCTATTGTCCTTACATGGGTTGTAGTCAGGTGATAAAACTTTAGGGCTACCCAAGTATGGTCCCTGCCAATAAGTGTAGCTCATCACGAGCATAACAATCGATGGATCGCAACTTTATATACCAATTGGTACTAGGCTTAGGTTTGTGGTTCTCCATAACATATTCTTACATCTAGTAAACATAAGACGTGCCCTAAGATAGCATCGAGGCTGAAAAGGAATGCTTAACTTAGTTTTAAGGCTCTAAATGGATGCAAGAACACAATTCAAAAAGAGATAGGATTAAAAATAAAAGCCCAATTATAAGTAACTTAACCAAGATACTTTAGGACCAAGGTTTCTTAATTTCCAATGGAGCTATCACCGTGATATGCGCCAAAGCCACTCATGTCCGAGTCAGTTTTCGAAGTTCCACTTTAGGGTCTAAGATCGGATAAGGCTTATAAATTTCATAAATTGTCCACTTTATAATAGAAAAGGTTTAAGCCCAATTCTATTGTTGATGGTTAACATATGAAAAACATCTAATATGGGCTTAAAAGGCAGATTTCATAGAGTCATCATCCAACAAAATGTTGGAAAATTAATCTTAACCCTTTTGATGCCCATATAAAGATTGGTGTTTGGAATATTACTCTTATTTATAACTTGGTTAGGTATTTCTTATAATTAGATTTTATCATTAGTTCACTCCCTCCCTTCTCACATGATGTATTGCAAAGAAAATAAGTAAACACCTTATTTAATAAAGAAAGTGGTAAATAAATTGATAAATAAATAAGTAAATCCACTAGTTAAACTATTATAGAGGCAAATAATCCAACTAAAAATATAAAAAATATACATAAATCAGGAAGTTTATTGGATTTTATGAACATTGGTTCCCTCATGCTCATTTACAAAAGTTCTTTTTATGATATTTTTGGGATAAAAATTGGAAACTAGTCAATTTTATTTGAAAGAAATCAATTAATTAGATAGAAAACATTTTGAGTGTCTTTTTCGATTAATGTGCTAAAATTATTCTTTTTTACTACCTATTACAATTTTTTTAAAAAATAAAATACATCTAAAATAATAAAAAAGTAAAAAAAAATTGAATAAATAAAATAAACAACCATAAAGCATAATTAAATCATGAAAAATTAAATGCAAAAAGAAGGTAAAGGGAAAGGAAGAATAACTATTTCGAGGCTAGACTTTCCAAGGTCAATTAGTTCTCTAAAAGGAACCCTCAAATGCATAAAATAGTCGCTCAAAAAAGAACATAAGGAAAGTAGAGAAATTAACATGTAAAACCATAAAAAAATCAAATAATTAATTGAAATAATATAAAAAATGCACATTGGAACAAAATATTAACTATATAAAATATAGAGCATACTAAAACAAAAGCAAAAAAAAAATGATAGTAAATCAGGCCTAAACATACAAATAAATTATACAATCAAAATAACATGTGAAACAAGCTAGAAAGGCTTAAATGGGACCACATACAACCAAAATAAAGGATAGATGGATAGAACACAAAGGAGGGATGGGATGAGAGAAAGATCTTAAGTGGTCATGTCGGTCACATTAACCAATGGCTGTCTGTCGGGCCTTCTTTATATCTGTCATTCGAAAATTAAATAGAGAATAAAAAGGCAGGTAGGAGAGAGAAAATAAATTATCTAACTCTAATCATGCATTTTTTAACCCTAAAACATACCAAACTAAAGATTAATGGATAAATGTAATCTAAATCATGCAAAAAAAAAAATACAATCATAGGAATTAAACTAAGTTATTTTCATACATCAATGGAAGAAAATAAAATCCTAGCATGTTATTTTAATATGTTAAACAAATTCCAATCATTATGGTATTATAGGAGCAAAGAACAAATTAAAGATTATAAAAATCAGGATCGTGGCATATAAATCATGGTAAATAAGCCTAAATTAATCATATGATCATGAAAAAATAATAGAGAGAGAAATAGGCTAAAGCCTACAATATTACCCTCAAGAATTGATTATGTAACTTCGGAAAGTAATGATTTAAGTCTTGATCCTTGATTCCATGTCTGAACAAAAGATGTATGTGTTTTTTGGCAAGAAAGATTGCTTGAGGTCATATTGTTTTAAAGAAGTAGAGAATTGTATTTCTCTATCTCAAAAGTTGCCTCTATTTTCTATATGGGAGTCCCCCTTAAAAATCCTAGAATTTTCTTTAAATCCCTAGAGAGGAGTTAAAGATTGACTCTAACTCTAATCTCCCTAAATTGGGAGTCAAATCCCATGAAATCCACACTAAAGATCTAATCCTAACTGAAGATTTTAAATGCTGGAAAATGTGGGAAAATTGGAAAATGTAATAGCTTAAACGCTGGGTTAGCCGTGAATAGTATTTCTCAATAGTAAATAGTGCTTTCGGGCTGAAAAATACATCCGAAAGTAAAAAATATTTTATTTAACTATCAAAAAATATTGGTTACGGGTAGTTCAGGATTACAATTTGAAGTGAAATTGAGGTCAAATAGGCCTCAAAAAGTTAAAAACATGGAAAACGGAATGCTTCAGTTTAAATAGTAACTAGATTGATCTAGATTTGATCGAGCCATTAAAAATAGCAAATAAAATCTAAAAATTACCAAAAATTTCATATATGCCTAAAATAATGTGTAAAATATTTTGGTTGCAGAAAATAAGTTTTTCGATAACACTTGTAATGGTTGAATCGAACCGATCTGATTGAATCGAACTAAAAACTAACTTCGATTGGGCTAAAATTTTGTGTACAGCCCATTTTTGATGTGATAAGAGTGATGAAATCAAATTTGGGATGATTTGGATTTGAGAAGTATGAGAAGTTAAATAGGATTGCTTATTGGGTAATTTATGGGCTTAGGTTAAATTGGATTATACCCATTAATAGGCCCAAGCCCACTCAAGACTCATTTAAGGGGAAGAAAAATTTGTGGGAGACCAGATGTTTCTACATTTTTCTACGTGCTCTTCCTTGGCTGAACCCTTCTCCTCTATTTCTCTCTCAAATTTTTTCATTTCACTCTTAAATCTTCACTAAATTCAAGCATAAGAATTATAGTTAAAACTCTCTAGATGCATATCTAAGCCTCTATTATTTGATTAGAGAAAGATAAGCAAGAGAAATCAATTTGTAAAGCTTTAGGTGTTAAAGTGAGGTAAGTGAAATTCATAGGTTTACTTTGGTTTTAAGGTGCCTACAAGTATTTTAGGGTGCCTAGAGTTCATTTATGGTGTTATTTGAAGCATTAGAGATCAAAACAATGGTGATTCTTATATTAAAGTATTCAGCCCCTTATAGATCTTCAAGGTGGTGGACAATCCTCTAAGGCTAAAGGCAAAGAAGAGGAAGCCTAAGGAGGATAAAGCAAGTGAGAAAGGTTAGTGGCTAATAAATCCTCATTTTCCTTAATTTTGCATGATTTTCCTTTATGTAACTTATAAAAATTTTGGAAAAATGTGTAGTGGCATGTATTTATATTTGTAAATATTTGAAGTTAAGGAATTGATCAGTAATGATATAGTTTTTTGTATATATATAATTGTGTGATTGGCTAGTAGTGGATGGACTATGTATATTTGAAATAAAATTAAGTACATATGGATGGGATATATATTATTTTATATGAATTATTGTGCTCCTGAGGGGCTGTTAAAATTGTTTGCATTTCAAGGGTGCTAGTCGAGTTGATAGCTGTTATATTGCTAGATTTTTGGAAAATAAATAGTAAAATTTGACAGTTATAGGTTAGCGACAAGTTGGACTTATAAAATGAATAATGAATAATTCTTAATAATAAAAGAATTAACGAGTTAAGTATATAATTTTTAAGATAAGAAAAAGACAAAAAAATTTTCTAGCCAATCAATTAAATCTGTAGGTCTTTAATAGTAAAGGTGTTACAGAAAATCACCCACGGACAGGCTCTATCATTGAAAGACGGTCATCCCTTACACGAATCTCCTAAAATGGTAAAAATAACCTTGAATCTGACTTGGACTTCTTAAGCCATTACTCGTTGATAGATGACCGTCTTTTATCAAGTCATAGGATAGTCCTAGATGGCTTAGACATGGGCGTTTGCTAGGAGACACCTTGAGGAAAATAACCACAAATGGTCATCTCTCAATGATAGATGACCGTTTGTCATTGATAGTGACTAAAGTTCAAGGTTTTTAAAATTTTTCCATAACTTTAGGAAAACCAATGTTAAAACTCACAAAATATTTTATAAAAATGTGAAAAATCAAGGTTAAAACTTCAGGATACATGCTTTTTATCAGAAAAATAAGTGGTTTCTCATCATCAGGTAACCCTGATCTAGGCTACCTCTTGTCACAGTTATAAATTTTAGAGTGCTGGAATCTTTCTTATCACCCTTTGAAGCAATATAATAACTCGAACGAGTTTAGGTTATAATTTAAGCAAATTTTCTTATTTAATCACTTCTAAAGGACTTTTATCCTACCCTTTGTACATTTTATCCCTTATTAGCCCCTTTGAGCCTTATTTAGCATGTTTAATGCTTGTTATAATTAAATTTTGTTGTACACACATCTTAGTACGTTATAGCCTAAAAGCCTTTATCTCTCCATTTTAAGAATCGGTCACTCTAGAAATGGGATTGATTATCATTTAAAGGGTATATAATGGGTTCAGTATGAACTTGGGAGTCAAAAATAGGGATGTTGTCAAGTTTATATTGCAAATGTAGGAATGTAGTACTGTTTTGAATTAGAGTTGTTGAGTGCCCTTTGCTTATTATTTCAAGGAGAAAAGATATTTTCATTAAAAATAATATGTATTTAGAAAAGAAGAAAGAAAATAAAATTTTGACTCTTTAAGCTAGTAGTGTATAAAAAGTTCTAAGTGTGGGGTACTTTCAACATAGAGAAAAGGGCTATAAACTCTCAAATTGATTGAGTTTGTGAAGGTAAAGGAAAATACCATAAAGCCTTCCTCTTTTGTTCTTTAGTGTTCTACATTCTTGAGTAATCGAGTTATGACAACTTTCATAACATTATTGTGGGTAAGGTTTTATTAGTGGGTGGATGTTGCTGTATTCAAAGTAGAGGGGGCTATTTTTATCTTGTTTATCCCTAGCCTTTCTTGATTAGCCTTTACCTTAACCAAATGTTACAACTAACTTAAAGACCTAATGATCTTTTCTTGCTTTGAGTTATTTAGCAAAAATGACCTTAGTAGTTCTGATGCTAAAGGAGAGGCCTATGGCATTTTTAAGGTTTCAAATGTGAAATTACATGTGTATTTCGATATTCATTAATTATTGTGCTTGGTTACTAGATTGTACTAGAGTTTTAGTTTTGAAAATGATTAAAGTGTTTTGGTCTTGCACACACATGCAGAAACTCTTAGGTATCTTTTTATTTTAATCTTTGTTGGTCAGGGTGTCATCAAGTGTTGTTGTTAATTGCTAATCATATTTTTAAACTGCATGATTCTAGGTTAGAGTTTGGGAATGTTGTAAATGTGGTTTGTTCAAGTTTGCTCGAGGGCGAGCAAAAGCTAAGTATGACGTATTTGATATCTCCAAATTATACTTATGTTTTACATGTGTTTAAGTGTGTTTTTTAGTTCATTTAGTGTTTATTTTGTGTGTTTTGAAAAAATAGAGTTTGGAGTTAATTCATGTTATTTATGTAGATTTGAGGGTTAAAATTTGAAGATCAACCCAGTTGAGCTGGAATATGTCTCAGTCGGGTCATTTGAAGAGTTCACCATCAATCCAGAAGCTATTGACCCAACTAGGATGAGGAGTGGCTTGTTCGGATCACTTATAAAACATGAGGGTAGACTTAACTGACCCAGCAGGGACAAAAAGTGTTTTTGCCTGGTTGATTTGTACTTTTACACGAAATAGGAAGACTTTCAACGAAAGAAAGACTCCTAGTGGCGTCTGGACATGATATTCTTTAGGCTTTTTTAGTTGTTTTTAATAAGATATCACAAGTTGGACTATTTTTCTATAAGTTAGAACTTAGGTTTTCATTCAAGCATTTTTTTTATAGCTTTAGGGATATTACTTAGGGTTAATTCAAGCTTCTTTCTTCTATTTTTTTAAGAGTTAAAGATCAAAGTTAGAGCTAATTCTATAAGTATAGTATTTGGGTTTTCATTTATTTATTCAATTTCAATAATGAGTAATGAGTAGATTCTTTCTTTATTTAAGGGATTCTTGAATCCTCATTTTTCTACTATGTTGACTTGTAATTGAGCTTTAAATCCAATACAAGTTTTGTCATTGCATCATTCCTTTGCTCTTCTATATTCTTGATTATATTTCAACTCGTGTTTGATGCATCGAATAGATGTTTGAATGTAAATTTGGATGTTGATCAATGATGTGTATGCTTTTTTTTTTCTAATATGCTTGTGTTTTGAGAATTGAGATAGGATAGTATTATCATAAGTGCTATTAGGTTAAAGAATTTGAATTAAGAATAGATCAAAGTTAGATTTTCGAAAAGAGATTTAAATGAAATCTAGGAATTTAAAATCAAGAATTATGCAAGATATTAGATTGTTCTTAATAAGAGAATCTAATTTTCTAGAATGGTTTTATAAATAAAGAACCCAAATTTCGTTCGATTTTCAATAACAAACTTGTATTACTTTGAATAAAATCAATTTCAGTAGGAAGCAAGGAGGATGGTTTCCTTAGCGAAAGGTTTTTATCAATTAATTTTTACCATCAATTTAGTTAATTAGTTTAGCAAAAGGTTTTAATTAATTTTAGTCTTTATTCTCTGTTTCCAATTTACTTAGTTGTTTAAATTAATTTAGTTTAGTTAATAATCAAATTCAAAACTCGGGAATTTTTCCACAAAATTTCTACTTTAAAAATTTGATTTTCTCAATCCCTTGGGTATGATCTTTTAGGGTCTTAATTCTATTTTCCTATGTTACTAATCAATCTAGTACACTTGCTAGATACCAATCAAGTGCTCTTGGCCAAATATTCCCACTTAGCTTCAATGGCAATGCCTTTAAGATATTTTTAATCCTTTAAGCCTTTCATTTTAAGCCCTTTTATAGCTGGTGGATCAGGCTGGGTGTCATAAATAAGAATTGAGTTAGCTGTAAAGCCAGCCATCATTGATATGATATTCCTTTCCAAGTCATAAAATATTTTGTTTAAGGTGGTTATGAGTTCAGTGATTATTGACATAATCCTCCTTTCAATGTTCTTAAACCTCTTATCTAGGTCGTAAGTGTTAGAAGCACCAATAAGATTTGTCGGGTCAGACATCTTATCCTTTTTTGTATATTCCCTTATTGTCTTGCAACACTTGTTGTGTCACTCGAACCCACTTTTAAACCTTGAGCGCTCTAAAAATTCCTAAAAAAGTGATCGCTAAAATCCCTAAATCACCTAAGCACATGATCTAGAATGGCTAAAAAAGACAAAGAGTTAGAATAATGCATGGAAAAAATCTTATGCACAAAGCAGAATGTGCAGGTTGATAAAAATTTAATACAAAATGTGTATTTTTATGGCACGCAACATGAAATGTACACATAGAATGCACATGTTTTAAATCATCATATTATTATTTTTTATTACATGCAAAATGAGATGTACACACATACACTTTTTTATTTGGTAAAAAATTATGCACATAAAATTTAAGTGTTTTAATTTTGATTATATTTGGTTGTATATATAATGATTTATACTAGTAAAAAATATACATATAAGATAAGATATACATGTGTGAAAAATATATGCATGCATATTTTTATTATTTTTGTTATTTTATTAAAAATGCATGCACGTGTATGCAACATATACAAACACATGCAAAAGAAAAAAGAATCCTCCCAACCTTATTACTTCCCTCACAGGAGATCGTGCGATCTCTTTCCTAGGCAGGATTAGCTTATGGCTTAATGGGGAACCTAATGAACATGTATGGTGCATAGTGGAAAATTGGCAGCATAACCTCTCTTTATTACATGCGCATATAAATGGATTTTGGCCATTATGTATTTAAACAATCCAAGTAAATTGAAATGTGCACATCAGGGCATGAAAATCTTTGATGAGCAAACATTTAAATTTATTTGGATTTATTAAATACATAAGGGCCCAAATCACAAGCAATATATTATGGCGCATGCCCCCTAGTAGAAGTATCTATAACATTACATGACCTTTCAGTCTGGTGCTACAGCTTTAAGGCTACCAAGCATAGTCCTTGCTAATGGGTCTAGCTCGTCACGAGCATAATGATGGATTGGGTCACCATTTAATATACTAAGGAGGCACAAGACTTAGGCTTAACACTTCCCTATATTGAGTAAATTCAGGGTCATATTTTGGGCATGTAGAGGGTTAAAAGAGGGATGCCTAACTTAATTCTAAGGCCCTATCATGAATGCAATGCAATTTATTTTGAAAAAAGATAAAATTTCTTAATCTTAAAACCCATTTATATTAAATGAACTAAAGAAACTTTCAACACAAAATCTTATGGGTCTCTAGTGGAGTCGCCACTATGACATATGCCAAACCCCTAATTGGTATCCAGTTTGTTCTCAAAAGTGCACATTTAGGACCTAATATTGGATGAAGGTTCATTTAACTTGTAAAGGCCTATCGCTTCATAATGGATAGGGACGCAACCTAATTCATCAAGTCTCAGGCCTCAAAAAGGCATGAGACAGCACTCGAGGTATCCTTATTCCATTGTTGGTGATCAACCGATGAGGGCATATGTTGGTTACCACAAGATAAATATTATGGAGTCGCCATCCAATAAAACATTAGAAAATGAGTTCTAACCTTATGAGGCCAAAACTAGAGATAAGTTTGGGACCTCACTCTTATTCATACCTTTGGTTATGGTTATATTTATCTCTTTTCTAACACGTGTTATCATGCTAGAAAGATAAAAGGCACACTTATTCATGTTGGAAAGCTATAAAGCATGTCATAGAAAGTAATCAATTTATGATAAATGAAAAAAATCATACATAAAACCTATAGTTTATTTACAATGTTCATTTTGATGGGAATGTTGGTCTCCACATGCTTATAAAAAGAGAAAATTTTGGTGTAAAAATGGGGATATTTGGTCCCTCATATTTTTGAACGAATCGTATTGGTCAATTTAAGAAAAAAAGAATCTTTTGTATTGATAAAGAAAAATCATTACTTTAACATGTTATTTTTGGAACAAAAAAATAGAACATTGGTCCCCTTTTATTGTAGAAAAATTTCACTCAAACTTGTATGAAATCATTTAGTAAGTTTTTTTTAAGTTAATGTTTTAAAAATTATTTATTATTACAAACCAATTACAAAACAAAATAAAAAGAAATAATAAAATTACAAGTTTACAAATAACCATGACTCATTCACCATGGCTTTCAAATGCCTCCACCCGCCTTGGGCATGTGTGTGCGATGAAAATAATGAGAAATATAAGGGTTAGTGATAAATAAATAAAGAATAGTATATATATATATAGTATAAAAGAAGAAGTGCGAATAAATAAATATATGTTAATATATATATATACACACACAAACGTGTGTATATATATACGATCGATATATTTATTTATTATAAAAAGTAAATACCAAAAATTACTGAAATGAAAATAAATAAATGTAGTCGTATATATATACACAAGAGCATATATATATAACTGTACATTTACTTATTAAAATAAAGTAAATAAAATAAGATCGAATAAAATAAGTTAAAATAAAAAGATGAAATAAAATAAAGTGTAAATAAAGCAAATATATACATAAAATATATAATATGTAATACTTATAATAATAGTAATAATAATAAATAGAGTAATGTATATATACACACACATGTAGGTATAAAACAATAAATATGTATATAATAATAATAATTTTATATTGTTAAATATTTGAAAATGTGATTGGGACATAATTGGAATTAATGTAGAAGCGAAGTGTAATTTTTTAAATTTACTAATTTAGTTATAAAAGTGTATTGCTAGTGAAAAATGAAGGAATTGATTGAAAATTTATATATTAAGTTTAATGTCAAATGTATAATTAAGAGATAGGAGAGGGAGTAAAGTGTAATTTGTTTTAGTCAACCAAATAGCCCTATGAGAAGGGGGCAAGTGTTTATTCTAGAGAGATGGAGAAGAATCAAGAAAGAAGGGGAAAATATTTGATGGCTGGCCACTATTTGACCAAAAGCTTAACAATTTTCTCCATTTCTTTTATGTCTTCTATTCTTTCAAGTTTTTTTTTTTTGACAAGGTGTGTGTATATTTAATTGGTTTAGAGATTTGAAAGGTGAGTAAAGCATGGATTCAATTACAAAGTTATTATAGCATATAAACCCATTTGAATCAAATAAATATATAGTATAGAGAGAAAAACTCCCAAACCTCAAAAAGTTGTCTAAAGCTCTTTTTTCTCCTTCCCTTTTCCCTTGCTACTCTTTCCAACAACTATACACAAACTTCATTCAATTACTAGTCAAAATAAATAATACATAAACTAAAGAAAGGAGGAAAAAATTATCTTTACTTGATGGAAATAATAATTATTGTTGATGTGGCAAGAAAAAAATGATTTATGCTTTATAAAGTGAAAGAGTGGAGACTTGCTTAGGGTTCATGTGAACCAGTTTTAATGTAAAGTGAATAAATCCTTCTGTTGATGTTGGATTGAAGTGATTCTAGTTGTAAATGAACAATAAGACATAGATATACAACTTTTTAGAAGATCCCAAAGCCTGAATCTGCCTCCTAAGTGGTCGAAATTGAGCTTGAAGTTGTCAGACCTTTGCTATTTGTCGTTTGGCATAGTTTGTAATGTTTTAGTGATATCTTGAGATTCAAAAGTCAAAATTAAGATATTTATGATGTTTTAGAAAATAGAGATATAGTGAAATAACTTTGTAGAAGACTACTTTCCCTAAAAATATCAGTTTTTAGGTAAACAAATGATATACACACGGAGACTGGAAATCTGCCTCTAGGTAGAATAAATCTCACGGTCAGCATTAAATTTTTCCTGACCATGACATAGACCAAATTTTAGTTTATGAACAAAATGAAACCTACCTCACAGTCAGTAAGTATTACCTAATGACCATGACCCCTTCTAGTAATCTAGGTCGCAGTCGCACCCTTTTGGTACTGACCATTAGATAGGCCAAATTCAGTACAGAACCAAAATGACACTTATATCACGATCAACAGGTATAATCTAATGACCATGACCTTTCCTTGCCTCATTTTAAACTTGATTTTGAGATCCTAAAAGACTATTAAAGCATATTTCAGCCTCCCTAAACACTATTAGAGCATGTTAAATATAAAATCAAGAGTAATAAGTGACATAAAATGAGTATAAAGTATAATGAATTAATGAAATAAAGTTAAATACTGAGCCTTCATGTATAAGAATATGAATGACATGATAATAGTGATGGAACTGTATACTTTGTTAAGTACATTAATGTTAAGATTTTAAATATATGAAGCATATTATTTCTAAGTGTTTCAAGACTTCCATCTCTAGTGTTTGATATGGTTTAATGGTATCCAGTATTATCCCGTTATCCATTCTTCATGGAAATTCAAGTTGTATAATAATAATGAAATATTGTAAATGAGTGAATGATCATGAGTGAATGAGTATTAAGGAGTGAATGTTTTGTATGAAAATAATGTTTTTTTCCTTGAGTTACTATTGACATGTTAGTGAGAATGTGATATGGTTATATTTCCTATGTATGTTTTATTGTATGACAAGTGTACTAGTGTTATTATTATTTTTGCCTCCCCACTGAGCCATTACTCAGCATGGGTGTTTTCCCATATAGGTCCATAGGTGTAAGCAAAGTGCTGCATGTCTAGGCAACATCTGCTGGCCACAAGAGTATAGCTTGAAGGGAATTTTGGTATATATCCAGATTTTTGTAATGTAAATAGTGAAAGAATTTTGTATCTCTTATAAGTACAAATATTCATACATATGTATGAATTAAGAATTTGAAGCAAGTTATATACTTGTATTTGTATTTAGTTGCTGTAAGAAGTGTGATTTTTTACATAGTTAATTAACAGATAGTTTGTTGATGAGAGCAAGCATTACATTGTGGTATCACAGCATAAGTGTAGGCGATTATGGACTATAGGATATTAGGGAATAGATTTGATGTGTGTTTATTTGATGTTGTGGTCTAAATGCAAATGTTGACTTATATAGGATAATGATGAAGTCGGATCCTAGTGAAGAGATAGGTGAGACAGCTAGATGCATGAATCCAATGTATGATAATCCTCCTGCACCTGAACAACCCCCAGTGAGAGACATAGGTCATGCTCAAGGTAACTCAATGATAATGCAGGGGTTACTTCAGTTAATAAATAGATTAATTCCCAATAAGGTTCATACCGATCTTATTAGAAAGAAAGGGGCGGAGGAATTTATGGGCACATCTGTATATGAATCTGATGTAGTCGAATTTTAACTCGAAAAGTTAAAGTGAATATTGTAAGTGATTAACTGTCCACCGAATCAGTGGGTAACTTATACAGTATATTTATTGCAAGGTCTGACCTATGATTGGTGGAAAGTAGTACTTCAAAATCCCTAACAGCCAGTTGAATTAACATGTGACTTCTTTGTTTAAGAATTTGTAAAGAGATATGTTAGTAAAGCTTACAAAGTAGCCAAATGGAAAGAATTTGTGAGTCTAAAGCAAAGGAATATGATAGTAGCTGAGTATGAGAAAAAGTTTAGCCAACATAGTAAGTATGCATTGAAACCATTGATGACAGATGATTTTTGATAGAGATAGTTTGAGGATGGATTAAGTGAGAGTCTTCGAGGATAGGCTCCAGGGACACTTGATACCTGTGATTGCTATTTAGAAAGTGGATTATTATAAATTAGTGGAAGCTGCTTTAAGAATGGAAGAGATTGAACAAGTGACACAGAAGAAAGAATAAAAGAGGAAAATGGAAGATAACAGGCTCTCTGGCAATAAGAAAGCCCATGAGACCTAGGGTAAGTAGGCTACTCAAGGTTCAGTTCAGAAGTCAAATCCTATAGATAGTGTCACAGTGTCATCTGGTAAAAGTAATCCTCCATTTGCATGTGAGTATTGTCAAAAGAAACATTAGGGTGTATGCAGAAAGCTTATAGGAGCATGCTTTAAGTGTGGCAGCAAGGATTACGTGCTTGCTAATTATCCCCAGATTCAAGAGAATTCACCCTTGCAAGCAAGTGGAAGGACTACGAAGACTTCTAAGACTAAGAAAAGTCGAGCCCCCTCAGAAACTGTTGTGGGACCTGCTACTTATAATCCCTGGCTTGACGATTTATGATGACTAAAGAAGATGAGGAAAATACAAGAAGTCTGCCTGGTATGTTTTATTTATTATTAATCTTCTTTGAAGTTATTGCTAAAAAATAGTATATTGATATGCTCAGTAACTAGGAGAATTTTAAGGATGAAATTCCTTAGGGGGGAAGAATATTAATGACCTAAATTTTATATTGGTAAATATTTGTAAGTGTGATTGGGATATAATTGGAATTAATGTAGAAGTAAAGTGTAATTTTGTAAAATGACTAATCCACGGATAAAAGTGTATTGCTAGTGAAAAATGAAGGACTTGATTGAAAGTTTATATATGAAGTTTAATGTCAAATGTATAATTAAGAGATAGGAGAGAGAGCAAAGTGTAATTTGTTTTAGTCAACCAAGTGGCCCTATAAGAAGGGGACAAGTGTTTATTCTAGAAAGAGGGAGAAGAATCAAAGAAAGTAGGGGAAAATCTTTGATGGCCAGCCACTATTTGGCAAAAAGCTTAGCCTTTTTCTCCCTTTCTTTTATGTCTTATATTCTTTTAGGTTTCTTTTGACAAGGTGTGTGTATATTTGATTGGTTTTAGAGATTTGCAAGGTGAGTAAAGCATGGATTATGTAAAGAGAAATTTTCTTCTTCCTTTATTTATTTTATGTGTTTTTTATTTTGACTAGTAATTGAATGAAATTTGTGTATAGTTGTTGGAAAGAGTAGCAAGGGAAAAGGGAAGGAGAAAGAAGAGCTTTAAAAAGTGGAAGTGGCTAACTTTTTGATGTTTGGGAGTTTTCCTTTCTATACTATATATTTATTTGATTCAAGTATATTTATATGTTATAATTACTTTGTGATTGATGATGAAAATAATTATTATTGTTGATGTGGCAAGAAAAAGATAATTTGTGCTTTAGAAAATGAAAGAGTGGGGACTTGCTTAGGATTTATGTGAACCTATTTTAGTGTAAAGTGAATAACTCCCTTTTTAGATGTCAAATTAAAGTGATTCTTATTGTAAATGAACAATAAGACATATATCTACAACTTTGTAGAAGATCTCAAAACCTGAATCTGCCTCTTATGGGATCAAAATTGAGCTTGATGTTGACAAACCTTTGTTGTTTGTCATTTGGAATAGTCTATAATGTTTTATTCACATCTTGAGATATCGAAGTCAAAATGAAGATATTTATGATGTTTTGGAAATTAGAGACATAGTGGAATAACTTTTTAGAAGATCACTTTCCCTAAAAATATCATTTTCTAAGTCACAAATGATATACAGTTTGAGATTGGAAATCTGCCTCTAGGCAGAATAGACCTCACGTACTACAAGAAAATTGCAGAATAGCGACAAAATTTAGCGAGTACGAGAAAAATCGTTACTAAATCACTGATATAGCGATAGAATTGCGACGACAAATGAATTTTGTTACAAATGTTGGTCGGGATGCAAATGAACATATATTTTGCAACAATTTAACGAGAATATCAATAATTTGTAGATAATATTGGCGCCTAAATTTTGGCACAAACTTTAGCAACAATTTAGCGAGGATAAATCCCTTGCTAACATTTAGCGAGGACTTAATCCTTATTAATTTAGCGAGAAAAAAATCCTCGCTAATTTAGCGAGGACAATTCCTTCGCTAACGTTTAAATAAGCTAGATGGAGCATTTAGCGAGGACAAAAATCCTCGCTAATTTAGCAAGGAAAAAATCCTCGCTAATTTAGCGGGGACAAATCCCTCGTTAACATTTAAATAAGATGCATACGATAGAGAAGCATTTAGCGAGGATAAATATCCTCGCTAATTTACCGAGGACAATTCCCTCGCTAACGTTTAAATAAGATAGATGAAGCATTTAGCGAGGACAAAAATTCTCGCTAATTTATCGAGGAAAAATATCCTCGCTAATTTAGCGAGGACAAATCCCTCACTAACATTTAAATAAGATGCTTATGATAGATGAAGCATTTAGCGAGGAAACAAATCCTCGCTAATTTAGCGAGGACAAATCCCTTCTAACGTTAAAATAAGATGCATATGATAGATGAGCATTTAGCAAGGACAAAAATCCTCGCTAATTTAGAAAGGACAAATCCCTCATTAACGTTTATATAAGATGCATGTGATAGATAAAGCATTTAGCAAGGGCATATCCCTCGCTAATTTAGCTTGGCATGTAGTCGTTGCCAATTTAGCGAGGATATATCCCTCGCTAATTTAGCTTGGAATTTAGTCCTCGCCAATTTAGCGAGGATATATCCCTTACTAATTCACTCAATTCTTTGAGCGGGAAAAAAAAGTTTTCAGCGGGATTCATTTTCAAGATGGAATTATCTTGGCCATAGATTTACCAAGGAAATAACAATTAAAGAAAAGAAAAAAGAATAATAAAGAAAAAGAGATAGGAAAGGTGGGAGATCGGGAAAGGATTCAGTAATCCATGTTTTTTGAACTGTTTTGATTTTTGTTTTTCTCTTGGGATCTCATCTGGGTCAGAGTCAACTTGCTCAATGGAGGAGGAGCAAACACCGTCATCCGAAGCGATACAGTCCCTATCTGTTAACTCCGAGTTAAACAATTCAGCCTCTGCTTCCTTTTTCGCCGCCACTTCTCAGTAAGCTGGTTTTCTTCTTCTTCTTCTTCTTTCCCACATTTTTTTCATGTAATTTGATCCACTTGGTTTCTTTGATCTGATGGTGATGACGGTGTTTTTGGTTGTTGAATGTTAGGATGACTCCAGAGGAGAGGTTTCGCATCGTAAGGAGCATTGGGGAAGAGTGTATAGAAGAGGATGAGCTTTTAAATCTTCTTTCTAAGAAACCCCAGCCTATTTGTTATGATGGCTTCAAGCCTTCTGGGAGAATGCACATCGTCCAGGTAATTGATTTTTTATTTTTCCCTGAATTTGTAATTTTAGTAATATTACATTTCATTCTTGGCTTGTGAAGTATTTGGTCGGATTCAGTAATCCATGTATTCATCACCACCCAAACATATGTGGATGTTGCATCTATTTCTTTTATCCCCAAACAACTGGAGGATAGGTATTTATTTAACATTTAGTTTTTAAGTGGTGTTGTCTAGCAATATCAACTATTAGTTATCAAGTATGTATCCATATATATACGTGTTGCTCTAAGCTATATACTTATGTTAGCATATTGATGCTGCAAATTGCCCTACTTGTACATAATGAAGTTTCTTTCCATAACTTGTTCCCTTTTATTTGTGAAGACTCAAAGTGATCCTATTGATTTGTTGCTATTTTCTTCTGTCCTTGCTCCGTTGTTTGGAGGTGAAAATTGGGTTTTTGCTATTTTGGGTTTTTCATTATTCTCCTTTTTAGGAATGACTTATAGTTTTGAAAATCCCAATTTTCGTACTACTGTATAGTATGCACATGTGCTTTTTGGATTAAATTGGTTGCATTTCACCCACATCTCTTGGGATTTTTATTTTTTTGAATGAGCATCTCAAATGACTTTGAGATGATACTAAGACATATTTAGGTGACGTAGGTTCATTGTTCGAAGTATTTTAGATTTGCAAATTGTTTTATATGTAGAGCAAGATTTGTTTTTTACTAAGCTAAAATCATCATGATTGAATTTTTCTCTTAAAATTTCCCACTCAAAGTGCTGCTTAAATTTTTTAACAGCCATCTTCTTTTTGTGAATTTCTTGAGCATATATTCATAACCATCATCATAATTTTCAATTTTCTGAATCTTGAAATTTGTTGTAAGTCTCTTAACTATGAAACTCGCTGTTATTCATTGGTAAATGTAAATGACAGGTTGTTGTCAATCTAGTGAAAATAGTACCTGGAATAACTATTTATTGCATTAACATTTAAATATGAGACTCCCTTTGGCACCGTGACATACACAATTTGTATCCAGGATAACTTCATGCTAGCTATTCTTATCTTTCTCATGATTAATTGCGTTATTCAGAGCTAGAAATCATATTCTGTTCTATTTATTTTTTTCTTTTCTTAACACTGATTAACTGGAGATACTTTGTTTCACTTTTTAGTGACATGGTACTCCTTGAATATGTCAATAGTAATTTTGTTTGAATTTATTGCATCCTAGGGATAGCTAAGAGCTCTTTTCTTCCACAATCTGCCCAACAAAAAGGGAAAAAGAAATAGAGCATATCCTTTGTTTATTATTCTGCTGAATGACAAGAATAGAGCATAGCCTGATGATGATTTTCATTCTTGTGCTAGTCCATTCTGTAAAATCGATTCGATTGAGAAGTGTGCTTTTGGATGAGTTCCAGTTACCTTTTTAAAGGTGTATTTAGTTCTAATTTGAGATTTTTGAACCCTTCACTAGAATTCCTACAAATATTTAACTTTCCCACAGAATTTTAGCTTTTTTTGTACTCCATCATGTTTAGTAATCCCTAGTCAGCTTGCTAACCCGTCTTCTAAATGTTTTTGTTTTATAGTCTGCTCACATATATTTATACCAACTAAAGTACAACCATCATTGTGTTTGCTTAAGATAAAAAGAACTCGTCATCATCAAGAGTTGAAGCACAAAGTGGCAAAGTGTATTTGATGATAAAAGTTGTGCATATGATTGCCAAAATTTACCAGCAGATTTTTTATCATTGAACTAAACTTACAACTTCATATTTTTGCAGGCATTCAAGAAGGCCAGAAGCATGAGATTAGGTGACCTTGACTTTTTAGTCGTCTATGAGATTGTGAAGTTGTGCAAAGATTAATCTTATATACTGGGGGAACACTTCATGAATTGCAGCAAAATATCCTTGATGACTCTAGTAGTAGCAAGGATTCTCGTGCAACTTAAAACAAACTTTCATGTGGTTATATTTTAGGGTCTTTTGTGCCGAATTTATGTAATGATAAACCAAACAATAGAAAAAGCCATTAATGACTGGTAAACTATATCTTAGTTATAAAACCAATAGAATTATTTACTTGCATATTGTAGTTCTTTTTTCCATAGTTTCTTTCTATGGTTTTATGCAGGCAACTAATGGATTGCTCTGTCATTGCTCTAGTTTTATGTTTCAATGCTCTTTTTTGTTATTATTAGCAATGTTATACACTTGTAAATAACAATTTATTCATTAATATATATTTTTTTATATTAAATATTGAGTAAATATAAATTTCTTATTTTTTAGTTTATTGTTTAAATAATGAAATTTTCATATTAAATTAATAAAAATAAGTTTATATCAACATTTAGCAAAGATAAATCTCATGATAAAATTTCATGTTTGTAACAAAAGTCATCCTAGCTGAATTTAGATATCCTTGCAAAATTAGCGATGACTTAGTCCTTGCAAAAATTAGCAAGGACTAAAGTCCTTACTAAATTCAGCTAGGATGACTTTTGTTACAAAATTTTTGTCCTCGCTAAATCATCGCTAAACTGATTTAGTGACAAAAAATCATCGTTTAGCGAGGAATTTTGTCCTCACTATTTTGCGTTTTTCTTGTAGTGACGGTTAGCAGAAAATTTGTGTTGATTGTGACATAGCCTAAATTTCAGTTCAAAATCAAAATGAAACCTATGTCACAGTCAACAGGTATTACCTAATGACCATAACCCCCTTCCATAACAGAGATTATGGTCAACATTCTTTTGGTATTGACCGTGAGAAAGGTCAAGTTCAGTATAGAACCGAAATGACACTTATGTCACGGTCAGTAGGTATAAGCTAATAACAATGACCTTTTCCTGCCTCCTTCTAAACTTGATTTTAAGGTCCCAAAAGACTACCAAAGCATATTTTAACCTCCCTAAACACTAATAGAGCATGTTAAATATAAATTCAAGAGTAATAAGTGACATAAAATGAGTATAAACTATAATGAATTAATGAAATAAAGTTAAATACTAAGCCTTCATGTATAAGAATATGAATGACATAATAATAGTGATGGAATTTCATGCTTTGTTAAGGATATTAATGTTAGGATTTTAAATATATAAAGCACATTATTTCTAAGTGTTTAATGATTTATTAAAATCTTGGATTACATATAGAAGTAGATAGATAGGCATGCCTATAAGGGATAGTGATTGCAGCTGCTAGTGTTGGTACCTATAGGTGTTTAGTGTTGATGCCTTTCGTATTTAGTGTTTTGAGACTTCCTTCTCTAGTGTTTGATACTGTTTACTGGTATCTAGTGTTGTCCCATTATTCACTCTTTATGAAAATTCAGGTTGTCTAATGTATGTTTTATCGTGTGACAAGTGTACTATTGTTATTATTATTATTTTTGCCTCCCCATTAAGTCATTGTTTAGCATGGGTATTTTTCCATATAGGTTCACAAGTGTAAGCAAAGTTTTGCGTGTCTAGGTAATATCTACTGGCCACAAGAGTAGAGCTTGAAGGGAATTTTGGTATATACCCAAATTTTTATAATGTAAATAATGAAAGACTTTTGTATCTCTTCTAAGTACAAATATTCATGCATATGTATGAATTAAGAATTTGAAGCAAGTTATGTACTTGTATTTGTATTTAGTCACTGTAAGAAGTGTGATTTTTTACATAGTGAATTAATAGATAGTTTGTTGATGAGAGCGAGCGTTACAATAATAATAATAATAATAATAATAATAATAATAATAATAATAATAATAATAATAATAATAATAATAATAATAATAATAATAAAAGATAATAATAATTTTAACAACAATAAAATTAATGAAATTAATAATAAAAAGAAATTATAATAATAAAAAATAACAGAAATGAAGGGAAAAGTGTAAAGCATGTAAAATGGCCAAAGATGAATAGTTCCATGCAACAAATATAGGTGTGAGAATCGTGAATAGCAGGCAGTAGTGGAAAATCAAAGGTGAAAGACCTTAAGCAGCGAGAGTTTTTAAGTGTTGCTAAAAGCCAGGAAACAAGGTGGCCACGAGAAGAACATGTGTTGCATATGAATGAACTCTTTAGCAACGGGAAAAAACCCATGTCGCTATAATAAATGAAAAAACTAATGCAGGAAACGAAAAAACGAAAAAACATTTTTGGACCTATTTTAAACCAAATAACACACGCAAATGATTAAAAAAATTTACCAAAACTTCTTAAAATCATTTATAAGTGATTAAAACTTGTTTTAGATGAGTTAAAAAAAGATTAAAATTTAGAAACCAAAGGTAGAAGATGATGAATAGTAAATTTTTATATTCTATTCAATCTTTTTTTTACATATTTTTAATGGATTTTCCATATTTTCATGACTAAAACAAACACAAAACTCAAGAAATAAACTAGTTACAAGGTAAAAAACAAGAAATCAGAAAAAGAAAAATCAAAGAATAAAAAATGAAAATTACAAATATTTAAAATAAAAACATTATTAGATTCAAAACAAGGGATTAGAAGGATAGGGGCTCAAGAATATTAACCTTATATTTATTTTCTCAAAAAACAAGGAGTTTAGTGTTTTTTTTTTACTCTTTTCATTTTTTCTTTTATTTGTGTTTCTAAGTTACAAAATATGAGTTTCTAAGAGAAAAAGAAAGAGTGAGAAAGAGAGAGCCCCCCTTTTACAATGTAAAATTTGAGTTTATAAAGGCAAAGTCACCTCCTAAAACATGGGATAAGAATTGGGAGAAAATATCCTAAAATTCTCATCCACTCTTGAGTTAAAAAAGGAAGAAAATTAGTTTGGCTTGCGAGTCACGACCACAACTCAGCCAAGTTGTGGGTGACACTCACTCACTGCTAGCACTTAACCTAATTGTGATTAGAACTCACGTAGGGCACAACTCAGTGAGTTATAGGCAAGTTACACCCTCTTTTAAGCTAATTAACACCTTAAGTCAAGATGTTTCACAATTTTTAGGCTAGAATATGCCATTTTTTTGACAATGTGTCCCTTGACATTTATTTCCTGATATTTTAGCTTTACAATAGATCAATAATCACTTAATTTGGATTTGTATATTAGAATTTATGACCAAAATACCAATGACTTCTTTTATTAACTTTCAGGGACAAAATTGATATTTTGACTTTAAAACATCATTAGCAACAATGTGTTCCAAATTATGTTTTACTCTTTTCATAAAAGTTATTCCAAAATAAGTCTAGACTTTATTAAAATTTTATTCACCTCAAAAGAAGCTCTAGAGAAAGATTTATGCCCAAATTACTACAAACTAGTTCAGGTGAAGGGATAGATTCAGGTTTAGGTTGAGAATCTTAAGGACTAAACTAGGTTTAGGTTTCTTCATAAAAGTTATAGTTATATGTCTTAAAATTCATATGGATTTAGAATCATCCAATTAAGATATCTATAGGATTAGATAGGGCTAAACCACTCAGGACTGCTTAAAGTTCCCAAAATTATTTTCCCTATTTTACCATTTTCATAAGAAATAAATGGGTAGAGCCCGAAAAAAATTATTTTGAAAATATTAAAAAGCTGAGGAGAGCCAACCACTTTCATTGCCTCTTTAAATCCTTTTATAATCTACTATTTATAATAAATAGGGACATTTGTATTAGGTCAACATAATAAACAACATATATCCATATGTTCTTAAACTCTTATTGGCCAGAATTACCTAAATCTATGCTCTGATATCACAAAATGCAACATCCTCTCTACTAAATTAGCCCTATTATCTTATCATTATATCATCACAATCTTTCATGCATAATTATTAACATTCCAATCTTTAATTTGTAACATTCATAACATATTTTCCTCCATATCACTCACGTATTTATATTTATTGATATTACATCACAAGTTGCTATATTAAAAAATTATATTTACATTACAATATCTATTACAAAATTAAACACTTATACAAGATATTAACAAAATGTTCATTTACATTACGAAAACACTATGCTTTATCCTCGTGTTGACCTTTTTCTAGCAAGTTTTGTCCCTGAGCAAGATAAAATACCTATGCTAAGCTAAGTACCTTAGTGGGGAAATATAATTTTCAAATAACCACTCATTGTGGTAGTTACCACAACATGCAAGCACAACAAATGAGCTGAAGAATAGTTTATAGAAAGTAATGAAATAACAATAAGTAATTAAATAAGCAAGAAAATAATGTTTTTATTGTTTAATAATGCAAAATTTAGATATAGATGTATATACTTCTATACAAATCACTATCATATTTACTTATCATTATCATAAAATCAATCATGTAATATTTCACTTTATATCACATTTCTTTGTAAATGCCTGTCTAAGCTTTATAAGCATAGATACCAGATTGTGTAGATACCCAAAGATATCAGTCACATATCACCCATAGGCATCAATCCTATGGGTACAAGAAGGTATCAAATCTTTAGACCCAGATGGCATCGAGACTGTGGTCCCAAATAAGGATGAATAATAAACTTAAACGGGACTAAGACACTAGCAGCTGCTGATATGAGCTTGAAAAGCTTATAAATAATGTGTCTTTATGTTTAGTTTTGTTAAGAATAGTGTTTAATCTTTTGGTATTTTATGCATATTTTATTGCTTTTACGTGTTTTTTGTGTTTGTGGGTGTTTTATTTGTTTTATAAGAGTAAGGGAACAGTCTGGAGCTTAAAGGACATCATTTAGAGAAGGAAAAATGTTAGAGAGTATGCCCTAGAGCCCATGTAATAGGGATGTATTTCATATGTATGAACTCGTATTCTTAATAAAAGGCATCATTCATTTATTAATGCTATGTTTAAAAACATGAGTTTGTAGATCTTAAATTAATAAATGAAGTACTAGATATTATAAAAATAGTGCAAAGGCAATCATGAAAGTGTTCATGATGTGAGATGTCTATTGCATGCAAATGTGATAATATCTAAATATCCTTAGTCATAGAAATAACAAGATAAGACATTGTTAATTCGGACAGACTAGCATATGTTATGCTTCTTGAATAATTCAAGCAATGGTTCTCATCACTGTGATTATGGAAGATTATCAAAGCTAACATGTGGATGCTTGTTAGAAGAAAAAGTTCATTGGAGACCTGCAAAGAGAATCTTCACATGGATATTAAATTTATGTTAGTGAGGAATCTCTTCATAGCGGTTGTGCAAGTATCCTTAGACTTGAGATCACCAAGGTTATCTTAAGTAGCAAGTGATATACTTTGACTCTATAACTAATTACTTCCAACTGGGGGTGGGCATAGTTAGGAGGTTGGGATATTTGTTTCATGCTAAAGCTATCATTAAGAATCGTATATTTGCTATTGATTTAATTAAAGAAGTGCATAATGTGGATACCAAGAGAATGAAACAAGATAATCTAAATACTTCATATTTATGGCATTGTTGTTTAGGCCATATAAATGAGATAAGCATTACCAAATTACACAGGTCAGGTGATTTAGGGTCATTTGATTATGAATCATTTGATACATATGGATCTTGTTTACTAGGAAAAATGACAAAATCTCCCTTTATTGGCAAAAGAGAATGAGCTAAAATGGTTTTGGACTTAATACATTCAGATGTATGTGGTCTAATGACTACATATGCCAGAGCAGGTTACTCCTACTTCATTATTTTCATAGATGATTATTCCAGGTTTGGATATTTCTATCTAATGAAATATAAATTAGAAGCATTTAAAAAGTTCAAAGAATTCAAAAATGAAGTAGAGAAGCAACTTGGCAAGAGTATTAAGACACTTAGATCAGATTGAGGTGGAGAGTACTTAAGTTAAGAATTTCAAGATTATCTTAGAGATAATGGGATTTTATCTCAATGGACTCCACCATATACACCACAAAATAATGGTGTATCTGAAAGGAGAAATTGAACACTATTAGATATGGTTCGATCCATGATGAGTCAAGCAGACTTGCTTAAGTCCTTTTGATGATATGCACTAGAAACTGTTATTTAGATGTTAAATAGAGTTCCTAGTAAATCGGTTGATGTTACTCCATATCAGATATGGAATAACAAAAAACCCACACTTTCTCATATGAAAGTATGGGGTTGTCTTGCTCATGTAAAGAGGACAATGTTAGACAAACTAGATGTTAAGTCCGACAAATGTTTATTTGTGGGATATGCAAAAGAAATATTTGGATATTATTTCTATCATCCCTTAGAACAAAAGGTATTTGTTTCAAGGTATGCTATCTTTTTGGAAAGAGAATTTCTCTTACGAGAGGACAATGGGAGTAAAATTGAACTTGGTGAAGTTCAAAACCCACAAGTAGAAGTAGATCAACTGATTGAACCCGAGATTGAATTTCATAATGATGAGATTATAGTTGAACCTAATTATACACAAAATCTTAGAAGATCTACTAGGATGCATTCTATCCCTATGAGATATGGATTTCACATTGATTCAGATAGAGGCATAACTGTAGTAAAGGATAATGAGCCTACAAGCTATCAAGAAGTTTTGAACAGTTCAGAACGTGATTTATGGCTTAAGGCTATGTAGTTTGAAATGGACACCATGTATGAGAACAAAATATGGACTTTAACTCAACCACCTGAAGGGATAAAACCTATAGGGTGCAAACGAGTCTTCAAAAAGAAGTCCAACATGGAAGGTAATATAGTTTACCTATAAAGGTCGCTTAGTAGTAAAAGGCTATCGTCAAAAAGAAGGTATTGACTATGATGAAACATTTTTTCCTGTAGCAAAGCTTAAGTCTATAAGAATACTTTTAGCCATTGCAGCTCATTATAATTATGAGATTTGGCAAATGGATGTGAAGACAACTTTCCTAAATGGAAATCTGACTGAGGATGTGTAAATGACACAACCAGAAGGGTTCACATCAGGAGATGGAAAAAAGTATGCAAGCTTCAAAGATCCATTTATGGATTGAAGCAAGCCTTTAGGAGCTGGAACATACAATTTAATGAGATAATCAAAGAGTTTAGTTTCTCACAGAATGAAGATGAACCTTGTGTGTATAAAAGGGTTAGTGGGAGTGCAATTGTCTTCCTAGTTCTATATGTGGATGACATATTAATCATGGGAAACAACATTTCTCTTCTCCAATCTATTAAAATATGGTTATCCAAGCAGTTCTCCATGAAAGACCTTGGAGAAACATCCTATATTATGGGAATAAGGATCTATAGAGATAGATCAAATAGGTTGCTAGGTCTTTCTCAAAGCACATATATAGATAAAGTATTGAAGAGGTTCAATATGGATCTCTCTAAGAAAGGGTTTATATCCATGGTGCATGGGAAACACCTTTCTAAGTCTATGTGTCCGTAGAAATTAGAGGATAGAGAGAGCATGAATAAAATACCATATGCATATGTAATTGGTTCTATCATGTATGCTATGTTATATACATGTCCAGATGTAGCATTTACTTTGAGTGTCACAAGAAGATTCCAATCCAATTTTGGAGAGGAACACTGTGCCGCTGTTAAGAATATCCTTAAGTACTTGAGAAGGAGACAGGATATATTGTTGGTATATGAGGAGAGCAGTTTGGAAGTAAATGGGTATACGGATGCCAGCTTCCAATCTAACAAAGATGATTGTAAATCACAGTCTAGTTTTGTGTTCATAATGGGAGAAAGGGCAATTAGTTGGAAGAGTTCCAAACAAGAAACCACTGCTAATTCCAAGATAGAAGCTGAGAACATTGCTGCTTTGAAAGCAGCCAAAGAAGCAGTCTAGATCAAAAAGTTCATATCTGAACTAGGAGTGGTGCCTAACATTATTGATTCGATTCTTTTATATTGTGACAATAATGGAGCCATTGCGCAAGCAAAGGAACCACGATCTCATTAGCGATCCAACCATGTTCTCAGATGCTACCATCTCATTAGGGAAATAGTAGCTATAAATGATGTGAAAATAGAAAGGGTCCTTACAGATGATAATGTGACAGATCCCCTCACTAAAGCACTTTCCCAGATTAAGCACGAGCACCATATAAATAACATGGGTCTAAGACATATGAGTGATTGGCTCCGGTGCATGTGGGAGATTGTTAGAGAGTATGCTTTAGAGCCCATGTAATAGGGATGTATTTCATATGTATGAACTCATATCCATAATAAAAGGCATCATTCATTTATTAATGCTATGTTTAAATATATGAGTTTGTAAATCTTAAATTAATAAATGAAGTCCTAGATATTATAAACACAGTGCAAAGGCAATCATGAAAGTGTTCATGATGTGAGATGTCTATTGCATGAAAATTAGATAATATCTAAATATCCCTAGTCATAGAATTAACAAGATAGGACATTGTTAATTCAGACATACTAGCACATGTTATGCTTCTTGAATAGTTCAAGCAATGGTTCTCATAATTGTGATTATGGAAGATGATCAAAACTAGCATGTAGATGCTTGTTAGAAGAACAAGTTTGTTGGAGACCTGTAAAGAGAATCCTCATATGGATATTAAATCTATGTCAGTAAGAAATCTCTTCATAGCGGTTGTGCAAGTATCCTTAGACTTGGGATCACCAAGGTTATCTTAAGTAGCAAGTGATATACTTTGACTCTATAACTGATTACTTCCAACTGGGGGTGAACATAGTTAGGAGGTTGGGTATATCATGACCTACTTAAAGATAGTTGAGTGATTGACAAATGATTCACCATCCCAGATTTATTAAGGAAAGTTATCTTGCATGATTTTATAATTGCCTTGTTCAGATAATCTCTGGCCAGAGTAATATGCCAAGATGGATAAGGATCCATGAAGAGCATTTTGGAAAGAATGGTTAAATTAATAGAATATACATAATTAGATTTATATGAGTTGATAGAAATCCTTACTCAGAATCTAATTGAGATAAGAGTGGTGAAAGGAGTAATTGCACGGTAATTGTTTCTATGGAAGGGTATAGTCAAACAACTTGACTTTCATGACATTTAGGTAGTCATGATGTCTAGCTAGAGGCTGCTCATGATTTTTATAATAGTGTATCATAAATATCAATACAGATTGATAAAATGTTTTAAAGAAGTTTAAATCATGTGAGTTTTGAATAGAACTCATAATTACATATTATACTGCCAATATGGATAGGAACCCAATAGGTCACGCACATATAGAGTAAAGGATAAAATGGTAAAATGACAAGGATAATAATATTTGATATTACTATGGGAGAAGAGAAATGAATAAGAGAATTATTAATTAAAGAGTTTAATTAATTATGATCAAGTAGAATTGTTCGCATAACTTTTTAGAAATGTTTTGTAAAATGGATCTAATTGAAATATTGTATTTCATAATTAATTATTATTGGACTATAAGTGTTATAGGGATGATATAATAATTAATAGATCCATTAGAGGAATTAAAAGAGGCCCAAAGAATTGATTTTGGCGTAGAAACCCTCAAGAGGAATGGTTATATGCCAAACCCATATAGAAGGCCTTAGAGGCCTAATTCTTAGACCAACATAAATTAAATATATTTCATAAGTGTTATGGAGCCTACATATTTAATTTTAATGGATTTGGAATTCATTTGGGTGATTGAAATCCAAGTGTATGCATAAAGGGCCTAGTTTATGGGTTTTGTGCATAGTCCTTTATGAATGGACTTAAATGGGATTTAATTAAGCACAAATAAATTATTAATAATTCCAGAAGCCCATTTAATATTTCTCCAGCAATTTTAAAGAGCCTAATCCTATTATGAAGTTGGATTTTTAACCTAACTATAAAAATCCAAGTGATAGGGATTTTAGGGTTAAGTAAACATTAAAAGAAAAGAAATTCTCTCTTTGAAAAACCCTAGCCGCCACTCCCTTGCTAGCATCAAGGGGAATTCGGCCAGCCTTTGTGTTCCATCATTCGTGGTTCATTCAATCCTTCTCTAGTATGGATTACTAATTGGAGGTGTTCAATTTTGGACACTGTTGTTTGCGATAACCCAGTGAGAAGGAAAATCAACTGTTCAACAAAAATCAAAGGTGATTTTGCTTATTCTCATTAATATTTATATTATAAATTCATGGCAAGATCAGATCTATTGGTTAAAAATTTTAAATTTTGCTTATTCATGTGATGCATGTAATCGATAATTCCCAACAAAAAAAGCTAGGGCTAGAAGAGGCATTGTCATGAGGGCGACTATAGCAGCGTGATCATGATAGGCAGCGAGGCAGAACAGATGAGGCCAGGCAAGGGAAGTACAAGCCAAGCCCGAGCATGCCATGTCATGAGCACGACATGGGTCACGAGCTCGATAAAGAGCGGTTGAAGAAGAAGTTGAGCTTGAAGAGTTGTGTTTTTTCACCAAGGCTTGCAACCTTTTTGAAAAGGCATTTTAAGGGAAATTTATTTTAGAGAAATACAAATACTAATTTCAACTGAAACAATAAAAGGATGAGAGATCAATAATTAGATTTAAGATTGTAATTTGAGAACAATAGTTTAGGTTTTAACTATTTGTTTTATTTTCATGGTTTTAAGAGAAGACAAACAAGGAAGAAGACTACACTTGGTGAAAGGAAAAAAGCGTAAGGAAAAAAGCGTTGAGAGATCCCCTTCTTTTATTTCTATTTTTTACTTCTTCTTTGTAATCAATAAATGAATGTTATTTAGGCACTTGAATTATATAAATGAATTTTCTATTTTCTATTTACATTGATAGTCTTTGAATGTAGAATTATCTATTAGTACAATTTGCATGTTAATTATAAGTTAGAGGAGAATTGAGAGGTTCGCTTTAACTTACATCTAATAGCAATTCATTATCAAAGTATAATTTGAGAGATCGCATGTGGAGATAATTGCTATAGGCTTGTGAATAATCTTAAAATATGTAATTAGAATCAACTAGTTCATTAATGAGAGTTAAGAATTAGCATGTTAATTGCATGTCTTAAGCATTCCAATTCATGTCAAGAGAGTGGATTGGAACTTTATTCCAATTTGGCTTGCTGATAAGATTATAAACATTGATTAATATGATGGTATCAAGTGCATGATCATTAGATTTTTCATTACATATATTGTCTTATTTGATTATGGTTAACTAGGATTAATTAACTTACACGATAGAGTAGCTTAAAATTAATTTCCAATTTATGAACATTGTAAACAAGATTAAAATTAAGTAGTAATAGTGAGTAGTATCAATTAACATTATTTGTGGGATCGATATCTAAAGTACTATAATCGGTATATCATATGCTTGCAGTATTAAAGCTTCTAGAAAAAGTATAACAAGCTTTTGTCGCCGTTGGCGGGGAATTTGTATGATTGATTTATTGCATTATGAATCTTGATTTAAGATTTTGGATTGCAATATTTAATTTGATTTTGTTTGTTTATTTTGTTGTGTATTTATAGGATTTGATAGTTCATGCCTCATAAAAGGAGTTCTCAAGAAGAACTTGAATCATTGAATCATGAAATAGAAAGGTTTACTTTAAGTAACCGTAAATCCAACAAGAAGAAAAATAGGACTAGGAGATTAATCATGGCTGAAGAAGAGAATCCACCGAGGCTAATGGACTTTGCCACACCGGCATTGAGTGGTGCTCAACAAGGGGTGGTAAGACACATGGTAAATGCTAATCAATGTGAGATTAAGCCTTCTCTTTTGCAAATGATTCAAAATAGTATTCAGTTCTATGGTTTGGCAAATGAGGATCCTAATGCTCATTTGTCAAATTTCTTAGAAATTTGTGATACCTTTATAATTAATGGAGTTTCGATGGATGCAATTAAGCTTAGGCTTTTTCCTTTCATGTTAAAGGATAAAACAAAGGTTTGGTTGAATTCACTAACTAGAGGATCCATAAAAACTTGCGATCAATTAGCCCAAGCATTTTTATCTAAATATTTTCCTCTAGCCAAACCTGCAAAGATTATAAAGGATATCACCACTTTTGTTCAATAGGATAATAAATCTTTGTATGAAGAATGGGAGAGATTTAAAGAGTTGCAGAAAAGTTGCCCACACTGTATGCTTATGGTATTAAAGCTTCTAGAAAAAGCATAACAGCTACAATTACCCTTATAAGTATACCTATCTATCCACTACCAAGTTCTATATTCAGACATTATTTCACCTTTCATATCACTTGATTTATTACTCATGTAAAATAAAAATTAATTAGTATATACATGCATATTTATTTGTCAATGAAATATATCTTTATCTCATGCGTATTCACTTTTCATATTCTTCTTCATTTTCTTGAAGTAAATTAGAATGCCATATATGAACAATATTAATCTAAATAGGTTCAACAAATTTATAAATCCATTCTCAATCATACATTCACTTAGGTTCAAGCATATTGTTAGGATGCACGTTAGTGTAGTTATGTTTATAGGTTTTTTTAATACTAATTCACATTTAAAATGAATTTGGATACTTTAGATTAAAAGAATAGTGCTTAAAAAGCAAAGGAAAAAGGAATGGGTCAATGCTGACTTGTCACAGTTGCCAACTGATGATAAAAGCTAAGTGTGCTGACTTGTCACAAGTGGTGCTGACTCATGATAGTATAGTTACTTTCTTTTGTATTTTACACTCATTTGTAGTGAGATTCAAGCAAAATGGTCTTTACATTTTTGTTCCGATATGTCTTTAGTTTTCATAGCATAAAAAATAAAGCCATTTGGACTTATAAATCAAGAGATATCCCTAAAATACCAAGAGCTAATCTAGAAGATAGGGCAGTAGACCTAGTCACTATTCAAATTGAAATTAGATATCTTTAAAGCTAGACTTAGGTTTTGGTCTCTCATATGAGTATAATTTATTATCAAACTAGAATCATCCTATTTGGAGCTCTAGAATATGATCAAATTACTAAACTTGGTTTATAGGAATCCTATGATAGAATTTTTACAAAGTATGATTTTAGGTACAATTCAACACACACATGCAAATTGCCATTAATTCAACACTCAACCATCAATTACACATCCATAAACATGTATATACTATCTTAACACATCAAGTATCCCTAAAATCAATTGAGTGAGTTCCCATACCTCAAATACTCAAAAGAGTCCTCTCCTCAATCTTTGATAGTCTCTTTTCCCGTCTTCTTTCTAGATTCTCCTTCTACAACCATAGCTTACACTTGTTAAGCTCTGTTTGATGTACTTGAATCAATTTGCAGAAATTGATTATAAGAAGGAAGTGAAGAGCAAGAAAGGAACTTACTTTATTCTTTCTTAATCCTTAAATTCTCTCTCCTACTAAGAATAGCTGACCAATCTAAAGAGAAGATTAAATAAAGAGGAATAGCAAAAATTTAAAGAACATTTGTTGGAAATGAAGAGCCTTTATAGCCAGCTGCCTATTTCCCTCTCCTTGATCCCACTTTCCTTGTTTGTTCTAAAAGTTCATAAGTCACTCTCCTATTAGTCGACTTGTGGTCATTAGGAGAAATTCCACATTGATCCTTATTTAAATTTATCTTTTAACTCTTCCACATACATTTAACAATTGGTTCAATTAAGTTCTCATTTAATACCTCTTAAATATGTATGTGTATACTAAAGTGTTAAATCACCAAATTACCCCTACCTTGCATATTAAACCACTTTATGCCCATTTCTTACTTTATTACTAAACTAATTATGCTACTCACTCGTATATTTCTAGAGTACATATTGGGACCTTACATTTCTCTCCCCTTAAAAGAATTTTATTCTCAAAATTAAAACCTAAGTTAAATAATTGTGGATGTTAAATTCTCATGGCTGCTTTAGGTTCCTAAGTTGCTTCCTCGATACCATGATGCTGCCATAACACCTTTATAAGTGGAATTTGCTTGTTTCTCAGTTGGCGAATTTCTCAAGCTGAAATCTTTTTAGGTTCCTCATTATAGGAGAAATTGTATTGGACTTAAATCGCTTGAACTGGTAATACATGTGACTTATCTGATCGATATCGCCTTAGTATAAAGATATGGAAGACATTATGCAACTTAGATAATTCTCTTGGGAGTGCTAATCTATAAGCTATTAGTCTAATTCTCCGAATAACCTCATCAGGATAGATGAACCTGGGACTAAGCTTGCCCTTTTTTTTCCAAATAGCAACACTTTTCTCTATGGTGAAACTTTTAAGAATACCTTATCACCAACTTGATATTCGGTATCTTTTCTCTTTAAATTAGCATACAATTTTTATCTATCACTAGCTTCTTTTAGCCTTTGACTTTGGCTTTTAGACCAATCATCTCGTTCACTAACAATTTTGTTTAACAAAGGGGAGTCCTACATTTATGACCATATAATGACTCATAAGGTGCCATGCCTATACTAGCTTAGTGACTATTATTATAGGCAAACTCCATTAAAGCCATATATTTATCCCAACTTCCTGGAAAATGTAAAATACATCACCGTAGCATATTTTCTAATACTTATATCACTTTTTTTTATTGTCTATCTGTTTATGGATGAAACATTATGCTAAAATGAAGTCGAGTACCCAAGGTCGCTTACAAATTCTTCCAAAATTTAGATGTAAACCTGGTCTTGATAAAAAACTATAGACACTAGCACTCCATGCAATCAGATAATTTCATTAATATATAAGTTAGCTAATTGGTCCATAAAGTGATTCGATCGAACTGGTATAAAATGAGCCTACTTTGTAAGCCTATCCATAATAACCCACACAACATCATACTTTTTGCTATATGAGGTAAACCTATAACAAAATCTATTATGACGTCCCATTTCCATTGTCGAATTAGAATTGGATTCAATAATCATGAAGGGAGTTGATGTTCAGCTTTAACCTGTTGGCATGTTAAGTACTTGGAAATATATTCAATTACATCTCTTTTCATACCTAGCCACCAATAAAATTGCTTCAAATCCTGGTACATCTTGTTACCTTTAGGATGCATGGTAAAACTCGTATTGTGGGCTTCATATAATAGTCTCTTATTCACTTCTTTATCATCCGGTACACAAAGTTGATTATGATAGTGTTATAGAGTATGCCCTAGAGCCCATGTAATAGGGATGTTTTTCATATGTATGAAATTTATATTCTTAATAAAAGGCATCATTGATTTATTAATGTTATGTTTGAATACATGAGTTTGTAAATCTTAAATTAATAAATGAAGTCCTAGATATTATAAACACAGTGCAAAGGTAATCATGAAGGTGTTCATGATGTGAGATGTCTATGCATGCAAATGTGTTAATATCTAAATATCCGTAGTCATAGAATTAACAAGATAGGACATTGTTAATTCGGACAGACTAACACATGTTATGCTTCTTGAATGGTTCAAGCAATGGTTCTCATAACTGTGATTATGGAAGATAATCAAAGCTAACATGTGGATGCTTGTTAGAAGAACAAGTTCATTGGAGACCTGTAAAGAGAATCCTCATATGGATATTAAATCTATGTTAGTGAGGAATCTCTTCATAGTGGTTGTGCAAGTATCCTTAGACTTGAGATCACCAAAGTTATCTTAAGTAGCAAGTGGTATACTTTGACTCCATAACTGATTACTTACAACTGGGAGTGAACATAGTTAGGAGATTGGGTATATCATGAGCTACTTGAAGATAGTTGAGTGATTGGCAAAGGATTCACCGTCCCAGATTTAACAAGGGAAGTTATCTCGCATGATTCTATAATTGCCTTGTTCAGAGAATCTCTGGCCAAAGTACTATGCCGAGATGGATAGAGATCCATGAAGGGCATTTTAGGAAAAATGGTTAAATTAATAGAACATACATAATTAGATTTATATGAGTTGATAGAAATCCATACTCAGAATCTAATTGAGATAAGAGTGGTGAAAGGAGTAATTGCACAGTAACAGTTTCTATGGAAGGGTACAGTCAAACCACAGGACTTTCTTGACATTTGGGTAGTCATGATGCCTAGCTAGAGGCCAATCATGACTTGTATAATGATGTATCAAAAGTATCAATAGGGATTGATAAGATGATTTAAAGGAGTTTAAATGATGTGAGTTTTGAATAGAACTCACAATTACTTATTATACTGCCAACATGGACAGGAACCCAATAGGTCACACACATATAGAGAAAAGGGTAAAATGGTAAAATGACAAGTATAATAATATTTGATATTATTATGAAGGTAGAGAAGAGAATATGATTATAATTAATTAAAGAGTTTAATTAATTATGATCAAATAAAATTGTAAGCCCATCTGTAAGGGCCACACGCCTACCTTAGAACAGAAGGCCTTAATGGCCTATTTAATGGACCAAATTTATTTATATATGTTACATAAGTGTTATGGAACCCACATATTTGATTTGGTTGGATTTGGAATCCATTTGGGTATTTAAATCAAATTAGTTGCACAAAGGGCCTAGTTTGTGGGTTTTGTGCATAGACTTTTATGAAAAGGTTTAAATTGGATTTAATTAAGCCCAAATGATTGTAATTAATTCCAGAGGCCCAATTAATAATTTTCCAGCAATTTTAAAGAGCCCAATCTCATTAAGGAGTTGGAATTTTAACCTAACTATAAAAGGCCAACTAATGAGAATTAGGGTTAAGTGATTAAAACAAAAAGAAAGTCTTTTCTCTTAATCTCTCTTTCCTTTTTGCGCCAACTCCTAAGCTAGCTCTTGGGAATTTCGGCGAGCCCTAGTTAAACACCAATTTGTTGGTTCAATTTACCCCTCTCTAGTGTGGATTACTCATTGGAGGTGTTTGATTTTGGACACTGTGGTTTGCGACAACTCGGTGCGAAGTAAAATCAACTGTTCAACAAAAATCAAAGGTGATTTTTCTCATTCTCATATAGTTATATTGTGTATTCATGGCAAGATTAGATCTAATGGTAAAAAAAATTTTAAAATTCCGTGCTCTAATGTATGTGAAGCATGTAACCGTTAAAATCCAACATGGTATCAGAGCCACGGTTTTGCCATGGATATACAATTGTATATTTTTTTGCGGAATAAGTTTTGTTTTGTTTTGAGTTATTTATTTCATAAAATTTAAAATATTAGATTTGATTGTTCATGAATGAGAAATATTGATTTCTGGTTGTATGTGTGATCAAATAAATTTGGTGGAAACGAAAACGAAACTTTTGAAGGATTGTGAATAGGGTTTGGCGTGAAACCCATTAGGGTTTGGCGTGAAACCCTAGGTGATGTAGGGGCTGTTCTAATTTAATTTCTTATGGATCCATTTAAAAATCATTTAGATGATATTTTATTTGTTTAATATGTGATATTAAGCCGTAGGTTCGAACGTAATTAAAATCGAACAAGTTTTGCATGAAAACTAGTTTTGTCGAAAAGTTCGATAAATTGGTGTTCTTTGTGTGTTCTTGATGTGTTCTTAGTTAGAACGACTTTTGATCTTCTAAATCTGATATATATGATATATTAAAGTGTTTTTAATTAATTGGATTAATTAAAATGGGCCTTAAATTAATTTGATTAATTTTAATTTATTAAAACCATTTAATTGGCTTAATTATGTTTACGGACTTGGTTTAAATTAGGGAATGACTTGGTAGGCCCAAGGAGCTGATTTAAATTAAACATTATAAATGTTAATTAAGTTTATTAATGAGTTTTAAGGGCTAGAGTGGGCTTGGCTCATTCCAAAAGGCCCAAATGGTCCAAAAGACACAAAACTAGTTTGTGTGTGAACACAGTTAGGGTTTTTCTTCTGTGGGTTTCGGCCTACATTTGTTTTAAGCCCAAAATTGATTATTTTAATTATTTAATATGATTAATTAATTAAATAATCAATTTATAATTAAATAATAATCAATTGGATTGATTATTAAGAAAAGAACACATGCATGCAAAAAGGTTTCCTAAAATGAAAGTTTCCAAAATGGAAAAAGTTTCCTAATTTGATTACATCATTAAAATAACTCAAAATATAGTTTCAAAGGTTGAAACAAAGTTAGTAATCCATTTCTTTATGCATTATAAAGGCATATAAGGGTGTATGATTGGCATGATGGATAGTTATGGACAAAGCCCAACGTGATTGAGCATTATGCATGTTTTGGCCCAATGAGGACTTTCATGTCCCGGCCACTTTTCAAGTTTTAATATTTAATTATATTACTTAGATTAGAATTAGAAATAGAGATAGAGACCACTATCAAGGAGCAAGATGGGCTAGATGGAGATCCAACAAGCTTGAAGATAAGGTAATTGTTTTTCTTGTTTGAAACATGCATACTACCTAGGTGTGACCTTTTGATTTTCCTCTTGGCTCGGGGAAATCAATGTAGTGAAGTCCATAACTATACCATATTTGTATGCTTATATTTATGTGATAGATATAGGATGCGTACCAATGTATGCCAACCATGTATGATGAGACTTAATTAACTAAAACCCTCAAAAAAATACTAAGGTATATAAGCCTTCTATTAATTTGAGGAGAACCAGAGTTCTTTATAGTGTGGGTTGTTGACCACAGTCAAGCTCACATTATATCGAATATGTTCAAATCTAATTAAATGGGTCATCTTAGCTAGCCCATTAATTTGTTGACCACAGTCAAGGCTAATGGTTCTAGAGGCAAGATTAGGGAATGCATATATGATATGCATGCATTAAGAGTTGATAACCTAATGATCCAATAGTTGTGTAGAGACACAATTGGTATAGAGATACCTACCTTTCAAGGGTATGGAATTTGGCTTGTTGACCACAGTCAAGGTCAAATTACATATCATGGATTGGATATTGGCCCACTAAGAAACACATCGAGTTTTCTCGGATTATATAGTGAGGGCTATTAATTCGCAATAAAATAGTGGGAGTAAATGGATTAATTAAAGACCTTATTAATGCATACATATATATGAACATACTCTTATATCTTTTCTTTTTCACATCTAGGTCATCATCATGAGCACGTCGAACATTAATATACGTTCAATCTTGGATAACAAGCTGGTTGGCAATAACTTTTCTGACTGGATCAGGCAAGTGAGAATTGTTCTCAGAGCTGAAAAGATCCACTATGTCTTGGATAAAGATCTACCAACACTTCCATCAGATGATGCCATTGATGAGATCAAAGGCATTTATCGAAAATACATGGAGGATAGTGAAGCAGCAGCATGTCTGATGCTGGGTGCTATGTCTTCGGAGCTTCAGAAGCAACATGAAATGATGGATGCTAGAACCATCATTTTGTATCTAGAGGAGCTTTATTCTTCTCAGGCTAGAACTGAGCAATATGAGCTTGCTCGAGCTTTATTTAGTTGCAAAATGGTGGAAGGCACTTCAGCTGCTACTCATGCATTGAAGATGTATTATGGGTATATTGAGCATTTGAGTAGACTTGGCTATGTTATGGATAATGATCTATACATAGATTTAATCTTGTACTCGTTGGCTCCAAGTTATGCACCTTTCGTGCTTAACTTCAACATAAACAAGATCCAAGTATCCATTCCTGAGTTAATCAATATGCTCAAGACAAGTGATGGATCATTTAAGAAGGATCCAAAAAGTGTCATGGTTGTCACTTTTTCTAAAGGCAAGAAGCAGAAGAAGAAGAAGATAACCAAGGTGCAACCAAAGAATGGTGGGATCTCCAAGAAGAAGGTTGCCAAAAAAGAGAATCCCAAAGGAACTTGCTTCCATTGTGGAAAGGATGGTCATTGGAAGCGTAACTGTAAGGCCTATCTAGATTCTCTCAAGGAGAAGAAGCAAGCTGATGCTTCTACTTCAGGTATTCATATGATTGAAATTAATACTTATTCTATTACTTCAAAACAATCTTGGGTATTAGATACAGGATATGGATCTCATTTATGTAATGATCTACAAAGGCTTAGAACTTTAGAAGAGTTGGAAAGGAAGAGATATGTTTGCAGTCAGTTACTGGACAGGACATCTCTACAACAGTTGTGGGGGACTTACTATTTGCCTCTTCTTAGTGGATTAGTATTGGAAATAAATAATTGTTATTATGTTCCAGCCTTATCCAAAAGTATTATTTCTTTCAGTCTTTTGATGAACGATTATGATATTTCTTTAAAGGACAAATGTTGTTACATTTTTAAGAACAATTTGTTTTATGCAAAAGCTATCATTGAGAATGGTATATTTGTTCTTGATTTAATTAAAGAAGTACATACTGTGGATACCAAGAGAATAAAACATGATAATCTAAATACCTCATACTTATGGCATTGTCGTTTAGGCCATATAAATGAAAAATGCATGACCAAATTACACAAGTCAGGTGATTTGGGATCATTTGATTATGAATCATTTAATACATGTGAATCTTGTTTATTGGGAAAAATGACAAAAGCTCCCTTTATTGGTAAAGGAGAACGAGCTAAAATGGTTTTGGACTTAATACATTTAGATGTATGTGGTCCAATGACTACACATGCCAGAGGAGGTTACTCCTACTTCATTACTTTCATAGATGATTATTCCAGGTTTGGATATATCTATCTAATGAAATATAAATCAGAAGCATTTGAAAAGTTCAAAGAATTCAAAAATGAAGTAGAGAAACAACTTGGTAAAAGTATTAAAACACTTAGATCAGATCGAGGTGGAGAATACTTAAATCAAGAGTTTCAGGATTATCTTAGAGATAAGGGGATTTTATCTCAATGGAATCCTCCATATACACCACAACACAATAGTGTATCTAAAAGGAGAAATCGAACACTATTAGATATGGTTCGATCAATGATGAGCCGACTGACTTGCCTAAGTCCTTTTGGGGATATGCATTAGAAACTACTATTTATATGTTAAATAGAGTTCCTAGTAAATCGGTTGATGTTACTCCATATGAGATGTGGAATAACAAGAAACCCACGCTTTCTCATATGAAAGTATGGGGTTGTCCTGCTTATGTGAAGAGGACAATGTCAGACAAACTGGATGTTAAGTCTGACAAATGTTTATTTGTGTGATATCCAAAAGAAATGTTTGGATATTATTTCTATCATCCTTTAGAACAAAAGGTGTTTGTTTCAAGGCACGTTGTCTTCTTGGAAAGAGAATTTCTCCTACGAGAGGATAGTGGGAGTAAAATTGAACTTGGTGAAGTTCAAGACCCACAAATAGAAGATGATCAATCGATTGAACCCGAAACGAATTTTCATAATAATGAGATTACAGTTGAACCTGATTATACACAAAATCTTAGAAGATCTACTAGGATGCATTCTATCCCTGTGAGATATGGATTTCACATTGATTCGGATAGAGGCATATCTGTAGTAGAGGACAATGAGCCTACAAGCTATCAAGAAGTTTTGAATAATTCAGAACGTGATTTATGGCTTAAGGCTATGCAGTATGAAATGGACTCCATGTATGAGAACAAAGTATGGACTTTAACTCAACCACCTGAAGGGATAAAACCCATAGGGTGCAAATGGGTCTTCAAAAAGAAGACTGACATGAAAGGTAATATAGTTACCTATAAAGCTCGCTTAGTAGCAAAAGGTTATTGTCAAAAAGAAGGTATTGACTATGACGAAACTTTTTCTCCTGTAGCGATGCTTAAGTCTATAAGAATACTTTTAGCCATTGCAGCTCATTATGATTATGAGATTTGGCAAATGGATGTGAAGATAGCTTTCCTTAATGGAAATCTTATTGAGGATATGTATATGACACAACCAGAAGGATTCACATCAGGAAATGGCGAAAAGGTATGCAAGCTTCAAAGATCCATTTATGGATTGAAGCAATCCTCTAGGAGCTGGAACATACGATTCAATGACACAATCAAAGAGTTTGGTTTCTCACAGAATGAAGATGAACCTTGTGTGTATAAAAGGGTCAATGGGAGTGCAATTGTCTTCCTAGTTCTATATGTAGATGACATAATGATCATGGGAAATGACATTTCTCTTCTCCAATCTGTTAAAATATGGTTATCCAAGCAATTCTCCATGGAAGACCTTGGAGAAGCATCCTATATTCTAGGAATAAGGATCTATAGAGATAGATCCAATAGGTTGCTAGGTCTTTCTCAAAGTACATATATAGATAAAGTATTGAAGAGGTTCAATATGGATCTCTCTAAGAAAGGGTTTATACCCATGGTGTATGGGAAACACCTTTTTAAGTCTATGTGTCCACAGACAATAGAGGATAGAGAGATCATGAATAGAATACCATATGCATCTACAATTGGTTCTATCATGTATGCTATGTTATGTACACGTCCAGATGTAGCATTTGCTTTGAGTGTCACTAGCAGATTCCAATCCAATTTTGGAGAGGAACACTGGGCAACTGTTAAGAATATTCTTAAGTACTTAAGAAGGACTAAGGATATATTCTTGGTATATGGAGAGGGCAGTTTGGAAGTAAATGGGTATGCAGATGCCAGCTTCCAATCTGACAAAGATGATTGTAAATCACAATCTGGTTATGTGTTCATAATGGGAGGAGGAGCAGTTAGTTGGAAAAGTTCCAAAAAAAAAAAACTGCTGATTCCACGATGGAAGCTGAGTACATTGTTGCTTCAAAAGCAGCCAAAGAAGCAGTTTGGATCAAAAAGTTCATAACCGAACTAGGAGTGGTGCCTAGCATTGTTGATCCGATTCCTTTATATTGTGACAACAATGGAGCCATTGTGCAAGCAAAGGAACCACGGTCTCATCAGCGATCCAAGCATGTTCTCAGACGCTACCATCTCATAAGGGAAATAGTAGCTAGAAATGATGTGAAAATAGAAAGGGTTCCCACAGATGACAATGTGGCGGATCCCCTCACTAAAGTACTTTCCCAGATTAAGCATGATCATCATATAAATAGCATGGGTCTGAGATATATGAGTGATTGGCTCTAGTGCAAGTGGGAGATTGTTAGAGAGTATGCCCTAGAGCCCATGTAATAGGGATGTTTTTCATATGTATGAAATTTATATTCTTAATAAAAGGCATCATTCATTTATTAATGCTGTGTTTGAATACATGAGTTTGTAAATCTTAAATTAATAAATGAAGTCCTAGATATTATAAACACAGTGCAAAGGCAATCATGAAGGTGTTCATGATGTGAGATGTCTATTGCATGCAAATATGTTAATATCTAAATATCCCTAGTCATAGAATTAACAAGATAAGACATTGTTAATTCGGACAGACTAGCACATGTTATGCTTCTTGAATGGTTCAAGCAATGGTTCTCATAATTGTGATTATGGATGATAATCAAAGCTAACATATGGATGCTTGTTAGAGGAACAAGTTCATTGGAGACCTGCAAAGAGAATCCTCATATGGATATTAAATCTATGTCAGTGAGGAATCTCTTCATAGCAGTTGTGCAAGTATCCTTGGACTTGAGATCACCAAAGTTATCTTAAGTAGCAAGTGGTATACTTTGACTCCATAACTGATTACTTCCAACTGGGAGTGAACATAGTTAGGAGATTGGGTATATCATGACCTACTTGAAGATAGTTGAGTGATTGACAAAGGATTCACCATCCCAGATTTAACAAGGGAAGTTATCTCACATGATTCTATAATTACCTTGTTCAGTGAATCTCTGGCCAGAGTAATATGTCGAGATGGATAGAGATCCATGAAGGGAATTTTAGGAATAATGGTTAAATTAATAGAACATACATAATTAGATTTATATGAGTTGATAGAAATCCATACTCAGAATCTAATTGAGATAAGAGTGGTGAAAGGAGTAATTGCACGGTAACTGTTTCTATGGAAGGGTACAGTCAAACCACATGAATTTCCTAACATTTGGGTAGTCATGATGCCTAGCTAGAGGCCAATCATGACTTGTATAATGATGTATCAAAATATCAATGGAGATTGATAAAATGATTTAAAGGAGTTTAAATCATGTGAGTTTTGAATAGAACTCACAATTACATATTATACTGCCAACATGGACAGGAACCCAATAGGTCACACACATATAGAGAAAAGGGTAAAATGTGCAAATGACAAGGATAATAATATTTGATATTATTATAAAGGTAGAGAGGAGAATATGATAATAATTAATTAAAGAGTTTAATTAATTATGATCAAATAAAATTATCCGCGGAACTTTTGAGAAATGTTCTGTAAATTGGACCTAAATGAAATAATGTATTTCATGATTAATTATTATTGTCTTATAAGTGTTATAAGACTACTATAAGTGTTATAGGACTGATATAATAATTAATAGGACCATTGGAGAAATTAGAAAGGGCCAAAGGAATGAAGAAGTTGGAGGAAGCCCTCCAGAAGAGGGCTACACGCCAACTCCATACAGAAGGGCTTAGAGGGCTTTTTCTTGGACCAAATTAATTTATATATGTTACATAAGTGTTATGGAACTCACATATTTAATTTGGTTGGATTTGGAATCCATTTGGGTATTTAAATCCAATTAGATGCACAAAGGGCCTAGTTTGTGGATTTTGTGCATGGTCTTTTATGAAAAGATTTAATTTGGATTTAATTAAGCCCAAATGATTATAATTAATTCCAGAAGCCCAATTAATAATTCTCCAGCAATTTTAAAGAGCCCAATCTCATTAAGGAGTTGGAATTTTAACCTAACTATAAAAGGCCAACTAATGAGAATTAGGGTTAAGTGATTAAAACAAAAGGAAAGTCTTTTTCTCTTATTTCTCTCTCCCTTTTTGCTTCACTTCCATTGCTAGTCTCTTGGATTTCGGCCAGCCCTAGTTGAACACCAATTTGTTGGTTCAATTTACCCCTCTCTAGTGTGGATTACTCATTGGAGGTGTTCGATTTTGGACACTGTGGTTTGCGACAACCCGGTGCGAAGTAAAATCAACTGTTCAACAAAAATCAAAGGTGATTTTTCTTATTCTCATATAGTTATATTGTGTATTCATGGCAAGATCAGATCTTATGGTTAAAAAAATTTTAAAATTCCGCTCATGTATGTGATGCATGTAACCATTAAATTCCAACATGGTATCAGAGCCACGGTTTTGCCATGGATATACAATTCTATATTTTTTCTGCGGAATAAGTTTTGTTTTGTTTTGAGTTATTTATTTCATGAACTTTAAAATATTAGATTTGATTGTTCATGAATGAGAAATATTGATTTCTGGTTGTATGTGTGATCAAATAAATTTTGTGGAAACAAAAACGAAATTTTTGAATGATTAAGATTTGGTTTTGGCGTGAAACCCATTAGGGTTTGGCATGAAACCCTAGGTAATGTAGGGGCTGTTCTAATTTAATTTCTTATGGATCCATTTAAAAATCATTTAGATGATATTTTATGTGTTTAATATGTGATATTAAGCTGTAGGATCGAACGAAATTAAAATCGAACAAGTTTTGCATGAAAACTAGTTTTGTCGAAAAGTTCGATAAATTGGTGTTCTTCGTGTGTTCTTGATGTGTTCTTGGTTAGAACGACTTTTGAACTTCTAAATCTGATATATATGATATATTAAAGTGTTTTTAATTAATTGGATTAATTAAAATGGGCCTTAAATTAATTTGATTAATTTTAATTCATTAAAACCACTTAATGGGCTTAATTATGTTTACGGACTTGGTTTAAATTAGTAAATGACTTGGTAGGCCCAAGGAGCTGATTTAAATTAACTATTATAAACATTAATTAAGTTTATTAATGGGTTTTAAGGGCTGGAGTTGGCTTGACTCATTCCAAAAAGCCCAAATGGTCCGAATGACACAAAACTAGTTTGTGTGTGAACACACTTAGGGTTTTTCTTCTATGGGTTTCGGCCTACACTTGTTTTAAGCCCAAAATTGATTCTTTTAATTATTTAATATGATTAATTAATTAAATAATTAATTAATAATCAATTTGATTGATTATTAAGGCAAGAACACATTCATGCAAAAGGTTTCCTAAAATGAAAGTTTCCAAAATGGAAAAAGTTTCCTAATTTGATCACATCAATAAAATAACTCAAAATATAGTTTCAAAGGTTGAAACAAAGTTAGAAATCCATTTCTTTATGCATTAGAAAGGCATATAAGGGTGTATGATTGGCATGATGGATAGTTATGGACAAAGCCCAATGTGATTGAGCATTATGCATGTTTTGGCCCAATGAGGACTTTCATGTCCCGGCCACTTGTTTTTGGTTTGTATTTCATTTCAAATTGTAATATGTAATTAGATTACTTAGATTAGAATTAGAAATAGAGATGGAGACCAATATCAAGGAGCAAGATGGGCCGGGTGGAGATCCAACAAGCTTGAAGATAATGTAATTATTTTCTTGTTTGAATCATGCATACTACCTAGGTGTGACCTTTTGATTTCCCTCTTGGCTCGGGGAAATCAATGTAGTGAAGTCCATAACTATACCATATTTGTATGCTTATATTTATGTGATAGATATAGGATGCATACCAATGTATGCCAACCATGTATGATGAGACTTAATTAACTAAAACCCTCAAACAAATACTAAGGTATATAAGCCTTCCATTAATTTGAGGAGAACCAGAGTTCTTTATAGTGTGGGTAGTTGACCACAGTCAAGCTCACATTATATCGAATATGTTCAAATCTAATTAAATGGGTCATCTTAGCTAGCCCATTAGTTTTTTGACCACAGTCAAGGCTAATGGTTCTAGAGGCAAGATTAGGGAATGCATATATGATATGCATGCATCAAGAGTTGATAACCTAATGATCCAATAGTTGTGTAGAGACACAATTGGTATAAAGATACCTACCTTTCAAGGGTATGGAATTTGGCTTATTGACCACAGTCAAGGTCAAATTACATATCAAGGATTGGATATTGGCCCACTAAGAAAACCATCGGGTTTTCTCGGATTATATAGTGAGGGCTATTAATTCGCAATAAAATAGTGGGAGTAAATGGATTAATTAAAGACCTTATTAATGCATACATATATATGAACATACTCTCATATCTTTTCTTTTTCACATCTAGGTCATCATCATGAGCACATCAAACATTAATATACGATTAATCTTGGATAACAAGCTGGTTGGCAACAACTATTCTGACTGGATCAGGCAAGTGAGAATTGTTCTCAGGGTTGAAAAGATCCATTATGTCTTGGATAAAGATCCACCACCACGTCCATCAGATGATGCCATTGATGAGATCAAAGGCATTTATCGAAAATACATGGAGGATAGTGAAACAACAGCATGTCTGATGCTGGGTGCTATGTCCTCGGAGCTTCAGAAGCAACATGAAATGATGGATGCTAGAACCATCGTTTTGCATCTAGAGGAGCTTTATTCTTCTCAGGCTAGAACTGAGCAATATGAGATTGCTCGAGCTCTATTTAGCTGCAAAATGGTGGAAGGCACTTCAGCTGCTACTCTTGCATTGAAGATGTATGGGTATATTGAGCATTTGAGTAGACTTGGCTATGTTATGGATAATGATCTATATATAGATTTAATCTTGTATTCGTTGGCTCCAAGTTATGCACCTTTCGTGCTTAACTTCAACATGAACAAGATCCAAGTATCCATTCCTGAGTTAATCAATATGCTCAAGACAGCTGATGGATCATTTAAGAAAGATCCAAAAAGTGTCATGGTTGTCACTTCTGCTAAAGGCAAGAAGCAGAAGAAGAAGAAGATAACCAAGGCGCAGCCAAAGAATGGTGGGATCTCTAAGAAGAAGGTTGCCAAGAAAGAGAATCCCAAAGGAACTTGCTTCCATTGTGGAAAGGATGGTCATTGGAAGCGTAACTGCAAGGCCTATCTAGGTTCTCTCAAGGAGAAGAAGCAAGCTGATGCTTCTACTTCAGGTATTCATATGATTGAAATTAATACTTATTCTATTGCTTCAAAACAACCTTGGGTATTAGATGCCGGATGTGGATCTCATTTATGTAATGATCTACAGGGGCTTAGAAGCTTTAGAAGAGTTGGAAAGGCAGAGATATGTTTGCAGTCAGCTACTGGACAGAACATCTCTACAACAGTTGTGGGGACTTACTATTTGCCTCTTCCTAGTGGATTAGTACTGGAATTAAATAATTGTTATTATATTCTAGCTTTGTCCAATAGTATTATTTCTTTCAGTTGTTTGATGAACGATTATGATATTTCTTTAAAGGACAAATGTTGTTACATTTTTAAGAACAATATATTTTATGCAAAAGCTATCATTGAGAATGGTATATTTGTTCTTGATTTAATTAAAGAAGTACATAATGTGGAAACCAAGAGAATGAAACATGATAATCTAAATACCTCATACTTATGGCATTGTCGTTTAGGCCACATAAATGAAAAACGCATGACCAAATTGCACAAGTCAGGTGATTTGGGATCATTTGATTATGAATCATTTGATACATGCGAATCTTGTTTATTGGGAAAAATGACAAAAGCTCCCTTTATTGGTAAAGGAGAACGAGCTAAAATGGTTTTGGACTTAATACATTCAGATGTATGTGGTCCAATGACTACACATGCTAGAGGAGGTTACTCCTACTTCATTACTTTCATAGATGATTATTCCAGGTTTGGATACATCTATCTAATGATATATAAGTCTAAAGCATTTGAAAAGTTTAAAGAATTCAGAAATGAAGTAGAGAAACAACTTGGCAAAAGTATTAAAACACTTAGATAAGATCGAGGTGGAGAATACTTAAGTCAAGAGTTTCAGGATTATCTTAGAGATAATGGGATTTTATCTCAATGGACTCCTCCATATACACCACAACACAATGGTGTATCTGAAAGGAGAAATCGAACACTATTAGATATGGTTCGATCAATGATGAGCCGAGCGGACTTGCCTAAGTCCTTTTGGGGATATGCACTAGAAATTGCTGTTTATGTGTTAAACAGAGTTCCTAGTAAATCGGTTGATGTTACTCCATATGAGATGTGGAATAACAAGAAACCCACGCTTTCTCATATGAAAGTATGGGGTTGTCCTGCTTATGTAAAGAGGACAATGTCAGACAAATTGGATGTTAAGTCTGATAAATGTTTATTTGTGGGATATCCAAAAGAAATGTTTGGATATTATTTCTATCATTGCTTAGAACAAAAGGTGTTTGTTTTAAGGCATGCTGTCTTCTTGGAAGGAGAATTTCTCCTACGAGAGGACAGTGGGAGTAAAATTGAGCTTGGTGAAGTTCAAGACCCACAAATAGAAGATGATCAACCGATTGAACCCGAAACTGAATTTCATAATTGTGAGATTACAGTTGAACCTAATTATACACAAAATCCTAGAAGATCTACTAGGATGCGTTCTATCCCTGTGAGATATGGATTTCACGTTGATTCGGATAGAGGCATAACTGTAGTAGAGGACAATGAGCCTACAAGCTATCAAGAAGTTTTGAACAGTTCAGAACATGATTTATGGCTTAAGGCTATGCAGTCCGAAATGGACTCCATGTATGAGAATAAAGTATGGACTTTAACTCAACCACCTGAAGGGATAAAACCCATAGGGTGCAAATGGGTCTTTAAAAAGAAGACTGACATGGAAGGTAATATAGTTACCAATAAAGCTCGCTTAGTAGCAAAAGGTTATCGTCAAAAAGAAGGTATTGACTATGACGAAACTTTTTCTCCTGTAGCGATGCTTAAGTCTATAAGAATACTTTTAGCCATTTCAGCTCATTATGATTATGAGATTTGGCAGTTGGATGTGAAGACAGCTTTCCTTAATGGAAATCTTACCGAGGATGTGTATATGACACAACCAGAAGGATTCACATTAGGAAATGGCGAAAAGGTATGCAAGCTTCAAAGATCCATTTATAGATTGAAGCAAGCCTCTAGGAGCTGGAACATATGATTCAATGAGACAATCAAAGAGTTTGGTTTCTCACAGAATGAAGATGAACTTTGTGTGTATAAAAGGGTCAGTGGGAGTGCAATTGTCTTCGTAGTTCGATATGTAGATGACATAATGATCATGGGAAATGACATTTCTCTTCTCCAATCTGTTAAAATATGGTTATCCAAGCAATTCTTCATGAAAGACCTTGGAGAAGCATCCTATATTCTGGGAATAAGGATCTATAGAGATAGATCCAATAGGTTGCTAGGTCTTTCTCAGAGTACATATATAGATAAAGTATTGAAGAGGTTCAATATGGATCTCTCTAAGAAAGGGTTTATACCCATGGTGCATGGGAAACACCTTTCTAAGTCTATGTGTCCACAGACACTGGAGGATAGAGAGAGCATGAATAGAATACCATATGCATCTGCAATTGGTTCTATCATGTATGCTATGTTATGTACACGTCCAGATGTAGCATTTGCTTTGAGTGTCACAAGCAGATTCCAATCTAATTTTGGAGAGGAACATTGGGCAGCTGTCAAGAATATTCTTAAGTACTTGAGAAGGACTAAGGATATATTCTTGGTATATGGAGAGGGCAGTTTGGAAGTAAACGGGTATACAGATGCCTGCTTCCAATCTGACAAAGATGATTGTAAATCATAATCTGGTTATGTGTTCATAATGGGAGGAGGAGCAGTTAGTTGGAAAAGTTCCAAACAAGAAACAACTGCTGATTCCACGACGGAAGTTGAGTACATTGCTGCTTCAGAAGCAGCCAAAGAAGCAGTCCGGATCAAAAAGTTCATAACCAAACTAGGAGTGGTGCCTAGCATTGTTGATCCGATTCCTTTATATTGTGACAACAATGGAGCCATTGCGCAAGCAAAGGAACCACGGTCTCATCAGCGATCCAAGCATGTTCTCAGACGCTACCATCTCATAAGGGAAATAGTAGCTAGAAATGATGTGAAAATAGAAAGGGTTCCCACAGATGACAATGTGGCGGATCCCCTCACTAAAGCACTTTCCCAGATTAAGCATGATCACCATATAAATAGCATGGGTCTGAGTCATATGAGTGATTGGCTCTAGTGCAAGTGGGAGATTGTTAGAGAGTATGCCCTAGAGCCCATGTAATAGGGATGTTTTTCATATGTATGAAATTTATATTCTTAATAAAAGGCATCATTCATTTATTAATGTTGTGTTTGAATACATGAGTTTGTAAATCTTAAATTAATAAATGAAGTCCTAGATATTATAAATACAGTGCAAAGGCAATCATGAAGGTGTTCATGATGTGAGATGTCTATTGCATGCAAATATGTTAATATCTAAATATCCCTAGTCATAGAATTAACAAGATAGGACATTGTTAATTCGGACAGACTAGCACATGTTATGCTTCTTGAATGGTTCAAGCAATGGTTCTCATAATTGTGATTATGGATGATAATCAAAGCTAACATGTGGATGCTTGTTAGAGGAACAAGTTCATTGGAGACCTACAAAGAGAATCCTCATATGGATATTAAATCTATGTCAGTGAGGAATCTCTTCATAGCAGTTGTGCAAGTATCCTTGGACTTGAGATCACCAAAGTTATCTTAAGTAGCAAGTGGTATACTTTGACTTAATAATTGATTACTTCCAACTGGGAGTGAACATAGTTAGGAGATTGGGTATATCATGACCTACTTGAAGATAGTTGAGTGATTGACAAAGGATTCACCATCCCAGATTTAACAAGGGAAGTTATCTCACATGATTCTATAATTACCTTGTTCAGTGAATCTCTGGCCAGAGTAATATGCCGAGATGGATGGAGATCCATGAAGGGCATTTTAGGAACAATGGTTAAATTAATGGAACATACATAATTAGATTTATATGAGTTGACAGAAATCCATACTCAGAATCTAATTGAGATAAGAGTGGTGAAAGGAGTAATTGCACGGTAACTGTTTCTATGGAAGGGTACAGTCAAACCACATGACTTTCTTGACATTTGGGTAGTTATGATGCCTAGTTAGACTCTTATGATCATTATAAACCCTACACTTCTCTCCATATAAGTAATGTCATCATATCTTTAAAGTGAATACTACCGGTGCAAGCTCCAAATCATACATAAGTTAATTCTATTCCTAAGGCTTTAACTGCTGGATGCATGGCTATAAATTTGCAATCTTGCATGAAAACACAACCCAAACCATTCCTCGAAGCATCACTGTACATGGCACACACCTTACCCAAAGTTGGTTGGGTGAGAACTGGTGCTTCTGTAAGCATCTTTTACAGTTGTTCAAAACTTACTTGGCATTTATCTGTCCACTTATATTTAATACCCTTTTGAAGCAATTTAATTAGTGGGGAAGCAATAACTAAAAATTGCTTCACAAAGAGATGGTAATAACTTACTAACCCTAGAAAACTTCTCACTTTGGTCACATTCCGAGGCAGTTTCCAATTGATGGTAGCCTTAATTTTACTAGTATCCACCCTAATACCTTCTAAAGATACCATATGCCTAAGGAAAGAGATTTCTTTTAGGAAAAATTCACACTTACTCAAATTGGCATAATATTGCTTTACTCGTAATGTTTACAACACCATCCTCAAATGCTCCTCATTTAGAATAGTCCAATATATCATCCGTGAATACCACAATAAATTAGTCTAAATAAGTTCTAAACACCATATTCATTAAGTCCATAAAGTCATCGATGCATTAGTTAATCCTAAAGGCATAACCAAGAACTCATAATGGCCATATCTAGTTCTAAAAGCAGTCATAAAGATATCTTCATCTTTTACTCAAAGTTGGTTGTATCGTAACCGCAAATCGTTCTTAAAAAAACACCTTCACCTTTAAACTGATAATAAAGTCTTTTATCCTTAGCAAGGGATACTTGTTTTTCACCATGACCTTATTCAGTTATTGATAATTAATACACATTCTCAAAGTGCCATCCTTCTTTTTGATAAACAAGACTGGTGCACCCCAAGGTGACACATTAAATCTAACAAAACCCTTATCTAGCAACTCTTGTAATTGGATTTCCAACTTTTTTAATTCTGATGGACCCATTTTATATGGTGCTTTAGAAATAAAAGTAATGCCAGGTATCACTTCAATAGATAACTCTACTTCTCTCTCAGAAGGAAGACCATGTAGTTCTTTTGGAAATTTATTAAAAAATTTTGTAACTGCTAGTATATTAGGGAGATACATTTTTGCCTTTTAGAATAAAGTACCAAGGCTAAGAATGCTTTATAATCCTTCCTAAGCATCTGTTTAGCTTGCATAGCTGAAATGACATTTACTATAGGCGTTGACCTGAGACCTACACTACCATCTCTTTATAATCGGGACTCTTCAATACCACTATCTTATTTCCACAATCCACTACCACCTAATGTTTAGCCAGCCAATTTATGTTAAAGATGATATCAAACTCACATAAGGGCAACTCAATCAAATTTGCTATAAATTCTACTCTTTAATATGATAATTTCTACATACTCTATCCATACAGACACTATAGCCCAAAGGGCTTGCTACACAAATATCATACGCTAACTAATCCATAGCTTACACCCCTCCACTTATGTCCCTAATACATATGTATGAATAAGTGAAACTTGAATCTATAAAAGCATAAACATCAGTATTAATTAGAGAGAAAATAACAGCTATCACTTTTGGGCATCAATGTCATTGTGAGCGTTCATTGCATATGTTGCAACACCCTAATCTATAAGGTATAAAAAACCACTAATATAGATATTAATCTCATGATAATTAAGTAACTAATAATGATACAGGCCAACTTCTTAGCCAAATACAATACCCCAACATTCATAAAGCATTATATATGACCACTTTATCATAAAAAGGGAACCCAAGAATGAAAACTGCACACTTTTAGTTCTCCTCTCCTGTGCTGGTCGAGTCACAGTAGCTATCTATCCAGAAACCTACACGGATAAGAAAACACAGGTTAAGCTATAAAGCTTAGCGAGGAACAAAACTCTATGGAAAATCTCATAAGAAAACCACCACATCAAGGAAGCACCAACAATTAAACAATATACTTGTATATTAACCACATTAATAACCACTACCATGCTTATAAAACTTTAGGTTTTATGTAAACTTATCTTACTCCAAAAATCCTAATTTAATTCCTAAGTTAAAAAAACCGTTGCTCAATCCAATAATTAGCAATATCGCATATATAAGTCAAGTTTGCTTTGGTCCTCATTTTCGCCCATCAGTAGGAGAAACTTGTCAACGTTCATCAAGGCTGGAAATTTTATATCTTTAATAAAGTATGACTCCACTCTTGGCTCATTAAAAATGAACTCTTCCAACTTTTATAACCTTAATAAATTCTTCAAACAGACTAAATTCAATGCCTTCACTTGAAAATTGAAATTTTCTTGCTCCTTTGGTGAAAAATTCTTCACAAAATATTTAAATATACCTTCCAAACAAACATGGGATTTGTCTTCAAAAATGGCCTTATCCTTTTATTTATCATGCACCTTAAACTTGGATTCTTCTTTATCCATCATTAATGTATGATTTGATTCCACCTCCTTACCACCATCACTTTGAATTTTCATAGAAACACTTAAGAGTTCCAATTTGGATTCCAACTTCTTAATTCCCATTTCTTGATTTCCCAATAAACTCTCTTAACTCTTGATCTTCTCCTCTTGATCCCTTAACTTCTTCTCTTGAAATTTAAATGTAGCCCTTCACTCTTTCTCTTTTGCCTTAAATTGTTTCCCCAACTTGCAAGAAAGTTTAGAAGACTTTAAACTTTAAAAGTGGTGGACTCTTATGGCACCCATAGAGAATAAGAATCTTCAAAGGATGGTGTATAATTAATCAGTGAATGTGTATGCAAGAGCTATAATTCTTCCATTTCTCTCTTTAAATCATTCATTTGCTCTCTCAAAAGGGATAATTTATAATCTTGGACATTATGTCACATTATTTTGAAAATGCTTTAAAATCTTCCTATAAAGACAATCACCAAATGAAAAATAAAAAATAAATAAAAATCTCAGACTAACTAAACTAAAGATATTAAACAAACAACATCATTATTCCCGATAATGGTGCCAAAAACATGACCAGTGTCTAGCAAATATACTAGATCGATTAAGTAATATAGGAGAATATATTTAAGATCTAAAGAATATCGAAGCCAAGAAAAAAGGGACTATTAAGTAAAATATCTATAATTAGGGGAATTCATATGAGATAATCCCTCAATTTTGAATTGAAAGGAGTTCTGAACTAGATAGGAAATTAAATCTAAAAATTAATAGCTAAATTAAAACAAGATCATCAAGGAAATCAACAAAATTTAAATTAATGGAAATTTTATCCTCATAAATGTAATTGGAGACAAGTAAAACAATATTAACATGAATATCAAGAAAAACTCAACTTAAAATAAGTTTTTTACTTAGAACACCATTCTAGAATACTAAGCTTTCAAATTAAGAATGATAAATGTGAAATTCACTATATTATTAATGTATGTTTAATGTGTGTTTCACATATTTTTGTGTTTTTTATGATAATTTAGTTGATTTAATACTTAATTACTTAAGTTGATTTTTTAGTTATTTAATTGTGTAATTTGGTATTTTTAGGTGTTTAATTGAAGAAAAAGAAGAAAAATTGAAGGACTAAAGTGAAATTTTAGGTTTGGTATATTTTTTAAAAGTTGAGAATTTGATTCGTGACTTACAGAAGCAAGCCACTCCGTGGAGTGAGTTATAAAGGAAGACAAAAGGGCAATGTCTAATCATATGGTAGAGTGAAATGTTACTCTACCGAGCAGTCCAAACTAGCATAAGATTCAACGATGGAGTAAAATCACACTCTACAGAGTCAAAGAATCTAGATTGCGATTGGACTACTCTTCTCTGCTGAATAGGAAGTTATTTGCTGGAATAAGAAGTCTTGTGCTGAATAGGAAGTTTGAAGCCTTAAAACTTCTTCTTTTCAAGTTATAAAAGCACACCTAAATACCAGAATTGAGGGAGGGATGAAATTAAGTAGAGTAATTGTGTAAGGATTTTCTTCAATTAGTTTTATGATTTTTATTATTTTTCTTAATTTTTGTAACATAGTTTAGTTTTTATTTTTCTTAGTTTAGTTTTCAATTTTCTTAAAGATTCAAGCTTTTGACTAGTGTGCTAAAAAGTTATCAAGAGTAAGTTTGAAGCTTCATGAGTATTGTATCTCTTTATTTTTATTTTTCTTTTATTTCAATCATGTTCGGTAAGTAATTCTTTTACTTTTCTTAGGGAATTTGAACCTTTATATTTCTTTTTTGTAATAACTTAGTCTATTATTTAATCAAATTGTAAGGACCCAATCATGGCCCTAATTAGATTATTGTTAATTAATGATGATTACCATTAATTAAGGAAAAAATTGGATTATTTTGCAATTATCGAGGTTAAATCCTAAGAGGGGTATTTTGGTAAATTCAACATGTATGTAATTGAATATAGGTAAGTTGTAATTTTAAGAAAGTATGTAATTGAAGTAAATTAGAAGTTTGTGGGTTAAATGTTAAGAAATATAAGTTGATGGGATTAAATTGAACAAGGGTAATTTCAAAAATTCACCGAAGGAGATATTTACTCCATTAACTCCCTTTTATAGCTTCTTAAAGAAGGAACTCAGGGAGGGATTTTGGAGATGTTGGATCGGCATTTTGAGGGAGATAGCTCTCTATCTATCTCTCTCTATAGTTATGGTTTGAAAAAGATGAAACCTAGGGTTTTAAGAGTTTGCATCCTTAAGGTGATGCTTTCCTCTCTTGCTTTCTTTTCGATTTGTGATTAATTTATGGATTTAAGGTTAAAGGGTTTATGATTGTTATCTTCTGGTGTATGAGGGAAAGATAATCTCTAGAATAGATCAATGGATATTGAAGAAGATGAAGCTTCAATACCAGCTACGAGAACTGTTTATAAGTTGTTATTGGATGATTTTTCCTTTATTGTTGTATGTGTTCCCTTGGATGAAATTAAAGGTTAAATTTTAATGTTTTAGTTGAGCTTATAATGATTTAAAGTTAAGTTCTTAAGGTGAGGTCTGGGATTTATAACACTTAAGCTGGAAAATCTTGGTTTTGAACCCTTGCTGCTGAGTCCTTATGCGTGGCCATGTAGCATATTCCTTCTTTCTCTATGCGGCCGTGCATGTTTTTGTTCCCTTTAACTTTCTCTTTGAGTGGTCATGCATGATGCTTTGCTTTTCCTTGAGTGGCCACGTGATTCCCTTTGATTTCCCATGAGTGGCCGTGTGATTGCCTTGAGTGGCCACTTGATTCCCTTTGATTTCCCATGAGTGGCCATGTGATTGCCTTGAGTGGCCACGTGATTCCCTTTGATTTCCTATGAGTGGCCGTGTGATTGCTTTGATTGGCCACATGATTCCCTATGATTTCCTATGAGTGGTCGTGTGATTACCTTGAGTTTCTTTAAGTGGCCACGTGAAATGCCTTTGATTTCCATGAGTGGCCACTTCAAATGCCTTGAGTTTCTTAGCCACGTGAATTGCCTTGAGCTTTCTTGAATGGCCGCGCATCTCCCATTTCCTCTCCATGCATGGCCACCCATGGGATGCCTCTCTCTCCTATGCACAGCAGTGCATTTCACCTTTTTTTCCTTGCTTGGCCGTGTAGCCTTTTCCCTCTTCTTTTGCATGGACACTCGACCTTTCTTCTCATAAAATGCATGGTCACATGTACGCCACCTTTTATTGGTTCTTCTTCACCCAAGCTGTAAATCAATTATAAACCATGAAACCATTATTGTATGGTATAATTGAGGTGAACTAAGCTAGCAATAAGTAATAATAATGGTGGTTACATATTAAAGTGTTGGTTGGTACGTTATTAGATTATTAATAAATTAACACAGTTGTAAAGTCTTCTTAATGCAAAATAAATTTTAGTAAGATATGGTTAGAAAAGTAAGACAAAAAAAGTATGACAATAAGATGAGGTAGTATAGTAATTTGAATGATATAAAGAGGGAGTAGATTAAATCTAGTTGAAGTCACTTAAAGTAACAAATATGCTATATATGGTAATGCTAAAATGAATGGTCTTGCTATAATATGTTTTGGTATTTGTATATCGGGCACAAAATTAAAGAAGAGTATAAAGCAACATAATAACCTAAGAACATGCTATTGAATGTGTCATATAAGGTTGGTGTAAAGTTTATAACCCAGTAGAGTAAATGATGTTACCCAATTTACCACACTTGATGTGTCGTGTAATGGCATGAAAATATTACGATATGGTATAGTGTTATAAAAAGGATGGTTGAATGTAATTTCTCTAAGTTAAACGGGTAGGATATTACATTTTATGTTTAGGTATGAGACAGTTGAAGCTTGGTTATGCTTCGGATCATAAAGGAAGTTAGCGAATAGCCTTAATGTAAAGGAACATGCTTATCTATTTGCTCATGCCTTATACCTTACTATGTAAAACTCCTACACACAAGTAGTATGATGATGTATAAGATGGAATGATCTTACCTGAACTTAATCGGGTTTAAAATGTTATAAGATAGAAAGTACTAGTAAGATGATCAGTGCATATACGATAAAAGTAAGGAAGATCACCTTTTTGTTTATGATCTAATAAACTATAAAAGTGGGCAAAAAGGATTAAAGATGCACAAGTGTCAACCTTAACCTAAAAGAGAACCTACTTATATTAATATATAGATTATAAATGCATGAGTATCGTTTAAGGTAATTATGGGTTGATGTGAGCTATGACGCTGTATGGAAGCTACCCATGGCAAATAGCAATAAGGTAAGTTATTGAGAATTATTAATGAGATATGTAAATTCTATATTGTCTAGTTGATATGTAGCCTGGCTTAATATGTGAACAAGTACTAGTAATAAAAATATGTATTGCTATGATTTATACTACATATATATTTATATGTGTATGTGAGGTGTGCAATGTTAATTATGAAAGATTACATGTTATTATTGTTTGAATGAGCATGTATCGATTATGATATAAATGAATGAAGTTGATGCAACTATGTAATCATATGGTAGCATCCATGTGTACAGGAGCCTAGAGCTCAATATTGCAAAAGGATAAGAATAATGTGCATTCTTATATGAATGATGGCATTAAGCAATGATGTTATAATAAGTAAAGCTCAATGTTGATCCATGATGAGAATGTTATGCATTCATATATGAAGTATGGTTTAAAGGAAATGTAGTAACGAATAAATAAAATATGATGAATCAAAGATGCTCTTAAATTGTTAAGCATGTGGGTATTAGTTTAGTTGTGGATTAGATAGGCATGCCTAAAGGGATAAAGTTGCAGCTGCCATAGTTGATCCCATTTGGATCTTGTTCCTTAATAGAACCATCGTTTGACCCTTTTAGGGTCCATAGTTTGTTCTGTTAGAGAGTATTCCCTAGAGCCCATGTAAAAGGGATGTATTTCAAATGTATGAATTCATATTCTTAATAAAAGGCATCATTCATTTATTAATGCTATGTTTAAATACATGAGTTTGTAAATTTTAAATTAATAAATGAAGTCCTAGATATTATAAACACAATGTAAAGGCAATCATGAAAGTGTTCATGATATGAGATGTTTATTACATGCAAATGTGTTAATATCTAAATATCCCTAGTCATATCTATTGGTTAAAAGTTTTAAATTCTGCTTATGTATGAGATGCATGTAACCGATAATCCCCAACATGGTATCAAAGCCTCGATTTTGCCATGAATCTACAATTCTATATTTTTCTGCGGAATAAGTTTTATTTTTGAGTTATTTATTTCATGAACTTTAAAATATCATATTTGGTTGTTTATGAATGAGAAATAATGATTTATGGATATATGTGATCAAATATATAAAACGAAAAATAAAAACGATTCTTTTGAGAAAAAACCATTGTGAATGTTGTGTAGGGTTTTATTTTTCAATAAAAGTTTAGGGGCTGTTCTACCATCACTTCCATCTGATGATGCCATTGATGAGATCAAAGGCACTTATTGAAAATACATGGAGGATAGTGAAGCAGCAACATGTTTGATGTTGAGTGCTATGTCTTCAGAGCTTCAAAAGCAACATAAGATGATGGATGCTAGAACCATTATTTTGCATCTAGAGGAGATTTATTCTTCTCAGGCTAGAATTGAGCAATATGAGATTGTTCGAGCTCTATTTAGCTACAAAATAGTGGAAGTCACTTCGGCTGCTACTCATGCATTAAAGATGTATGGGTATATTGAGCATTTGAGTAGACTTGGCTATGTAATGGATAATGATCTATACATAAATTTAATCTTGTACTCATTGGCTGCAAGTTTTGCACCTTTCGTGCTTAACTTTAACATGAACAAGATCCAAGTAACCATTCCTAAGTTAATCAACATGCTCAAAATAGCTGACGGATCCTTCAAGAAGGATCCAAAAAGTGTCATGGTTGTCACTTCTGCTAATGGCAAGAAGCAGAAGAAGAAGAAGAAGAAGAAGAAGAAGAAGAAGATAACCAAGGCACAGTCAAAGAATGGTGGGATCTCAAAGAAGAAGGTTGCCAAGAAAGAGAATCCCAAAGGAACTTGCTTCCATTGTGGAAAAGATGGTCATTGGAAGCGTAACTGTAAGGCCTATCTAGATTCTCTTAAGGAGAAGAAGCAAGCTGATGCTTCTACTTTAGGTATTCATATGATTGAAATTAATACTTATTCTATTGCTTCAAAACAATATTGGGTATTAGATACTGGATGTGGATCTCATTTGTGTAATGATCTATAGGGGCTTAAATGCATTAGAAGAGTTGGAAAGGCAGAAATATGTCTACAATCCACTATTGGACAGAACATCTCTACAACGGTTGTAGGGACTTACCATTTGTCTCTTCCAAGTGGATTAATACTGGAATTAAATAATTGTTATTATGTTCCAGCTTTATCCAAAAGTATTATTTCTTTCAGTTATTTATTGAACGATTATGACATTTCTTTAAAGGACAAGTGTTGTTACATTTTTAAGAAAAATATGTTTTATACAAAAGCTATTATTGAGAATGGTATATTTGTTCTTGATTTAATTAAAGAAGTACATTATGTGGATACCAAGAGAATGAAACATGATAATCTAAATACCTCATATTTATAGCATTGTTGTTTAGGCCATATAAATGAGAAATGCATGACCAAATTACACAAGTCAGGTGATTTGAAATCATTTGATACATGGGAATCTTGTTTATTGAGGAAAATGACAAAAGCTCCCTTTATTGGTAATAGAGATTGAGCTAAAATTGATTTGGACTTAATACATTCAGATGTATGTGGTCAAATGACTACACATGCCAGAGGAGGTTACTCTTACTTCTTTACTTTCATAGATGGTTATGAGGTTTGGATACATCTATCTAATGAAATATAAATCAGAAACATTTGAAAAGTTTAAAGAATTCAGAAATGAAGTAGAAAACAACTTGGCAAGAGTATTAAAACACTTATATCAGATCGAGGTGGAGAATATTTAAGCTAAGAATTTCAAGATTATCTTAGAGATAATGGGATTTTATCTCAATGGACTGCACCATATACACCACAACACAATGGTGTATTTGAGAGGAGAAATCGAACACTACTAGATATGGTTCGATCCATGATGAGCCGAGCAGACTTGCCTAAGTCCTTTTAGGGATATGCACTAGAAACTACTATTTATGTGTTAAACAGAGTTCCTAGTAAATCGATTGATGTTACTCCATATGAGATGTGGAATAACAAGAAACCCACACTTTCTTATATGAAAGTATGGGGTTGTCCTCTTATGTGAAGAGGACAGTGTCAGACAAACTGGATGTTAAGTCTAACAAATGTTTATTTATGGGATATCCAAAAGAAACATTTGGATATTATTTCTATCATCCCTTAGAATAAAAGGTATTTATTTTAAGGCACTATAAGAAAATCTGGAAATAGCAACGAAAATATAGCAACGGAATTGATTCCTTTGCTAAATTAGCAATGGAAAATTAATTCCGTTGCTATTAAGCAATGAAATATATATTTTGTTGCTAAATTTGGTTAAACATTGCAGATTTAGCAACGAAAATATATTTGGCTATTTTCTGTTGCTAAAAGTGGAGGGAATTATTAGCGCTAAAATTTAGTATTGGAACCCTTAAACCATTGCTAAAAAGGCGCCAACATTTGGCGGATAAATTTTGGAACAAAAAATAGCAACGAAAAAATTTTTCCGTTGCTAAAATTGCAACCGAATTTAAATTCCGTTGCTATTTTTGCAATAGAAACTGAATTCGGTTGGTATTTTTAGAGACAAGGAGGTGGAATAACTTTCGGTTTAAAAATACCAACGGAATTATTTTTTCGTTGCTAAAATAACAACAGAATTAATTTTCCATTGCTAAAATAGCAATAGAATTTAAATTCAGTTGCAATTTTAGCAACGAAAAATTAATTTCGTTGGTATTTTGCGGTGCATGTGGAAAATCTTTAGGACAAAAAATACCAACGGAATTTTTTTCGTTTGTAAAATAGCAACAAAATTTGAATTTCGTTGCTATTTTACCAAAAAAAAAATTTCGTTGGTATTCGGTTGCTAAATTACTGATTAGAAAAATTCAGTTCCAAATTAGCAATGGAAATGAGATTCTGTTGCTAAATTAGCAACCGAATAGAATTCCATTGCTAATTTACATTGTCAATGAAAAATAGCAATGGAATTCATATTCGGTTGCTAAAATAGCAATGGAAATATTACTCCGTTGCTATTTTAGAAACTGAAATAAATTCGGTTGCTATTTTCAATTTTGCCCTATTGCCCTAGGTATAAATAATCCAATTTTTTTCTGTTCTTTCATTTTTCAATTTCAAAGTAAACCATGGCAGACAAAGATGATGGATTTGGGTTGGGGTTGAGTATCAGTTTAGGTGGCCAAACCCAATCTGACAATCAACCTTTTCCAAGCTTAATCTCATGCCGTTTCCTTCCTTCTTCATACAGAATGATCCCCATATGACCTCCTTCAATGACCTCTTTAACTCCTCTGGTACTTTTTCTCTTTCTTTTTCATATTTTTCTTCAGATCCATTTTTTGTTTCCAGGGTTTCTAATTTTGATTGAATGCATGGCAGCTAGGAGCACTGATTCGAGGTCCTTTTAGTGAGGGATTGATATGAATTGGATGCCGATGGTGGTTGATTGTGAAGACGATCAAACCGGCATTTCTTCCCCAAACAGTACGATTTCTAGCATTAGCAGGAAAAGAAGTGATAGAGAACAAATTGGTGAGGAGACTGAAGCTGAGAGAGCCTTGTGTTCTCATGGAGGAAGCGACGATGAAGATGGAGGTGTCGCTGCCGATGCTTCTTGGAAAAAGCTCAGGTTGTCTAAGGAACAATCTTTAGTTCTTGAAGAAACTTTCAAGGAACACAATACTCTCAATCTTGTGAGCAGAATTTTGGTTAAATTTCTGCTTAATTTGTCTCTTTTATAAATTTTCAATTCTCTAGTTTGTGATGGAATTATGGTTACAGATGCAAAAGTTGTCTCTTCTATTAGCTGTTCTCAAAATGGATTTGTTAAGCTATTTTTTGACACCTAACTTCTTTTGTTAATTTTAGTTGTCCGAAAGCTGTCAAATTTCAAAGATTTGAAGTAAGAGGGAATTAGGAGAAAGGATTATGTTGAGCTGCTAAAAGTAGACCTGTGTTCGTACTATGGTTATAATGAGTTCTTTATTGGAGTTTTATTTGAGGTATTTCGTTTGCTCTTATTTTATCTCTTGTCCAATGTGACTAGGATCATTTAGTTATGTTTAGTTTTTTTATTATTCTTTTCTGAAATGCAAGGGTTTTGTAACATGAATTACATGCAGATGTTTCCAGTAAATGAACTCATTGAACTTGTTGAGGCTTGTGAAAAAGCTCGACTTATATGCTTATGAACTAACACTTTGAAGGTAAAACATGAATTTTGAATATAACAATTATTTCTCTAATCTGTTATTCATTTTCTGCTCCATATATGACAATAAAGTCTTGTGTATTTAGACTAGGAGACGGGATTTAGCTGATGTGCTCTTCAACAAAGGAGTAAACCTTGATCCCTTAAGCAAGTGGTCAAAGGTAATTGCTTTGCTGTGTTTTTTTATTAGTAGATTTGTATGCTATTTTGGGTCATATATTATCATGAAAAGGAGGAATCTTTTGAGTTTATTATAGGTTGGACTGGTTGTCTATGATTCACAAGTGCTTATTGGTGCCACTCCAGAATATATGGCTGGCTTCTACATGGTAAATGGACTCTTCAACCCTTATTTGAATAGCTTTAATATTTAGAACAATTTACATAGTTTCAACTATTTTTTATTTTCAGCTGCAAAGTGGAAGCTCATTCTTACCTGTAATGGCTCTTGCACCTCAAGAAAAGGAACGAAGTGTTGACATGGCGTAAGTAGCAAATTCCTTTTTTTTTACTAAATATCTAATAGGTATGCCATCTCAATTCATCTTTGATTTCAGTTTTCATCACTCTATATATGTCACCAGGCTATTATACAACCACAAAATTTTCTATCTTGCATCATCGTATGCAATAGTATGGTATTTAGAAATAAATCGTAATTTAAGAGAACTAATATACATCAACCATGGTGACTATAGTGAGCTTGTAACTCACATCATGAAATTTAGTCCAACAACTTTTTGTTGAGCCTCTAATGCAATCTAAGAGAATGCAAAAATGAATGGGGATCTTTTGGTTAAGGTATCACATTGACACTTGTTATGAGATTATAAGAAACCAGTATACTGTATTAAGGGATTATCTTGAATCATTGTGGTTCTTAATTTTTGGACAACTGGGTGACATGCTCTTCGACCTATCCCCACCTGCACCCTAAGATCTACAGATAATCTTAATTCCTATAGTTATTGGCTATTTTTTCCCTCTTTTAAACCTTGGTGACTATAGGTGCACATAATGGGGTTTGGTTGTTTATGTGTTTACTTTGTTCCCTTTACCGATTACAAATTGTACCTATTTCAGCGCTGCACCTGGTGGTAAGACAACTTATATTGCTGTACTAATGCAAAATAGTGGTATGTGGTTATTCTAGATTCTTTATTAGTTTTGGTGGATAAGGGTGCTTCTTTTTTCATCCATACTGAATCTTTTTCTCCATTTGAGCTTTCTAAATCTAAATAGAATGCTAAAAGTGAATAATTTATCAATGAAAACCATTTTAAATCAAATAGACCAAAATTCATTGGTTTTGTATTGTTAACTAATCCATTCTTGCAACTAGTTCCATTAACACCAAGCTTAAATTGTCTATCTATTTCAGAGTTATAATTAGTTGATACTTATTTAAGTGGGGGTACTTGTTTCTATGCCTGCAGATTCTGTTTTTAATTGCTATCTGCTAAACAAGTCCTTGGGTTGCATACTTTATTTTTTGGAGGATAAATTTGTAGTTGGTATTACAGTAACGAGTTATTGTTAGATCATGACAGTAACAGCCAGCGGGTATTATGGATATTAAGAGATGCATCATATTGGCTTTTCTAGTTCCGATATGTATGCATGAGAACATTGTTCTTTTCTTTGTAGTTTCTCATATCATATTTTGGCAATTTCAGAATATGTTATGTTTTGAATTTAATTTTCACCAAGAATAATTTATGCTAATGAGATGAAGGTGCCAAGATTGAAGTCACTCACTACAAATTTGCATTGCATGGGAGTGACAAACACCATAGTATGTAACTATGATGGAAGGGAGGTTAGTCACATGCTTTTTTGTCTGCAGCTATTAGGGTTTCTTGATGACATGACCTCACTTCCTTGCTATTACTTGTCTAACTTTTAGACAATAAAGATTGGTTAATGGAAATTACACTAGAAGTGGATACCACCTGTGATATTATATTTGATGCTGAGGAAATGCCAAATAACTATTTATTGTGATTGAACTGAATCACTTTCATTTTATATATACTTGAATGAAATTATGTTATAGTTCTTCTCTCATGTATGGTAATGATTGGTGCTTCTCTTATGTATGTTAATGCCTTTTCTTATATTCTTTCCCATTTGTAATTGCAGCTTACCAAGGTTTTGGGCCAGAATGCAGTTGATAGGGTGTTGTTAGATGCTCCCTGCAGTGGAACTGGGGTAAAGAAATGCTTCAGAATTTATCCAAACATGAACTTATTACTATTGCTTGCTACTTGGTCAAACTGCAACATTTTTCAATCTATTCTTCGTAAAGTACAATTCAAGTGAAAATCCTAAAATGAGACAAGTGGCTTCTATGTCTACTTCCTTATCAATTTGGTACAACCTACATGAGAATCGACCTGGCTTTGATCACAACTTGATAATGTATACTTTAAATTTAAATTTTAATTCATTACCTTTTATTGTATAGGTGTGATTACTGGTCATTCTAAATTTCCATCCAGGATTTGGAAACTATAAATCTATTATGTAAAAATTAGATAGAACTAAAATTGCTAAGTAACTTTGCTGGAATAATACATTTGATTATTTTGATGTGTTCTTAATATTGAAGCTCTCTCGTAAATGTCACATGTCCATATGCTCTCTGTCATTTGTGTTTGCTAATTAACTTTTTACAAGGAAAACTATATATTTCGTTATATAACCTACTACTTGGGCCACTCTTCAAAAAAAAAAACTAGTACTTGGGGCATATTATTATCCTCTCCTACCCTTTTATCCATGATAAATAATCGGAAATTACATTTGCTACTTTAAGATTCATGTCTTAATTATTTATAATTCAACTCTTATATTACATTTTATCATTTAAAAATATAATATATTTGGGTATATTTTTTTTCTTTTTTCCTCTCTCTTTGATTTTTCATGGAATGATTTCTTTTTTCCTCTCTTTTTGATGTGGGAATTATACATGATTCAGTTTGATAGAAAAAAAGTGTGAAAGAAAAAATTGAGAGGGAAAAATGAAATGATGTAAGCTGTTAGCAATTTTAGTTCTTTCTTTATCTCTAACATTATAGCTTCTCGAAAAAAAAAATCAGTATGCTCACAAAAAATATGGTTTGATTTTGAATAGTTTTTAATTCTGATTTGTGATTTTTATTTCCTGATCTGTTTTCCATTAGATGTAAAATTAATGAAATGATTAATTGCATCTTTATATCTATCAAATATTTTGGATGGATAAACCTTGCTGCTGCTACTCATTTTTTTCTCCCTATTGCTCTGCTTTATCATTTCATTGACGCTGTGCATTCATGTATTGGTTTGAATTGGAACATCATTCAACTTTCTTTCAGTTGTGGCTATTTTTTGATTGCAATATTGAGCTAACTGTGAAACATTATTCAACTTTCTTTCAACTGTGGCTACTTTCTGATGGAAATTTTGGAATTTGCAAAGCATGAAGAGTCCCTTCAACCTCTCATCAAAATCAACAATAATTTAGTGATGGAATAGCAACGAAAATTTCGTCGCAATTTTTTTTTTAATTTTGGCTAAATTTAGCAACCAAAACTTCAATTCGGTTGCTAGAAATAGCAACGAAAACTGATTTTGGTTGCTAAATATAGCAATGAAAATTTATTTCGGTTGTTAAATATAGGAACAAAAATTTATTTCGGTTGCTAAATATAGCAACAAAAATTCTAATTTCGTTGGTAAAAATAGCAACGAAAAATAATTTTCGTTGCTAAAAATACCAACCGCCAAATTTGCAATCGATTGTTCCATTGTTATTTTTCGTTGCTAATTTTTATTAGCAATGAAAAGTCAACAAATTTGGTTGCTAATTTTTGTTGCTATTTGCTGATTTTCTTGTAGTGAGACATGTTGTTTTCTTGGAAAGAGAATTTCTCCTACGAGAGGACAGTGGGAGTAAATTTGAACTTGGTGAAGTTCAAAACCCATAAATAAAAGTAGATCAACCAATTGAACCCGAGACTGAATTTCATAATGATGAGATTACAATTAAACCTGATTATACACAAAATCCTATAAGATCTACTAGGACGCATTCTATCCCTGTGAGATATGGATTTCACATTGATACAGATAGAGGCATAACCGTAGTAGAGCACAATGAGCCTACAAGCTATCAAGAAGTTTTAAACAATTCAGAACATGATTTATGGCTTAAGGCTGTGCAGTCTGAAATGGACTCCATGTATGAGAATAAAGTATGGACTTTAACTCAACCACCTGAAGGGATAAAACCCATAGGGTGCAAATGGGTCTTCAAAAAGAAGATCGACATGGAAGGTAATATAGTTACCTATAAAACTCGCTTAGTAGCAAAAGGCTATCGTCAGAAAGAAGGTATTGACTATGATGAAACCTTTTCTCTTATAGTGATGCTTAAGTCTATAAGAATACTTTTAGCCATTGTAGCTCATTATGATTATGAGCTTTGGCAAATGGATGTGAAGATAGCTTTCCTAAATGGAAATCTGACTGAGGATGTGTATATGACACAACCAGAAAGGTTCACATCAGGAAATGGCGAAAAGGTATGCAAGCTTCAAAGATCCATTTATGGATTGAAGCAAGCCTCTAGGAACTGGAACATACAATTCAATGAGACAATCAAAGAGTTTGGTTTCTCACAGAATGAAGATGAACCTTGTGTATATATAAGAGTTAGTGGGAGTGCAATTGTCTTCCTAGTTCTATATGTGGATGACATATTGATCATGGAAACAACATTTCTCTTCTCCAATCTGTTAAAATATGGTTATCCAAGCAATTCTCCATGAAAGACCTTGGAAAAGCATCCTATATTCTGGGAATAAGGATATATCGAGATAGATCCAATAGGTTGCTAGGTCTTTCTCAAAGTACATTTATAGGTAAAGTATTGAAGAGGTTCAATATGGATCTCTCTAAGAAAGCGTTTATACCCATGGTGCATGGGAAACACCTTTCTAAGTCTATGTGTTTGCAAACACCAGAGGATAGGGAGAGCATGAATAGAATACCATATGCATCTGCAATTGGTTCTATCATGTATGTTATGTTATGTACACGTCTAGATGTAGCATTTGCTTTTAGTGTCACAAGCATATTCCAATCCAATTTTGGAGAGGAACACTGGGCAACTGTCAAGAATATCCTTAAGTACTTGAGAAGGACTAAGGATATATTCTTGGTATATGGATAGGGCAGTTTGGAAGTAAATGGGTATACAGATGCCAGTTTTCAATATGACAAAGATGATTGTAAATCAAAATCTGGTTATGTGTTCATAATAGGAGGAGGGGTAGTTAGTTGGAAGAGTTCCAAACAAGAAACAACTGCTGGTTCCACGACATAAGCTGAGTACATTGCTGCTTCGAAAGCAGCCAAATAGGTAGTCTAGATCAAAAGGTTCATATCTGAACTAGGAGTGGTGCCTAACATTATTCATCCGATTCCTCTATATTGTGACAACAATAGAGCCATTGTTCAAGCCAAAGAACCATGGTCTCATCAGAAATCCAAGCATGTTCTTAGACGCTACCATCTCATACGAGAAATAGTAGCTAGAAATGATGTGAAAATAGAAAGGGTCCCCATAGATGATAATGTGATGGATCCCTTTACTAAAACACTTTACCAGATTAAGCACGATCACCATATAAATAGCATGGGTCTAAGACATATGAGCGATTGGCTCTAGTGCAAGTGGGAGATTGTTAGAGAGTATGCCCTAGAGCCCATGTAAAAGGGATGTATTTCATATGTATGAATTCATATTCTTAATAAAAGGCATCATTCATTTATTAATGCTATGTTTAAATACATGAGTTTATAAATCTTAAATTAATAAATGAAATCCTAGATATTATAAAAACAGTGTAAAGGCAATCATGAAAGTGTTCATGAAATGAGATGTCTATTGCATGTAAATGTGTTAATATCTAAATATCTCTAGTCATAGAATTAACAAGATAGGACATTGTTAATTCAGATAGACTAGCACATGTTATGCTTCTTAAATGGTTCAAGTAGTGATTCTCATAATTGTGATTATGGAAGATAATCAAAGCTAACATGTGGATGCTTGTTAGAAAAACAAGTTCATTGGAGACCTGCAAAGAGAATCCTCACATGGATATTAAATCTATGTCAGTGAGGAATCTCTTTATAGCGGTTGTGCAAGTATCCTAAGACTTGAGATCACCAAAGTTATCTTAAGTAGCAAGTGGTATATTTTGACTCATTATTTGATTACTTCCAACTGAGGGTGAACATAGTTAGGGGATTGGGTATATCATGACCTATTTGAAGATAGTTAAGTGATCGATAAAGGATTCACCATCCTAGATTTATTAAGGGAAGTTATCTCGCATGATTCTATAATTGCCTTATTTAGAGAATCTCTGGCCAGAGTAATATGCCAAGATGGATAGACATCAATAAAGGGCATTTTGAGAACAATGGATAAATTAATAGAACATACATAATTAGATTTATATGAGTTGACAGAAATCCATACTCAGAATCTAATTAAGATAAGAGTGGCAAAAGGAGTAATTGCATGGTAACTGTTTCTATGGAAGGGTGTAGTCAAACCACTTGACTTTCCTGAAATTTGGTTAGTTATGATGTCTAGCTAGAGGCCGCTCATAATTTGTATAATAGCGTATCATAAATATCAATAGGGATTGATAAAATGATTTAAAGAAGTTTAAATCAATTGAGTTTTAAATAGAACTCACAATTACATATTATACTGCCAATATGGACAGGAACCCAATAGGTCACACACATATAGAGAAAAGGATGAAATGGTAAAATGATAAGGATAATAATATTTGATATTATTATGGGGATAGAGAAATGAATAAGAGAATAATTAATTAAAGAGTTTAATTAATTATGATCAAGTAAAATTATTTGCAGAATTTTTTAGAAATGTTCTGTAAAATAGACCTGATTGAAATAATATATTTCATAATTAATTATTATTGGACTATAAGTGTTATAGGGCTGATATAATAATTAATAGATCCATTGGAGGAATTAAAGAGGTGCAAAGAAGTGAAGTTGGCGCAGAAACCCTCAAGAGGAAGGGTTACATACCAACTACAAATAAAAGGCCTTAGAGGCCTAATTCTTAGACCAAAATAAATTAAATATGTTTCATAAGTGTTATGGAGCCTACATATTTAATTTGGTTGGATTTGGAGTTCATTTGGGTAATTAAATCCAAGTATATGCACAAAGGGCCTAGTTTGTGGGTTTTGTGCATAGTCTTTTGTGATAGGGCTTAAATTGGTTTTAATTGATCCCATATAAATTTTTAATAATTCTAGAAGCCCAATTAATATTTCTCCAGCAATTTTGAAGAGCCCAATCCTATTATGAAGTTTGTTTTTTGATCTAACTATAAAAATCCAAGTGATTGGGTTTCAGGGTTAAGTGTGAACAATTTAGAGAAAATATTTTTCTCTCATTTCTCTCAACCCTAACTGCCACTCCCCTTGCTAGAATCTAGGGAATTTTGGCCAGCCCTTGTTCTCTTCCTTTTTTGGTTCATTCAATCCTTTTCTAGTGTGGATTACTCATTGGAGGTGTTCGATTTTGGACACTGTGGTTTGCGACAACCCGATGAGAAGGAAAATCAATTGTACAACAAAAATCAAAGGTTATTTTTCTTATTCTCATTAATATGTATATTTTAAATTCATGACAAGATCATATCTATTGGTTAAAAATTTTAAATTTTGCTTATGTATGAGATATATGTAACCGATAATCCCTAACATATTCCTTGCTGGATCCATTGTTTGACCTCGTTTGGGTCCATTGTTTGATATCTTCGGATATCTATAGTTTGATACCTTTGGGTATCCATTACTCCTATTATCCTCCCCAGTGAACTAGTACTTAGGTAGGCTATTAGAGATGATATAATGTACATAAGATAAAGTAAAACATGCAATGATTGCCCCATTTATGTAATGTAAGCATGATGAATTGCCTACTATGGTGTTGTATCCTAATTCCTATTGGCTATAAACTATTTATATGAAATGAAATGCCATATTATATGTTACATGATTATGATATCTTACATCTATTTATGAGGAAGGTTCCCATATGTGTGTCAATGTGAGTTAGTTCCACCAATAGGTTCTACGGTGAATAGATGGGCCATATAGGCCACAAGCTTATGATATTGTATTAAAAGATATACAAACTATAGTATGCATAAATATCTATAAGTATGTGAAAGTCATGACAAGTTTGCATATGGTGTGGAAACTTTGTTTGTTAATCATGATATGTAATACCTGTTCGATGAAATGACATGCATACCCATTAGTTTGTATATGATCATTTAAACATGTATATGCATATGTATGATTCTGATATAAACCAAAGTGTAAAACATGATATAATATGATGTTTAAATTACAATGATAAGATAGCATTAAGGGATAATCTTGTATGAACCTGAGATGAGAACTGTATAAAGATATATGAAGAAATCATGTCTAATGATAACTCTATGATTGTTACATGGCATAAACACTCTCGTGTGCATGGATTTAATGTTGAATGCATAACTTATGTAAACATGTGATTAATGCATTATGTTAAAGTTTTATACTATTAATAATCTGGATGTCTGTATTCTGAAGTAGTAAGGATTAAGAAGGGTATGAATCAAGCTAGTTTAAAGGAAGAAAAGTAGTAAATATGATGATAAGTAATTTGACAAGTTTCGAAAAAAGATGATTTGTAGAATGCTCTAGCCATTAGTAAATATGGTATTCTTATTAAGTGTGGTGGACTTCCCCAAAATGTTCATTGTGAAATGATCAATATAATAGACTCTTTTGTTATTCTGTGTTATATAGGAATCCTGAGCAGAAATCCTTATCTTGAGTTATATTTCTTAATTCCTGAGCAGAAATCCTTATCTTGAGTTATATTTATTTTGATTATTGATTTGTTGAGAAATGGTTAATAATCAAATATAATATTGACTTAAGGTATGCATGTTCATAGTTTAACTCATTTAATTTGATGCATGGTTATTTTTTGAAAAATGTGATAACTGTGCATTAACTTTAGGTGAATTAAGGCTATGAAGAGGTTAATTAATAATGAATTGAAGTGTGATTTCTTGAGAAAGGATCTGACAAATATTTAAGAGTTCATGAACTTGATTTTTATGTTGAGTATTAAATTGGTCTAAGTAAGGAATTTGATACTTAGAAAGAAATTTTGTGAAGTTATCTGAATTTATTACCAATTTTGCATAATCAATTGCATTACCTTTAACTAATTTATATGCATTAGAAATTGAGGTGGAAAGTCCTTTGGTAGAAGTATTTTAGTTATTGCTCTATGTTTAATTCATGTTAGTCCAACTTTTATCTTTATTTTATTGTAAATTTAGTTTAGTTCTTATCTTTAAAATAAAAAATTTAGGGAATAATCTCAGATTAATTAAACTCATTTAAGGATATTTGGCTTAGCAATCCATGTTCTGTTGGGTATGATATTTAGGATCTTAATCTTTATTTTTCTATATTACCAGCCGATCTAGTACACTTGATAGATAACAATCAAAATTTTATTGCCGTTGTTGGGAAGCAACGGTGTTGTTTGTTTAATATCTTTGACTAAGTTAGTTTGAGATTTTTATTTTTATTTTGTTTTTAATTTAGTGATTGTTCTTTGCAGGAAACATTTGAGATATTTTTCAAGCTGATGCAAGATGATGTCTAAGATTTTAAAGTGTTCTTTTGCATAAGCAAATGAATGATTTAATGAGGGAAATAAAAGAGATAAAGCTTTTGCGTACACATTCACAAATTCCTTATTCACCACCTTTTAATGATTCTTTGAGAGCTTAAATGAAACATTTAAGAAAAGAGAATTAAGAAATCTAATATTTATTGTAATATTCACAAGAGACTAGTAACTCAATAATTCAACGTCTTTATGACTTGCTTATAATTAATGAGAAGCAATTTTAGGCTAAAAAAGAAGACTGAAGGGCCACGCAAGAGACCATTATCTCCAAAACTCGATATTTATGACTTTCTCATAAGTAAGGAAAAGAAATTTTATGCTAAAAAAGAGTGGAAGGATATATTAAGAAATCAAGAGAAAAGTTTAAATTCAAGAAGAGAAGTTAAAGACTTAAGAGGAAATAAACAAGAGTCAAGAGAGTTTATTAAGGGATAAAGAGGAAGGAATTGAAAGGTTGGAATCTAAACTAGAACTTTTGAGTATTTTCATGAAATTTCAAGGTGATGGTGGTAAGGAAAAGGAAATAAATCATTCATTAATGGTGGATAAGGAAGAAAAGGAACAGTTCATATTTAAAGATAAGTCATGTGTTCACTTTGAAGGTGTATTTTAACCTTTTGCGGAGAATTTATCACCAAAGGAGCAAGAAGTGTCCAAATTTTAGGTGGAGACACTGGATTCAGTCCATTTGAAGGGGTTATTAAGGCTAGATCAGCTAGTTGAGTTCATATGGGAAGAGCCAAATGAGGAATCATACTTTATTGATGATATGGAGTTTCCAATTAACTTTGGTAAACTTTGACAAGTTTCTTCTACTGATGGGAGAAAATGAGGAGCAAAGTTCGGAGTGACCCTTATTTGGATCACAAGCTCGACCTTTAGAGAGTAACACAAGTCAAGCTGGGACTCAATAAACCAGAACTTTTTAATCCTTCTCTTTAAATTTTCATAATTTCTTTTTATTAGTTGTGTTTAGTATGTATTTTTAATAGTTTGCTATCCTAGATTTAGTTTAATTTAATAAGAATTTATAGTTCAATACATGTTCCTCGTGTTTTCTTAAGTTTATTGTGTTTTTGTTTGTTAACTCATAAGTTAAGCATTAAGAAGCTACTTCTAATGAATTTGTGCTTAGTTATCAGTTTTGAATAGACTTTGTAGGTGTTGTATAAGGCTTAAGTGTTTCATGCAGTAAAGTAAGAGAGATTAAGATTTACAGTTGAAAATAAGGCTCAATCATGTTATATCAGTAGTGTTGTGTGTGCAGACAAGGAAATTTAATTGTTAGTAGACATTGGAGTTTATTTTGTAGGATGTAGCCCTTAATTTGATTTAATTCGTGAAATTGTTATACTTGAGAGAGATTTAAATTTTAATTGATGGGGAAATTATTTGAAATTTAGTACAAATTATGTGAAATATTGAGTTGCATGTTTAATTTTGTAGTATAGAAGTTTTTAGCAAAGCATTTTGGAATGTTAGAATACAAAGTCTTATCACTCCGTCGAGTGAAATTCACTCCACCAAGTGGAATTCAACCGGTGGAGTATGTTTTCACTCCACAGTGATTCCTTAAAAAAATTTTGAATTAATTTGTGGTGACCATTGGGTGTTTAGGGAATGGTCACTCGGTAGAGTGAAGGATTACTCCACTAAGTGGTCTACACACTTCATTGAGTCCCCTCTATATAAAAGCCCACAATAACTTCCTCAACTCACACACTCCACCATGCTTTCACATTTTGCCTATTTTTGTGCTTTCACCCCTTAACTTGTGCAATCACTCCACCACCGAGTACTTTAATTACATGTTGAAAAATTTTTCATTCATCCTTAATTTGATCAAGTAAGTCTACTTTAGCTTTAATGTCTCTTTAATTTACTTGGTAATTATATTTTCCTTTTGAAAAGTGTTATTAATTTGGGTAGTTTGGCTTAATTTTTTTTGCTTTGTATATGCTTCATTTTGTATTCTCTATGGTGATAGTTGCATTGAGTGGTTGCAATAGAGCATGAATGTATCAATTTGGATTTAAGATGATTGAAATTACATTATTTATAGCTTAGTAAAGTTGTGCACATAATATGTCCGATAAAATGCCTAAATGACTAAGTTTAACTATATTCCTAATTTTAATTCATCCAACCAATTTCAATACATTCTTTACTTTCAAACCTTCACTTACACACTTAAATTACATCTATTTCCCACCTCAAATACTGCACTCTATAGGAGATATTATTGGTACTTCATCTCATATGTATATTTTTAGAGAATTTATTGAACTTTATAAATCATTGGATTTAATTTGTTATTTTTGTTATGTGAGCAGTGGCACCTAAGAGGACAAGAAAGGATAAAGCAACAAGTTCTTCGGAAGCACATATTCTAGCATACATAGATATGGAAAACAAAGAATTATATGAGTACTTATGCTAAGTTGATTTTGTCAAGTCAGTGTATCTAAAAGAATTCTACTTTTAAATAGGATAGGGCAGTTTATGGGATGAGATGCTTCCATTAATTAGAAATATTAGATGGGAAAAGTTTGTAAAGAAGCACCTAGAAGTTTACCCATATGTAGCACTATAGTTCTTCACTTTATTCAAACTTTCCTTTGAAAATGAGCAAAATGTGGGCATAATTAGTTTTAAACTTGATAGGCGGCATCATTATATGCTCTTTTTAGATTTTTCTGAGAAGTTAGGGTTTCTAGTTGATGCCATGGTCATGCTCATAACATCCCCTCCCCTTTCGAAAGGATTCATCCTCGAATCTAAATCACAGTTAAATGGAGATAAGTCTGAAATATTAAAAGTTGCACTTACACCATACTCACCTAGCAAATTAATCTTGTATGCATTGTCATTGATCTGTTCCAGTACATTAAATGGTCTATCTCCCTTGCATCAAGTTTAGACTTCCATTGGTTAGGAAACCTCTCTTTACGCATATGGATCTAAACCCAATCTCCTGGTTCGAATATCACTTGCTTACGGCCCTTGTTAGCTTACTTTGCATACATTCTATTCTTCTTTTCAATGTGCTTATGTGCTTTTCATGTGTATTGTCTTAACCAAATCGGCCTTAGCCTTACCATTTAAGTTAGAAAGTTCATTCAAAGGTAAAGGCACGAAATCCAAAATAGTCAATGGATTAAAACCATACACAATTTCAAAAGGTGAAAACCTGTAGAAGTATGAATTGCACGATTATAAGCAAACTCAAAAAATGGTAAACATTCTTCCCAAGTTTTAATATTCTTACCAATTAACATGCCAAAAGTGACTTAGGAACTTAGAATCCCTATCTGAGACAATAGTCCTAGGTATACAATGTAATCGAACTACTTCCCTAAAATATAAATTAGTTATGTTTGTTGCATCATCAGTTTTATGACAAATAATAAAATGTGCCATTTTACTAAATTGGTCCACTGCAACAAACACACTATCCCTTCCCTTTTTTGTCCTAGGTAAACCTACAATGAAGTCCATAGAAATGTCAGTCCAAGGTTTAGTAGGAATAGGCAAAGGGGCATACAAACCTTGATTTAAGGACTTAGACTTAGCCTGTTTACATGCAAAACATTGAGCACACACTTTTTCAACACTTTTTTGCATATTAGGCCAATAAAAATGTTCATTAAGCATGTCTAAAGTCTTTTTCACACCAAAGTGTCCCATTAATCCCCCACTATGCGATTCCTTCACAAGTAACTCTCTAAGAGAACATGTAGGTATACATAGTTGTTTTCCTCTAAAAAGAAATCAATCATGTCTATAGAACTTATTAAATGCATAATGTACACATGCCTTGTACACTTCACCAAAATCAGAATCATGATCATACATTTCTTTCAAATGCTCAAAACCTAACAATTTAGAACTAAGCATAGAAATCAATGCATATCTCTTAGAAAGTGCATCAGCAATAACATTCTCTTTACCTTGCTTGTACTTAATTAGATATGGAAAAGTATCAAGGTACTCTACCCACTTACCATGCCTTCTATTCAACTTACCTTGTCCCTTCAGATATTTGAGAGACTGGTGATCTATGTGTATCACGAATTCTTTAGGCAAAAAGTAGTGTTCCCAAACCTCAAGAGCTTTCATCAATGCATAGAACTCTTTATCATAGGTAGAGTAATTCATCTGTGGTCCTCTCAACTTCTCACTAACGTATGCTATTGGGCGATTTTCCTGCATCAAAATAGCACCTATACCAATCCCAGAAGCATCACATTCAACCTCAAAAGTCTTAGAAAAATCAGGTAATTTCAAAACAGGAGCAGTACATAATTTATCTTTCAAAACATTAAAAGCATCTTCCTGCTCTTTACCCCATTTAAAACCAACAGACTTTTTAATGATTTCATTTAGAGGTGCAGCAATAGTAGAAAAATCCTTAACAAATATCTTATAGAAACTTGCTAAACCATGAAAGCTCCTCACCTCACTTGCATTCTCAGGTGTTGGCCATTCTTGGATAGCCTTAACCTTTTCGTTATCTACCTCAACACCATGTGCACTAACAACAAATCCTAAGAAAACAACACTATCAACACAAAATGTGTATTTCTTCAAATTAGCATACAATTGTTGTTCTCTCAAAATAGCTAACACAAGTTCAACATGCCTTAAATGCTCTTTTAGGTTTTTGCTATAAATCAGGATATTATCAAAATAGACAACAACAAATTTACCTAAGAATTCACCCAAAACATGGTTTATGAGTCTCATAAATATGCTAGGCGCATTAGTTAAGCCAAAAGCCATAACCAATAATTCATACAAACCATATTTTGTTTTAAAGGTAGTTTTCCATTCATCACCTAATTTCATCCTAATTTGATGATAACCACTTTTCAAGTCAATTTTAGTTAATATTATGGCACCATTTAACTCTTCAAGCATATCATATGACCTAGGAATGGGATGGAGATACTTTACAATGATTTTGTTAATTGATCGACAATCAACACACATGCGCATGGTTCCATCCTTTTTAGGTAACAAAAGAATAGGTACAGCACAAGGACTTAGGCTTTCTCTCACGTGTCCTTTTGCTAATAGTTCCTCCATTTGTCTTTGCAACTCCTTTGTTTCCTCCAGATTGCTTTGATAAGCTGGACGATTTGGAATTTGTGCACCAGAAACAAAGTCAATTTGATGTTTAATTCTTCTAATTGGTGGCAACCTAGGTGGTATCTCCTCAAGGAGGACATCTTTATAATCCTACAATAACTTAGAAATAAAACTAGGCAAATTTGGGTTAAGGTTAGTTTTAGAGAAATAATTGTCCTTAAACCTCAAAAGTACTAAAGCTCTCATGCCTAAGTGTGCATTCCTCAACTCTCTTTCTTTTGCATAAAATGAGTATTTGCTAAATTTTTCACTCGGCTCACTCTGCTCTCCTTTTACCTCAGCACACATTAACTTCTTCTCTCCTGCACTTCTCTCTTTCTTTTTCTCACTAGTGCTGTCTCTCACCGTTGGGCCTTTACTTTTATTATTTTCACTACTGGCCTCTTTTCTCTCATTTTTCTTTTCTTTCTCACTTCCCTTTACCTCTTTTACAGATTGATGTATCTTTACTTAATCTATATATACCTCTTTAGGTGCCAAAAGGACAAGTGTGTGTTTACATCCTTTAAACTCAAAAGTGTACCTTTTTTTAAATCCATCATGTAATACATGCCTATCAAATTGCCAAGGCCTTCCTAGAAAAATATGACTATTATGCATAGGTACAACATCACAAATGACTTTATCTTCATATTTACCAATGAAAAATAATACAGTTACACGTTTGGTCACCTTTACTTCCCCACTATCATTCAACCACTGAAGTCTGTATGGGTTAGGGTGTTTCTCAGTTTTAAGTCCTAATTTATCAACTAAGACCATACTAGCAACATTAACACAACTGCCCCCATCAATTATCATACTACAGACTTTTTCACCTATTAAACACCTAGTATGAAAGATGTTTTCCCTCTGTTCTAGTTCTTTTTCTTTCACGTTTACATTCAATGCATGCAAAACAACTAAGGACTCCCCTTGAACAGGATATTTTACAATTTCATCTATATCGGAACAATCCTTCAAAGGTGGCATATCATCACAATTCTCCTCAGATTCAGAATCAGAAATAATTTCATCCCCCCTTATTATCATGGTCTTTTTATTCCTACATTCATTAGCATAATGACCACGACCCTTACATTTGAAACATTGAGTGTCCCTATGTCTATTAGTTTTAAGGGTTGTTTTAGAAGTACCTTTTTGTGCATTTACCATTTTCTCTTTGGAATTAGACTGGTACTTAGCAGTGGATTCCTTCTTTGAGTCTCCCTTGTTTCACTTTGAATTCCATTTGTTGGTATTGGAATTTTAATAGGACTTGGATGTCCCACGTTTACTTCATTGTCTCTCCATTTTAATTGCGATGTTCACCAAATCATCCATATCCACATAATGTTGTAATTCAACAATATCAGCATATTCTCTATTCACACCTCCCAAAAAGTGTGACATCGTTTGATATTCATCCTCTATAATGCTTGTTTTAATCATGAGCATCTCTATTTCTTTGTAGTAATCCTCCATAGAACTAAATCCTTGTGTAAGTCTTTGTAACTAATTGTGGAGTTCCCTATGATAGTAACTAGACACATACTTCTTTCTCATGATTCTTTTCATTTCCTCCCAAGAAGTGATAGGGAGTTCCCTATTTCTCCTTCTATTTTTCAATAACTGATCCCACCAAATTAGTGCATAATCAAAAAATTCAATGGTTGCAAGTTTTACCTTTTTCTCATCTGAATAGTGGCGGCATGAAAAGATCATCTCCACCTTTCTTTCCCAATCAAGATAGGCATCCACATCATTTTTACCTTTGAATGGTGGAATCTTTATCTTGATAGCACTCAAATCATTGTCTTGGCTCTCCATTCAGTTGTCATAGCTCCTTGCTTTTCTTGGAAAAGAATGAGCCTCCTCTTCCTCATCATCATTGTACAACTAGTCTACCTCTTCCTCCCTTGTAGACTTAACCTTATAACTTTTAAGTCTATCTTCCAGACTATCTATCCTGAGATTTAGCTTTTGTAAACTATCCATAAAAGCTTTGTACATAAACTTATTATCAGGCACAATCTCGGTTTCCTCTTTACTATTGATTTTGGACATCTTTAAACTTTAAATAAATAAATAAAGTAAAGAATTCACTCAAACTCACATGTTTGTCTCTTAAATCACAAATTGATATCTCACAATTGCACTTAAGAAACAAACTCAAACAAATTTGCACAATTAAGTAATTTTATTAAGGGAACAATGAAAAACCTAACAAGAATAACAAAGATACTAATTCTAGAGGCAAATTGACCTATTTGAACAAAAAATCAAAAATTATTACACAAGAAGAAGATTTCGTGCACTATAATATATATAGATGTTCAACAATGTGCAATATATCAAACTAGTGTAATTAGAACCAAAAATAGCTTAGACACACAAATTAAAAACTTAGAATGAAGAAAGTGGACAAGACGAATGCACTTAAATGCGATGTTTAACTAAACCTAATAATTAGTTATAACAAATTTGATGTAAGATTCAACAAAAAAAGAAATCAAAGAAAGCATGCAATAAACACAACCCAAATCCAAAATTAGGAGTATTAACCTAGTCTTGAAGAAATCAAACCAATTGTGAAAGTTCTAACTCCAATTCGTACTTGATTGATCAAAACTTACACCAAATGGTGTAAGGCACTTTGTAGATCAAAATTATATCCAAACCAAGTTCAACCACTCAAAGATTGCAAATTATATGCTTGATATATTCAATGGCAAATTCGGATTCAACAAGAACACAAGATTCATCAATTGATCAAATATGAACTTAACAAGATAGTAAATCCGAATTGATAACAAGGTTGTTTATAATTGATTTTTTTCTTCTTTTTTTTATAATTTTAATCAAACTAATGATTAAATACTTAAAGATAGGTAATTAACACAATATAGCAAGAACCAAATAAGGAACTAGATGTAAGATCCTATTTGGCTAAAATAGAAAATTAAAGTTTAAAAGAAAAATTAAAGGATAGTTAAGAATTTACCCCTTAGCCTATGTTCTGATACCAATTGATGCGAAACCAAAGCCTATATGCCAAAATAAAACTCCAACATATCATGAATACTGAACATAAATAAGATAATAAACCCCCAATCTAAAGAACCCCCAAACAAGATTGATTTAGAAAATAATAAGAAGAAGAATCAAGCATACATTAATCATGCAAATAGCCTAAGTCTAATTCTTCATGCAATAGCAAGAATCAATAATAAATTAACTCTCACGAATTCAGAAAAGCTAAAGAAAATTCTCATCAATCAAAATTCAAATGCCTTACAAATGAAGAATTTAGCCCTTTATATAGGCTAGGCAGCCACCCCTCCCTAGATGAATTAAATCAAACACTAACTTTAAGAGATAAATAATAAAATAAATAACAAAGATAATTCCTAACCTTTATCTACATGTATTTGGCCATAATATGGACTAAGTACATGAAGAAATAAAGATAAATACAATTTGAAAATAATCCTAACAACTAGTGATAAATATGCTTATTATCCTAAGAAAATGAAGGAATGAATGTAGACTTAATGTTGGCTAAAAGTGAATTTCAGCCAGCCCTTTAAAGATATGGTCAAGCTATTATTTCTCCCTCAAACTCTACTTAATAATATTCCAAAATAATAAGTATTTATTAAGGAAAATCTATTCCTAAAATTTAGGACCCAAAGTTCACCAATGTAGGCCTAAACCCAAATCTGACCCAAACCCATTAAAATTCAACTCTCCCATGTAAAATTCGGCCCCCTTAGGTATTCTAAGCCTCAAATAGTTATTTTGGCCCAACTCTTTAGAAGAGATAAGCCTAACTTTAGCCTACCCACTTAAACTACCCAAAATAGTAAAATAAGCCTAAAATAAAACAAACCTATTCTAATGAAGCCCAATTCATTTTTCTAGGTTATAGGCTACCCAAATATACTTAATTAAATGTTACATAAAGAATAGAAACTAAATAAAGTAGTTTGAAGGCCCATTGCACCATTCGGCTTACACTTGTCTTCATAGTCTAATTTAGCTTCTTTCTCTTCTTGAACTTGCATCTTCTCCACATAAGGTTTCATGAATGCTTGTAGGACTTCTTTAAGCTTATTTGACCTTGCTCTTGTTATTGGTCCTTGAGGAAATGCTAGTTTATCTTTCCTGTTGCCATTGTGCTTGGTCGTGCTTATATCACATGGGGAGTCTGGGATTCAAATTTGAAGTGAAATTGAGGTCAAATAGGCCTCAAAAGGTCAAAAATATAAAAGGCTGCGAGTCAATTTTCCTAGTAGGGAAGGTGACTTGATTTTACATAAATCATTAAAAATAGCAAATGAACTCCAAAAATTGTCAGTTTTTCCATGTCTACATGAATTTTTATGTAGAATATTTTGATAATGAGAATTAAATTTTTCGGTGATACCAGCAGTTATTAAATTAGACAAATAAGTCTAAATCGGATCGATAGTGGACTCTAATTGAGCCAAAAATTTGTGTACTAGCTATTTTTGATGTGATAAGAGTGATGGAATTATTTTTGGAGTTAATTAAAGGTCAGAAATGGGAGAAATTATATTGGGCTTTGTAATGCCTAAAATAAGCCTTTTACTTAATATGGGCTAAGCCTATTGATCAAGCCCAATTTTAGGCCCATTGAGAGTGTATAAAAGAGCTAAAAATTTGGAGATTTTTCCAAAACTTCCAGCTCTCCTCTCCCTTGTCTCCTTGGCCGAACCAAGCTCTCTTATTCCTTCTTTTTGATTTGCTTTTAATCCACTTAAATTTTCCCTTAGATCCCAACATAAAAATTAAAGTTCCATCTCTCTAAATTACCCTAGTGGCCTCAATCAAGTGATTTTAGCAAAAGAAGGCAAGAAATCAAGTTGAGAAAGAAAATAGGGTAAGATGGAATTTGGGAAATTTATTGGTTTAAATTATTTATTTAGTGTTTTTCCATAGATTTTGAGGTGTAGTTTATGAATATGAGCTTGAATTTTCCATTTGAGAACAAAAAAATAAGCTTGTTTTGGCCGGCCATGTTAGGTGTGGAAGGAGAAGATATAGTTTCAATGGACAAAGGCAAAGGGAAGGAAATCTAGTCACCCTTAAACAAGAGAAATTGGTATGTGACTAATAAATCTAAGTATTTTATATTTTATTGAATTATTTTCCTTTATGTATTTAAGGAAGAAAATTGCTAAATTGCTTAAAGAATTTAATTAATGAGAGAAAAATTAAATTAGATAATGTATAATGTTATGTGAGTGTTTAGAAGAAAGTATAAAATTTTTTAGGCCAAGATAGTGTGGTGGCCGAATTTTCCCTTAGGAAAAAAATAGTGATTTTTGCATGCAATTGTTACATAATAGCCTAAATTAATTATATATGTTATAATCAATGCTTATGAAATTTTAAAAGATTTATGGAATTAATTTTGAAATTTTTAACTTAAATAAATAGTTATGTAAGTAGTAAAATTGATGAACTATAAAGAACTAATTCATAATTTAAGTAAATTTGAGTAGTAAATGTGAAATAATGTGTAAATAAATTTTTAAGGAATTTATGGACTTTATATGAATAAATGAGAATTATAATATTGAATATGTTTAATGAAAAATATTGAATTATAGGAATATAATTCAATAAAATAAAGAAATAATTATAATAAAGGTGAAAAGTATGCATATAAAATTTTAAGAAATTTATGTGCAATATTAAAGTATTTTTGAAATAAATTGTGTAATATGTATAAGTGAAAGTTATTGATTTATGAAGGGATAATTCAGTAAAAGGGTAGAAAGTGGTGAATTAATATGAATTAATTTACTATATTTGAAAAGTTAGTGAAAAAGTCAGTTGATGAAAATTTTGAAAATGAAAAAGTTTATGAAGACCCTAAAATAAGTGAAATCGAGAAAAAATATGTACAGTAATGCCCTTAGAAATAACCAGGCAGTAAAAACTAGTTGAAGATATAATTGGTTGGCTACAGGGATATCTTTGTACTGCGGTGCAAGTCATGGCGACTTATAATGCTATGAATTGCATCTTTGATCACCATGGCTTCCTTGTCTCTGTTCTCTGCTCTGTGAGAATTGGCCCTATGGGGGTCATTTCTCTATCTCTATTGTGGTCCTATGGGGTCCACATCCCGTGTATTCGGTTAAAGGTTTTCTGCTGGGTCCGAAACTAGGGGCATAATGAAAGTAAAATGGGAAAATTTGAAAAAGGAAATGAAAATTACTAATTAAAAGTGAAAAAGGGCTAATTTGAACGAAAAAGAAAGTTTAGGGGCAAAATTGTAAATTTTCCAAAAAATATAAAAATTAAGCAAATTAATTAAGAATTATTTAATTAAAGATAAAATAGTCAATTAATGGTTAAAATATATTAAAATGAAGTTTTATAGTCAGCAAAGATTAAAACTTAATTTGGCATAAAAATGCCTAATTAAGTATTCGATGAATAAAAAGTGTATTAAAATTAAAAATGTAATTTGAAAAGAAATGATTTATTTAAATATGTTTAAAAGTTAAAGTTGAAAATTTTTCCATAATGAAATTATTTAAGTTTTTAGAAAATATTTAGATTGTTTGTCACCACTGGGCATGTCAAGTGCTCAGTGCGTAGTTGTGACTGTGTGCAGGTTTGCAGGAGCGGGAGCAAGACTATTCTTTGAAGGATTTCTTCTGTTGTATACAGAGTTTTTAAATCTTTTTGGCATACATATATAAACATAATAATTATGGAGCTGTGTTTTATAAATATGCCTATAAGAATTGATATTTTGGATTGTATTATGGAACATATTATGATGTAAAGTGAGATCTAATAAGCATGAATGAATGTATGCTTAAAATTTAGGGAATGAGTTATGAAAATAATTGGATAGTATGACGATATATGATTTTGTTGTGCCTCTGAGAGGTTATGAGTATTGTTTGCTTTTCAAGGGGCTAGTACAATATATAGCTGTTATATTGCCAAAATTTTATTAAATGCATAGTATTTTGGACAGTTATAAGTCATCAGCGAATCTTTATCGGATTTATAAATTTAAATTAACCTAAGAGTTAGAACTAAGGAAAGTATAAAAATGTTGTTGGAAAAAAAATTCGGCCTATAACGTATCGGAATAGTGATTTGGGTGTTAAGGGTGTTACATTTTGTGGTATCAGAGCAAGGTTTAGACGGTTCTAAGAACGGAGTGAGTGTAATGTTTGATTTAAATTAATTATATACATGCCAATTATTATTTTGTGAAGTTGTTTTGGAATTAATGTATTCTTGCTCCCTTCTATTTTAGAGTGAAAAGATGTCTGCAGAGCAAAGTCGTGAGGTTGGCGACAATAGGAGTGAGGCCTCGAGTAATATGGGGCAACAGGAGGTCCCACAGCAGCAGGCACCTCCACCAATAGTGCCTCCTTCAGCTCCTTCTTCTCAGCTAGATTTTCTGAATTTAATGTTAGACTACATCCAACAGTGACTCTAGGCTACTCAAGCTCAGGCACCACCTCTAGTGTTTCATGTTTAGCCACCTGCTCTACCTAGAAGGAAGCCTATTTTGGAGTAGCTGAAAAGACTAGGGGCTGAGGATTTTTCAGGTCATGATCCATTAACTCCAACAGCTGTAGAGGAGTGGTTATTCAAGATTAAGAGATTATTTGAGATCACTCATAGTCCTTTAGAGGAGAAGTTCGAGGGTATAATTGCTTTATTGTAGGGTCCAGCTTTCATTTGGTAGGACTCGGTCAGGAGGCATACCCCTGCAGATCGTTTGAACTGGGAGTTCTTTATTGAGTAGTTTGAGAAGAAGTATATCGGGTCTGAGTATAAGATTGCTATGCAGGATGCCTTTTGGAGATTGAGACAAGGGAATCGTACTGTGGTAGAATATAATAGAGAGTTTAAGCACTTATTGGATGAAGTCCTGGCTATAAAAGAAAAAGTATGTATGTGGTTTGAGAGAGGGTTGCACACAGAGTTGAGGCAGATCATTAGGTCCCAAAAATACCCAGATTTGAGATCCATGATTGATGCAGATCTTAAATTAGAAGCCGTTCAAGCCGAGTAAGTAGAGAGACAATCTCGATTTCAATAGAAGAGAAAGTAGGGATAAAGCAGTGGCAAGTTCGAATAGGGTAAGAAGCAGAAGGGTCAACAGAAATCTCAGGGCCACCCACTAGTAGGCAGGGGTTAGGGTAGTTCCTTCCGTGGCAAATCTAAAGCCACTACAGCTTCTAGTGCACCCAGAGGCAGAGATAGAGGGATACCAGTTTTGTGTGATCATTGTGGCAAGACACATTCTGGGGAGTGCAGATTGCTAACTGGAGCTTGTTTTAGATGTGGCTCCCGAGATCATTGTATCAAAGACTGTCCTGTACAGTAGATTGCTCTAAACACCTCACCAGCATCTGGTACAGGGTCATCAGCTCTACAAGGACATGGTAGGGGAACAACCCCTAATCCTTTAGCCTCCAGACCAGTTGGTCAGTCATCTTAGGGATAGAGGCAATTAGGGGGACAGGCTTATGCTATCAGAGCCCGAGAAGAGGAGGATGCTCCGGATGTGATAGTGGGTAAGTTTGTTTTGTTATCTGATTTTGTGTATGCATTGATAGATCCTGTCTCCACACACTCTTATATTAGCACAGAACTGGCACGGGGTAAAGGGATGAAAGAGGCATACTTGAACTAGGACATCTTGGTGAGTAATCCTCTAGGGCATAGTATGGTAGTAAATAAGATATATAGACAGTGTCCTATAGGTGTCAAAGGACATGTATTCCTGGTAAATCTTATTAAATTGCCTTTCCGTGAGTTTGATTTGATTTTGGGGATGGACTGGTTATCCATCCACCAAGCGACCAATGACTGCAAAAGGAAGAGAGTTACCTTACAGCTTCAAAATGGTGATGACATCACTATTGTGGGTGTGAGATATTATTTTATGTCTGATGTGATATCAGCTACTGCAGTAAAAAGATTGATTAAAAAAGGGTGTGAAGCATATATGTGTTATGCAGTAGAAGCGAAGAAAGACAGCTTAAAGGTGTCAGATGTGCCTACTGTTAGGGATTTCCAGGATGTGTTTCCAGATGATCTTCCAGGCTTACCACCTGATAGAGAGGTTGAATTCTCTATTGAGGTCACTCCTGGTACTGCTCTTATTTCAATTGCTCCATATAGAATGGCACCTGTAGAATTGAAAGAGTTAAAGATTTAGCTTCAGGAGTTGTTTGATAAGGGGTTTATCAGACCCAGCACTTCTCCTTAGGGAGCACCTATCCTATTTGTAAAGAAAAAGGATGGGACTCTCCGATCGTGTATTGATTATAGGTAGTTAAATAAAGTGACTATAAAGATCATATATCCTCTCCCTCGTATTGAAGACTTGTTTGATCAGCTTAAGGGAGCAGGTGTCTTCTCCAAGATAGATTTGAGATCGGGTTACTATCAAATGGGGGTAAAGGAAGCTGATGTGCCTAAGACTACTTTCCATACTAGGTATGGCCATTATGAGTTTTTGGTTGTGCCATTTGGGCTTACAAATGCACCAACAGCTTTCATGGATTTGATGAACAAAGTCTTCCACCCCTATTTAGATCAGTTTGTGGTGGTCTTCATTGATGACATTCTAGTGTATTTCAAGACACCGAAAGATCATGAAAAACACTTAAGGATTACATTGCATACCTTGAGAGAAAATCAGCTATACGTCAAATTTAGCAAATGTGACTTTTGACTGAATGAAGTATCCTTTTTGGGTCATGTCATTTTCTGCAGAGGGCATTAAAGTAGATTCTTCAAAGATTGAAGCAATCCTTCAGTTGAAGCCACCCAAGAATGTGACTGACGTGCAGAGTTTTCTGGGATTGGTAGGGTATTATAGGAGATTTATTAAGGGCTTCTCCACCATTACATTTTCTATGATGTGACTGCTATAGAAGAATGTTAAATTTGTGTGGACTGACAAGTGCCAGGAATGCTTTGAGAAGCTAAAGACCATGTTGACAGAAGCTTATATCCTTACTCAACCTGAGTCAGGCAAGGACTTTGTGATCTACAGTGATGCTTCCAGGAATGGTTTAGCTTGCGTTCTAATGCAGGAAGGCAAGGTGATTGCTTATGCCTCCCTGCCACTCAAGACGCATAAGAGAAACTATCCAACTCATGATTTGGAGTTGGCAGCTATTATTTTTGCACTAAAAATTTGGAGGCATTATCTGTATGGTGAGAGATGTTACATATATTCGGATCATAAAAGTTTGAAATATCTGCTTACCCAGAAAGAACTCAACCTCAGACAAAGACACTGGATGGAGTTGATTAAAGATTATGACTGTTACATCGACTACCATCTAGGGAAAGCCAATGTAGTTGCTAATGCTCTTAGCAGGAAGTTTATGTCAGGTAAAGTAAATGTTTTTGAATAAATTTATATAAGATATTGATAAGAGTAAATGATTAATAGTGATTTTTGCAGCTTTTCGGGCTATGAATGCCTGTCTGAGTTTGACACCAGATGGAGCTATAATAGCCAAGCTACGAGTTAAACCAGACTTTGTACATCAAGTAACAGTGGCTCAAAAGGAAGATGATCATTTAATGGCTATAGTGAATAAGCTACTGCATAGTAGTGAAAGTGACTACTCTCTATCCAGTGATGGAAGTCTCTGTTATAAAGGAAAACTTTGTGTTCTTGCTCAGGAAGAATTGAAAAAGAATATACTGACAGAAGCACAACATAGTAGTTATGCTATACACCCTGGAAGTAATAAAATTTACCAAGACTTGAAAGCCTACTATTTGTGGCGAGGCATGAAGCGTGATGTGACTGAATTCATGAGTTAATGTTTTACATGTCAACAGGTGAAAGCAGAGCATCAGGTTCCTTCAAGACTTCTTCAACCACTTGTTATTCCATAATGGAAATGGGATCAGGTGACATTGGATTTTGTGACTGGTTTACTTGTGACTAAGTGGAAGCATAATGCCATCTAGGAATTGTTGACCATCTCACCAAATCAGCTCATTTCTTGCCAGTACTGATGGATTTCTCTTTGACCAGGCTGGCAGAACTCTACATAAAGGAGGTGGTTAGGTTGCATGGAGAGCCCACATCTATTGTATCAGACAGGGATCCCAAGTTTACTTCCCATTTCTGGAAGAGCTTTCAGGATGCTTTGGGTACTAGACTTCGTCTTAGCACAGCATTCCACCCTCAGACTAATGGCCAATCAGAACAGGTGATCCAGATTTTGGAAGATATGCATCCTTGAGTTTAGCACCAATTGGGAAAAACATTTGCCATTAGCCGAGTTTGCCTACAACGACAGCTATCAATCTAATTTAAAAATGGCTCCTTTTGAAGCATTGTATGGTAGGAAGTGGAGAACTCCATTGTACTAGACTGAACTGAGTGAGAGGAAGCTTTTTAGTTTAGACTTGATTCGTGATTTTGAAGATAAGGTCCAAATTATTAAAATCAGATTGAAGGAAGCAATGGATAGACAGAAGTCATATGCAGATCTAAAGAGGAAAGATATCGAGTTCCAGGTCAGAGATAAGGTTTTCTTGAAGGTATCTTCATGGAAGAAAGTTACGAGATTTGAAAAGAATGGCAAGTTAAGCCTTAGATTCATTGGTCCATATGAAGTAATTTAGCAAGTGGGTCCCGTGGCCTATAGGTTGAAATTGCTATCTGTTTTAGAAAAGATACATGATGTCTTTCATGTGTTTATGCTCCACAGATATAGGTTTAATCCGAATCATGTGATAGCACCTGAAGAGATACAGGTTCAAACTAAACAAATTCCATTGGTGAAAGTCCTATGGCATCATCAAATTGTTGATGAAGCGACGTGGGAACCCGAAGCAACAATGAGACAACAATATCCTCTACTTTTCAGTTCAGGTAAATTTTGAAGATGAAATTTCTTTTAGTAGGGGAGAAATGTAATGGCCTAAACACCGGGTCAGTCGTGAACAGTACTTTTCGATGGTGAATAGTGCTTTCTAGGCCTAAAATGATACCCAAAAATAAAAAATATTTTATTAAACCATCAAAAATTTTTGGTCATGGGGAGTTCGGGGTTGAAATTTGAAGAGAAATTGAGGTCAAATGGGTTTCAAAAGGTCAAAAATACGAAAAAAGACAGCAAGTCAATTTCCGTGGTAAGGAAGGTGACTTGATTTTTTATAAATCATTAAAAATAGTAAAAAAAATCCAAAAATTGTCAGATTTTGCATGTTTACATGAATTTTTATGTAGAATATTTTGGTAATGAGAATTAAATTTTTTAGTGATACCGGTAGTTGTAAAATCGAACCAATAAGTTTGAATCGGACTAATAACGGACTTCGATTGAGCCAAAAATTTGTGTACTAACTATTTTTAATATGATAAGAGTGATGAAATTATTTTTGGAGTGAATTAAAGGTCAAAAATGGGAGAAATTAGATTGGGCTTTGTAAGGCCTAAAATGGGCCTTTTACTTAATATGGGCTAAGCCCATTGATCAAGCCCAATTTTGGGCCTATTGAGAGGGTATAAAAGAGCTAAAAATCTATAGATTTTTCAAGAAATTCTATCTTCTCCCTTGTCTCCTTGGCCAACCAAGCTCTCCCATTCCTTCTTTTTGATTTGCTTTTAATTCACTCAAATTGTCCTTTAGATCCCAACATAAAAACTGAAGTTCCATCTCTCTAGATCACCCTAGTAGCCTCAATTAAGTGAATTTAGCAAAGGAAGGAAAGAAATCAAATTGAGAAAGAAAATATGGTAAGATGGAATTTGAGAAATTTATTGGTTTAAATTTTTTTTTTAGTATTTTTTTATATATTTTGAGGTGTAGATTATGAATATGAGCTTGAATTTTCCATTTGAGAATAAAAAAAAGAAGGAAAACTAAGCTTGTTTGGGTCGACCATGTTAGGTGTGGAAGGAGAAGATATATTTTCAATGGTCAAACGCAAAGGGAAGGAAATCTAGGCACCCTTGAACAAGAAAAATTGGTATGTGACAAATAAATCTAAGTATTTTCTATTTTATTGAATTATTTTCCTTTGTGTATTTAAGGAAAAAAATTGCTAAATTGCTTAAACAATTCAATTAATGTGAGAAAATTAAATTAGATTATGTATAATGTTATGTGAGTGTTTAGAAGAAAGTATAAAATTTTTTAGGCCAAGATAGTGTGGTGGCCGAATTTTCTCTTGGGGGAAAATAGTGATTTTTGCATGAAATTGTTACATAATAGCCTAAATTAATTATAAATGTTATAATCAATGCTTATGAAATTTTAAAAGATTTATGAAATTAATTTGGAAATTTTTAACTTAAATAAATAGTTATGTAAAAAGAAAAATTGATGAACTATAAAGGAATAATTCATAATTTAAGTAAATTTGAGTAGTAAATGTGAAATAATGTGTAAATAAATTTTTAAGGAATTTATGGACTTTATATGAATAAATGAGAATTATAATATTGAATATATTCAATTGAAAATATTGAATTATAGAAATATAATTAAATAAAATGAAGAAATAATTTTAATAAATGTGAAAAGTGTGCATATAAAATTTTAAGAAATTTATGTGCAATATTAAAGTATTTTTGAAATAAATTGTGTAATATGTATAAGTGAAAGTTATTGATTTATGAAGGGATAATTCAGTAAAAGGGTAAGAAGTGGTAAATTAATATAAATTAATTTACTATATTTGAAAAGTTAGTGAAAAAGTCGGTTGATGAAAATTTTGAAAATGAAAAAGTTTATGAAGACCTTGAAATAAGTGAAATCGTGTAAAAATATGTACAGTAATGCCCTTAGAAATAACTAGGTAGTAAAAATTAGCTCAGGTTATAATTGGCTGGCCACAGGGATATCCTTGTACTGCGGTGCAAGTCATGGCGACATGCTATGCTATGGATTAGATCTTTGATCACCATGGTTTCTCTGTCTCCGTTCTCTGCTCTGTGAGAATTGACCTTTTGGGGGTCATTTCTCTATCTTAGTTGTGGTCCTATGGGATCCACGTCCCGTGTATTCGGTTTGAGGTTTTCTGTTGGGTCCGAAACTAGGGGCATAATGAAAGTAAAATGGGAAAATGTGAAAAAGGAAATTAAAAATACTAATTAAAAGTGAAAAAATGGTTAATTTTGAAAGAAAAAAAAGTTTAGTGGCAAAATTGTAATTTTTCTCAAAAATATCAAAATTAAGCAAATTAATTAAGAATTATTTAATTAAAGATAAAACAGTCAATTAATGGTTAAAATATATTAAAATGAAGTTTTATAACCAGCAAAGATTAAAACGTAATTTTACATAAAAATGTCTAATTAAGTATTCGATGAATAAAAAGTGTATTAAAATTAAAAATGTTATTGGAAAAGAAATTATTTATTTAAATCTATTTAAAAGTTAAAGTTGAAAATTTTTGCATAATGAAATTATTTAAGTTGAGTTTTGGAAATATTTAGATTGTTAGTCACCACTGGGCATGTCAAGTGCTCAACGCGTAGTTGTGACTGCGTGCAGGTTTGCAGAAGCAAGAGCAAGAGTATTCTCTGAAGGATTTCTTTTGATGTATATAGAGTTTTTAAATATTTTTGGCATGTATATATAAACATAATAATTATGGAGTTGTGTTTTATAAATATGCCTATAAGTATTGATATTTTGGATTGTATTATGGAACATATTGTGATGTAAAGTGAGATCTAATAAGCATGAATGAATGTATGCTTAAAATTTAGGGAATGAGTTATGAAAATAATTGGATAGTATGACGATATATGATTTTGTTATGCCTCTGAGTGGTTGTGAGTATTGTTTGCTTTTCAAGGGGCTAGTACAATATATAGCTATTATATTGCCAAAAATTTATTAAATGCATAGTATTTTGGACAGTTATAAGTCATCGGCGAATCTTTATCGAATTTATAAATTTAAATTAACCTAAGAGTTAGAAGTACGTAAGGAAAGTATAAAAATGTTGTTGGAAAAAAATTCGATTTATAACGTATCGGAACAGTGATTTAGGTGTTAAGGGTGGTACATTTTGTGGTATCAGAGTAAGGTTTAGACGGTTCTAAGATCGTAGTGGGTGTAATGTTTGATTTAAATTAATTATATACATGCCAATTGTTATTTTGTGAAGTTGTTTTGGAATTAATGTATTCTTGCTCCCTTCTGTTTCATAGTGACAAGATGTCTGGAGAGCAGAGTCGTGAGGTTGGTGACAATAGGAGTGAGGCCTCCAGTAATATGGGGCAACTTGAGGTCCCACAACAGCAAACACCTCCACCAATAGCACCTCCTCCACCTTCTTCTTCTCACCTAGATTTTCTTAATTTGATGTCAAACTACATCCAGCAGCGACTCTAGGCTACTAAGGCTCAGGCACCAGCTCCAGTGATTTAGGTTCGGCCACCTGCTCTACCTAGAAGGAAGCCTATTTTGGAGTAGTTGAAAAGACTAGGGGCTAAGGATTTTTCAGGTTATGATCCCTTGACTCCCGCAGTTGTAGATGAGTGGTTATTCAAGATTAAGAGATTATTTGAGATCACTCACAGTCCTTTAGAGGAGAAGTTAGAGGGTATAATTGCTTTATTGCAGGGTCCAGCTTTCTTTTGGTGGAACTCGGTCAAGAGGCATACCCCTGTAGATCATTTGAACTGCGAGTTCTTTGTTAAGCAGTTTGAGAAGAAGTATATTGGGTTTGAGTATAAGATTGCTATGCAGGATGCCTTCTGGAGATTGAGACAAGGGAATCGTAATGTGGTAGAATATGACAGAGAGTTTGAGCGCTTATTTGGATTAGAGCCTGGCTACAAAAGAAAAATTATGTCAGCGATTTGAGAGAGGGTTGCACACAGAGTTGAGGCAGATCATTGGGGCCCAAAAATACCTAGATTTGAGATCCATGATTGATGCAAATCTTAAATTAGAAGCCACTGAAGCCGAGCAAGCAGAGAGACAGTCTCGATTTCAGCAGAAGAGAAACAGGGACAAAGCAGTGGCAAGTCCGAAAAGGGTAAGGAGCAGCAGGGTTAACAGACATCTCAGGGCCACCCACTAGCAGGCAGGGGTCAGGGTAGTGCCTCCCGTGGCAAATCTAAAGCCATTACAGCTTTTAGTGCACCCAGAGGCAAAGATAGGGGGATACATGTTTTGTGTGATCATTATGGCAAGACACATTTTGGGGAGTACAGATTGTTGACTGGAGCTTGTTTTAGATGTGGGTCTCGAGATCATCGTATCAAAGACTATCCTATGCAGTAGACTGGTCTAACCACCTCACCAGCATCTGGTACAGGGTAATCAGCTTCACGAGGACATGGTAGGTGAGCAACCCCTAATCCTTCAGCCTCTAGACCAGTTGGTTAGTCATCTCAGGGACAGAGGTAGTTAGGGGAATAGGCCTATGTTGTCAGAGTCCGAGAAGAGGAGGATGCTCCTGATGTGATAGTGGAAAGTTTGTTCTGTTATTTGATTTTGTGTATGCATTGATAGATCCTGGCTCCACACACTCTTATATTAGCACAAAACTGGTACGGGGTAAAATTGATTTTTTGGATTGTATTATGGAACATATTGTGATGTAAATTGAGATCTAGTAGGTATGAATGAATGTATGCTTAAAATTTAGTGAATGAGTTATGAAAATAATTGGATGGTATGACGATATATGATTTTGTTGTGCCTCTGAGAGGCTGTGAGTATTGTTTGTTTTTCAGGGGGCTAGTGCAATATATAACTGTTATATTGCCAAAATTTTATTAAGTGCATAGTATTTTGGATATTTATAAGTCGCTGATGAATTTTTATCGGATTTATAAATTTAAATTAACCTAAGAGTTAGAAGTAAGGAAAGTATAAAAACATTGTTGGAAAAAAATTTCGGCCTATAACATACTGAAACAATAATTTAGGTGTTAAGGGTGTTATAGAACCTCGGCAGTATTGGTCAACTAGGGAGGAGTATGTCCATTTGGTGACAATTGGAAGAAACGGAGATGAAGAGCTAGAACCTGCTGCACTAGAGCCAGTTGCTCCTGCATAAGCACCCCCAACACCTGACCAACATGAGATTCCACCGCTTATGGTGACATTTATGATTCAGATGATCGGGCAGATGGATTCATTGAGGGATAAAGTTAGTGACTTGAAGAGAAATTTTGACCCTCTGACTAAGTTGTATTTTTGTTGCTGTGGATAGTAACATTTTGTGAGGGGGGTAGAGCTTCTCTAAGCTCACATTTTGCTTAGATTCAGGAGGTATAATCTAATTCTTCCCTTTTATTTTGTGAAAAAACTTATGTTTAGGTTTATGTTTATGTTTTTATTTTTGTTTTTTTGCTTTTGCTTTTTTTTTTAACTATTGTGATATGCTATTTTGTCTATAAGAATAATGTTATGAGCAACCTTGTGCTTTAAATGATTTTATGCTACTAAATGTTGCTAGTTTTGTTAGCTGGTTGTTGTTATGTTCTTAGGTCACATTAGTAGTTAGTTGATTCAAAGTTATCACTTAACCTTCATAAAGTTTAGTTTGCCCCAGTTTTTCTCAAAATTTGAACAAATTAAACTCAAATTTAAATTATCCATTAGTTAAGACTTTAGTTTAATAGTAAGACAAATAGGTTGTTCAATGAAATTTTGTGCTAATTTACTACTCAATTTGGTTTATAATCATTAGTTTCCACTTATGAAGCATGAAAGACCAGTTTTTGAACATTAGAAAAAATAATGCATTGAAATAGTTGAACAATAAATTTTAAGACATTAAAACCTTACTCATCACCCTTTAAAGCATAAAAGCAACTCAAGTAACTTAAAAAATGATCTAGGTAAATTTTTTTTGCTGAGCTAATTAAAAGACTATTTTTTCACCTTTCTGAAATAATTAACCTTTGTTAGCCAATTTGAGCTTAAGAAGGTATGCTATAAGAGTACTATATTTTTGTTCTTGTTACACTCATCTATTAAGCATATAGCCCAAAAGCCTTTATCTACCCTCTAGAATTGGCCACTCTGGATTTGGATGGATTTACATTTATTGGGCATTTCAATTAAGTATAATGAGAAAAGTTGTATCATTAAGGGAAATAATGGTGTGATAAAGTCAAATACTTGTGGAATGTCTTTATTTTAACCACGTTATTCTAAATTGCCAGTAAAAGAAGCTAAAAAAAGAAAATTAACATTGCAAATAAAGCTAGCATTTATGGCAAAATTTTAAGCGTGGGGTATTTACAAGGGAAAAAATGTTGACTTCTGAAAAGTGGAAAATTGAGCAAAATGAGAGGGATTTCAATCTTATCCTTTTTGGTTAGGTGTGTTCAATGTTTAAAGGGGTTGCAAAGTAAGTATGAAAAAGGAAATATGCTTAATAGTTTGTAATATTTAGGAATAAAATTTATTCAAGTATACAGTGGCTAATTCTCTTGATTATCTTTTAAGCATTCTTTGAGAGCCAATACCTTAACCTCATTTCAATCTAATTAAGATCTAAGTAATTCTAGACTTTGCTTTGAGTGGTTTAGCGGAGATGACCTTCAAATTTCGATACCAAAGGAGAGGCTTATGGTGTTTTTAGAGTTTTAAGTGTGAAACCATATGTATACTTAGTGTACATCAATTCTAAAGCTTGATTATAAAATACATTGGTGTTTTAATTTTGAAAATTGCCTAAAACCGTTTTGGTCTTATACACACACATGGAAACTAATTTTTATTTCCTTATTTGAGTTTATTCTAGCTAGGATTTTGTTGAGTGCTCTTGTTAACTGTTGAACTTATTTTTGAATTATATAAATCTAATTTAGAGTTTAACTATTCTAAAAAGTTGGTTGGTTCAGATTTGCTCGGGGTGAGCAAAGGCTAAGTGTGGGGTATTTTATAAGTGTGAAATTGACTATATTATTAATGTATGTTAAATTTATATTTAGTGTATTTTTGTGTCATTTTTATGAGGATTTAGTTAATTTAATAATTAATTGCTTAAGTTGATGTTTTATTTATTTAATTGTGCAATTTATTATTTTTTGGTATTTAATTGAAGAAAAAGAAGAAAAATTGAAAGACTAAAGTGAAATTTTAGCTTTGGTACATTTTTAAAAAGTTGAGAATTTGATTCATGACTTACAAAAGCAAGCCACTCCGTGGAGTGACTTTTCACTCCATAGAGTGGGTTATAAAGGAAGACAAAAGGTGATACGAGCGTAGAGGGGTAAGTCATGATAATTTCATCAACCAATATCACAAGTTTAAAGTACTTAGCTTTTGGAAGCAAGTGAAGGAATTGGGCCAACATAAGTCATTTTAGGCTTATTCAAACTTGGGCTTTAATTATACAAGTCATGTGCCTCATTTAAAAGTCATATGATTCATTTAAGTTGTATTTTAAATAGCCTAGGCATGTAGGCCTTATTTAGGTTGGGCTTATTTTAGTTAATTGGGCTTTTATTTAAGTGAGACATATGACTTCATTAAAAGTCATATGACTTAAGTAGCTTAATTAATGTTTGTTTCTTAAGTAAGATACTTGGGCCTATCTAAAACAAGCCCAATTCATCACTTTACTATAGTTGGGTTTTAAGTAGTTATTTTAGCCTATTATAGGTAGGATCTGGTCTTTTAAACCTATTGGACTTATGTATACCCATTTTCTTAAGGTTTGGAGGCTATAAATAGGTTATGATAAGTTGTAAACTTAAGATTTGATGAATTAAAAACATTGAGAGATTTCTCTTTATTGGCTTGGCCAAAATTCTTTAGAGAAAATTGTGAGTTTGCATGCTTTTCTTTTCTATTGCATGAAGAATTTGATTACTTATCAATTATCTTGATTATGGCATTTTCATTTTCTTTTTATCCTAATTACTTGCGTTTCCAATCACTTGTTGTTTGAGGGTCAAATAAGGAGGGTTTTTATCTCTGTTTTAGTTTTGCTATCAAAGTGTATGTTCGGGGTTTCAGATTCTTTAACCTTGGGGTTTTGCATCATTTGGTATCAGAGCCAAATTTAAGGTAAATTCCTATTTATCTTAGTATTAGGTTTGTGTTTTCTTTCTTTGATTTCTTTATATGCATGCCAAATTTGATAGTAGCAAGAATTCTGAATTTGTGCTTTCTGTGTGTTAAATCTAGCCATTCTTTCCTTACCTTTTGTTTTGTTTCATTGAAAAAAATAAAAAAAAGAGCCTTAGAAGTTTATAGATTAGTTTGCTATTTACAAAAGAGAAAAAAAGAAAAAAAGGAGAAAAAAATTCGTAGGTACTATTAATCGTATTGTTCATCATTACTATTACACACTGTCCATTATTTATTATTCAAATACTGTTCATGGTACTGTTCATTCGAAAAAAAGAGAAGAATAGAAAAGAAAAAGAAAAAAAAGAGAGAGAAAAGAAAGATAAAAGACTTAAAGAATTAAAAAACAATTTGGCAAAGGGAGATTATATAGCCAAAGGGAAAATCCAAATCCTTTAATAGGTGAAAAAGTTAATCCTTTTTTGTTTAGGATTAGGGCAACAATTAAACCTTTTTCAAACACCTTTTCGAATCCTTTAAAGGGTAGGAAAAACAATCCTTATTGCTTTGGGTTTAGGTTTTCAAAAAAATCCTAATCCGTATTTGAATTGGAATTACAATCCTAATCCCACTTATATAAGGATTTACCTTGCAATCACTGTGCTACCATTTGTGCTATCCTTTGTTATTAATCATTGCCACCATTTGATATCATTTGCTACCAATCATTGATATCATTTGTTATCCATTTGTGCCGCTATTTTATATCATTTGTTATCCATCTGTGTTGCCATTTTGGTATCATTTGCCATCATTTTAGGTAACATTTGCCATAATTTGCACCACCATTTTAGGTACCATTTGCCATACTTGTGCTACCATTTAGGCATTATTTTGCCATCATTTTTCCAATCATTTGCCATAATTTTGTTACCATTTTGGCATCATTTGCTATTAGTTTTGCCATCATGTTTCTATCAATTTGCCCCCACTTTGCCACAATTTTGCACAAAACTTAACACACTAATCAAGCTTGTTACACCATTCGGCCTAGTGATTTTTTTTTTGCTCCAAATTGAATTATTTTTCATACATTCTACTCTATTTAGTTTAATTAGGTATCTTTGTTGATTTCTTTCTTTGTTGGGTAGAATAATTAGGTTTTATATTTGGTTTACTTTGTAGTAAATCAAATTTATACATTTTATCCATATTGTCATTTTTCTTGATTCTAGTTGCTTATTTCTTTGTTTTAAGATTGCTTTTGTTACTTGTACATTGTTAGAGTATATTTGCTTATCTAATATTCTAATTTTGCTTTATCATAAAATGGTGCACCATTCTTGGCCATTGTATTACCTCCATTGCATCTAGTGTCTTCTTTTCTAGTTTTGAGCTATCTTTTATTATTAGTGCTTGTCTTCTTTGCTTTCTTAAATAAGCTGAAGAATATTGGTTTGTGGATTGATTTCTAAAGTGTAATTTTAAAGTTGCAAGCTTGAGTGGAGAAGGCAATAGATTGTGAGAACATTAAGAGGGTAAAACCCAAATTTTGAGTGAAACACGAGTGAATGAGAGGATGTCCTATTACAGGTCAAAGCTACATTCAAATCAAGAAGAATGGAATGAGTTAAAGGAAGATATAAAGTTGTTAAGGTAAGACCTTAATAATATAGAATTGTTGTGTAAACAATTTTTCGAACAACTCATTAGAGTGGAAGAAAGCAAAGAGAAGAGAAAGAAAGAGGAAGTTATCTTAGAAGAAATTATTTGTGAAGCTAAAGGGCATGCTATAGACTTATTTGATGATGAATTTGTGAGCAATTAACAAATAATTGAAAGTGAAGAAATTATTGATTGTTTGAGTGCACATGAAGAAGTTTGTTTAGTTGAGATGGAAGATTCACATGTTACAATTGATTCTTTATTGATTAAGGAGAATGAGTTGCACATGGAAAGTGAAGAAAGTCAAAATCATATCACTGTATTAAATACTAACCATATTTTGCATAGTCCTTTTATTTATAACTTGTAGGATCATAATGAGTTCCTTAATGAAGAAGCATTTATACTATTTCCACCAATGCCAAAGATCATTTATGAAGATGAATGTATTCCTCAAGTGTCAATTCTTAACTATTGCAAGATGAAGGTTCGAGGATGAATCTTTTCTAAAAAGGGAGGGAATGATACGAGCATAGGAGGCCAAGTCATGATGATTTCATCAACCAACATCACAAGTTTAAAGTACTTAGCTTTTGGAAGCAAGTGAAGGAATTGGGCCAACTTAATTCATTTTGGGATTATACAACTTTGGGCTTTAATTATACAAGTCATGCGCCTTATTTAATGTCACATGATTCATTTAAATTGTATTTTAAATGGGTTTGGCATGTAGGCCTTATTTAGGTGGGCTTATTTTAGTTAATTAGGATTTTATTTAAGTGAAACATGTGACTTCATTAAAAGTCATGTGACTTAAGTAGCTTAATTAATGTTTGTTTTCTTAAGTAAGACACTTGGGTCTATCTAAAACAAGCCCAATTTGTCACTTTACTTTAGTTGGGTTTTAAGTAGTTGTTTTAGCCTATTTTAGATATGATTTGCTCTTTTAAACCTATTGAACTTATAAATACCCATTTCTTTAGGGTTTGGAGGCTATAAATAGGTTATGATAAGTTGTAAACTTAAGAGTTGATGAATTAAAAACATTGAGAGGTTTCTCTTTATTGGCTTGGCCAAAATTCTTTAGACGGAATTGTGAGTTTGCTTGCTTTTTTCTTTTCTGTTGCATGAAGAATTTGATTACTTATCAATTATATTGATTGTGGCATTTTCATATTCTTCTTTATTCCAATTGCTTGCGTTTCCAATCACTTCTTGTTTAGGGGTTTAATAGGAAGGGTTTTATCTTTATTTTAGTTTTGCTATCAAAGTGTTTGTTCAGGGGGTTTCGATTTCTTTAACCTTAGGATTTCGCTTTAAAAAGGCAATGCCTAATCACGCGATAGAGTGAAATATTACTCTACTGAGCAGTTTAAGCTAGCAAAAGCTTACACAGTGGAGTAAAATAACCCTTTACTGATTTAAAAAATGCAAATTACATTTGAACTAGTTTTCTCTACTGAATAGGAAGTTATTTGCTGGAATAAGAATTCTTGTGCTGAATAAGAAGTTTGAAGCCTTAAAAATTTTTATTTTCAAGCTATAAAAGCACACGTAAATACCAAAATTGAAGGAGGGACAAAATTAAGTAGAGTAACTATATAGGGATTTTCTTTAGTTAGTTTTAGGGTTTTTATTATTTTTCTTAATTTTTGTAACATAGTTTAGGTTTAATTTTTCTTAGTATAGTTTTCAATTCTTTTAACAATTCAAACTTGTTACTAGTGTGTTGAGAAGTCATCAAGAGTAAGTTTAAAGCTTCATGAGTATTGTATCTCAATATTTTTATTTTTCTTTTATTTCAATCATGTTTGGTAAGTAATTCTTTTGCTTTTGCTGAGGGAATTTGAACCCTCATATTTCTTTATGTAATGACTTAATATATTCTTTATTCAAATGCAGTTTGGTTATTTTTTAACTCCTGAGCAGAAATCCTTATCTTGAGTTATATTTATTTTGATTGTTGATTTGTTGAGAAATGGTAAATAATCAAATGTAACATTGACTTAAGGTATGCATGTTCATAGTTTAACTTGCTTAATTTGATGCATGATTATTTTCTAAAAAATATGGTAATTGTATATTAACTTTAGGTGAATTAAGGCTATGAAGAGGTGAATTAAGAATGAATTGAAGTGAGATTTTTTGAGAATGGGTCTGACAGATATTTAGGAGTTTATAAACTGGATTTTTATGCTGAGTATTAAATTGTTCTAAGTAAAAGAATTTGATGCTTAGAAAGATATTCTGAGAAGTTATTTGAATTTATTGCCAGTTTTCCATAATCAATTGCATTACCTTTAACTAAGTTATATGCATTAGAAATTTAGGTGAAAAGTCATTTGGCAAAAGTATTTTAGTTATTGCTCCATGTTTAATTGATGTTAGCCTAACTTTTGGTTTTTTTTGTTTTGTTTTATTGTAAATTTAGTTTAATTCTTGTTTTTAAAACAAAAAACTTGAGGAATAATCTCAGATTAATTTAACTCACTTAAGGATATTTGGCTTAGCAATCCATATTCCTTTGGGTATGATATTTGGGATCTTAATATATATTTTTCTATATTACTAACCGATCTTGTACACTTACTAGACACTAGTCAAAGAATAACCTAATAACTAGCATCAGCTCGGGTTTATAAATTCCTAGATCTTGAACAAATCTCTTCTTGGAACACCCATTCAAAAATCCATCTATTTCCCAACACACTTAAACTGAATATAATCTACACATAGCTATCAAAACCTCCTTTTAGAACATAAAGATAATTAGATGTAGAAAATAAAAGAACAAGGCATAAATAAATATAATTAACATTCAGATTTAATATTTAATTGATAAGTCACAATTATTCTTATATTTTTGGATATTTCTTGGCATTATTTTGTGTATCTTTTGTTTTTTTTAGTCTTTATTATTTTATTTTACTTTTATTATGTTAGTTTATTATGTTTTTATAATTTTTAATAATTTTAAGGTTTTTTCAAGTGTTTTAGAGAAATTAGGAGCTTTCTTGGAGATTTGGGGCTATTTCTCGGCTAAATTGGCAAATAAGCAGAATTTACATTGAAACACAGTAGTGTTTTTATCAAAACACTATTGTGTTATCAATCTTTAGCAATCCAAGTGATTTTGATGTGATCTAGCAGTCCAACTTAAATTTATCTAAAATAGTTATGCTTATTACAAGAAGATGGTTGTGTTTTTATCCAATCTCCATATAAGAGAATTGTTTCATCTTCTTTAAAGGGAAGGAGAGAATGAATTTTAAAGTAGTTTAAGGTTTATTTTCTTCATTTTAAACATTGTAGTGTACAATTTTTCATTTAAATTTAGACTATATTTAATTTTAATTAAGCTTTCACTTGTAATTTTTAGATTAATCTAGATTAGATCTCTAATTTTAGGATTCAAGGAAGATTTCAAAGAGACAGAAAAAAGAGCTTTAATATCTAATTTCTCTTATTAAGGTCGTTGTAACACCCTATAGCTAACAAGCTATTTCTATCATATTTTCATGTGCATTAATCATACAGACTTAAATCATTAAATTATTAAAGCCATAATGCATAGCAAAATAAGTGATACTATTACTATTCACAAGTTAATCATTATCATATGAACACACGTTGTGACTCCTTCTTATATACAAACTAACTCTATTACTTACAAATAATGTTAAGCATGCAAATACAAATTCATTAAGACAAAGTTCTCATAACTAATAAGATAATTATACTTAAACAGAGTTATAATTAACCCTGCATAGCATATATATATATATATATAAACCACACCATTCAATGCATATATTGCTTATGCTACTAATAGGCCATTCACATATAGGCTGACAATTAACAAAATTCAGAAACAAGTTTAATTCAACTTACAGTTATCCCAATATACATATTATATTAAAAAAAAATCAATGAAAACATCCTACATCAGGATCTTGATAGACTTATATTGGCCTTCTAATGTCGAACTAGGTCCCTAAACAACGTCCAACTATAAACCTACACGGATAGAAAATACCCGTGCTAAGCTTTATAGCTTAGTAGAGAGAATAGTAATTGTAGATGACTACTTACAGTAGTTGTTAGCACTCAATTTTGATAATCATCATAATTAATCAACATTTTTATCAACAACAATAGTAATAAAGAAGTATCAAAATGTTTAAACAAGAATAATATGACAATTAAACCTAACAATTTTATCATCATAAGGAACACATATACTTCAATGATAGAATTTGTATAAATCAATTTAAAGATCTTTTCTGTAATTTCATTAGCCTGCTTAAGTTTTAAGAGTGGATAATAGGAGCAATGGATACCAATTGGTATTGAACAATGGATACCCTTAGGTATCAACTATGGATATCTAGAGATATCGAACAATGGACCCAAACAGGATTGAACAATTGTTCCATAAAGGAACAAACAATAGATCCAAATAAGGTCAACAATAGTAGCTACAATAATATCCCTCTAGGCATGCCTATCCAATCAACAACTGAACTATGACTGCAGGTTAACAATGATTATTTACAATTTCAATTGTCTTGCTTACCCTTTACAAAAATAATATAGTCTTTGTGCCATTATATATATATAAGGATTCAAGATCTAAGGCATTTGTACCATCATATAAGTATTTCAATATTCATAAGCTCATGTCAAAGTAGTTGTATGATTCTTATAAGACAATGTGAGAGTGTAGCAATTAAGCAAAGTAATTTACTTCAATAAAGCAACATGCTTCAAACTTGATCTTCTGTAATATATTTGTGAACATGTGTATTTAAGATCATATAGTTACCTATTTTATTGTTTTTATGATATATTAAGTAACTGAGCTTTCTCATGATTAAAAATAATGGTTTTTAATGCAATTATATGCCAAAGCATACAACACAAACATTAATAAAAATTACACTTATAAATCTCCAAAGGTTATATTAAAACTAACTTAATCATTCTCCACTAATTATTTGTCTTTATAATTATAAAGAAAACATGTAGTGGATAAATTGTATATTATGCCATAGGTGAGTGCTAATTTAATCTTGGGCGAGTGATAGTTATTCTTAGGTGAGTGGTAATATGATCTTGGGTGGGCGATAGTTTGATGTTTAAAAGTTACATGAGAAGAGGAGCAGGGCGCAAGTACTTAGTTGAGTGACTAAATCACTCAAAAAAGTGTTGTTATACTAGATTGAGCATAGAGGAAACTCGGGAGAGTGGGCTTACACTCAGTAGAGTGGTTATTCCACTTAGATGAGTGTTCAATCTCGGCAAGAATGCTAATAGCAACCTAAAATTTCCAATTTAAAATTAAATTCCATCTTCCACCCCAATTCAAAGCCTAAGGACACTCCATTACTGAGACTTATAATCCCTCACTCATAACCAATATCACCTTCAAATCATTAAAATAAAACTAATAGTAATTAAACAAATTCATCACTTAATTTTCTCTCTCAATTTAAAACCCACAATTATAGTTAACACAAACTAGTTAAAGTTTAAGTTTCTTACTTGTAAATAGGGACTAAATCACCTTAATTCTAATTTCATTTCACCTAATTTGACTAGAATTTATTGCATGCAACTCATTTTCAGTACAAAACTCCCATACCTTTTACTGAAGCCCATTCTTCTTACTCCATGATTTATTTGCCTTTATTCTTTCTTGCCTCTACTTCTACAAAAAATATTCATGAATTTAACTTATAAATGTTGTTTTCCAAAATTTCTTCCATCAATTGAAAAAGAGAGATTGAAGATGAAAAACCTACCTTGATAGCTACCTTAGAATTCCCTTACAATTACCCCAAATGCCAAGAGTTATAGAACGAGAAAAAGAGGAATAATGAGTATTAATCTTCTCTCTCTCTCTCTAAAAACATTATTTAGTTTCCAAAAAATTAAAGTGGACAAAATACTCTTGAATCCTTGCATACCTTAACTTATTAAAAGTTTATCCCACCAAGCTTTTTAATTTAAACATTAGCCATCAATTTAACCTTTAACCATAATTTTACCCCAACACTTATTTTAATTCTCTTAATTAACCTCATGGATAACTTATATGATTAAATTACCATTTACCCCTTAATAAATTTAACTTAAATTCCACCATTATCTTAATTAAATATTACTTTAGCCTTAATCCTAAGTAATTATGCATAATTTCCACCAGGGTCAATGTTAGGGCCTCACATATGTATTTTAAACTTTATTGTTTTTATATTTTTATGATTATATTCTTGACGATTAAGTAGTTTTTCTTGCTTAGGAAATATTAAATCGTATTTTGTATTTGGATATTCGGGTTTAATGAGTATTTCATATTTTTCTTTTATTTCTCATTATAAGTATTATTTACAACTTGATGATTATTTAAACTTTGATTTTATTCAAAATGATGATTAAAGTTATATTTAAATGATTTATTTAGTTATATATGCTCTATTCTTATATTTTTTGCATCTAGAGTCCTTGATGAATCTGGAATTAAGGTCTTGAACTCTCTATATAGACTGCATTTGGTTCAGATTTCTTAAGGAATAGATGTGTTTTAGGGTAAATGGATTCTTAATGGGAATTTATTCAATACCTAGGAATTATAGACTTGTGCTAATGCTAATTAATAGGTTGGCTCCAAAATGGGAAGCTTATTGATTAGTGTAGTTGGCTCTGAAAGGGAAACTTGGGTTTAGTTGGATTGTCTATAATTTCATGCTTATATTATTTCATCCATATCAATTTGCTAGTATAAAGATAGAATTTGCTAAGCATTTTATTCATCTTTGATTGATTTCCTTGATGATTTCTTTTACTTTCTATTTTTATTATTTATCTTTAATTTTAATTTCTTGCTTAGCTTAGAACTCCTTTTGATTTATAATTTAGGGATTATCTCAGAGTGATTCCACTCAATTATAGATATTTTACTTAGCAACCCTTTTCCCTTGGGTTCGATATTTAGGGATCTGAAATATATTTCTCATATATTACTTAGTTGATTTAGTGCACTTGCTAGCATCCGACCAAGTTTTTGGTGTCATTTTCTGAGAAAAATGGTGTTGTTTATTTAATATCATTAGTTGAGTTAGTTTGAGATTTTATTTTTATTTGTTTTTGATTTTTTGTTATTCTTCACAGGAATATTTTGAGGCATTTTCGAATGATACATGGAAGAATTGAAGAAGGAAATGCAAGATCTACAATACTTGTATCGACCTTCAACAATTTATTCATCATAATCTTTTAAAGAACCTTTTTCTCCATGGATTTCACTATTAGAGAGTATGCCCTAGAGCCCATGTACTGGGGATGTATTTCATATGTATGAATTCATATTTTTAATAAAAGGCATCATTCATTTATTAATGTTATGTTTAAATACATGAGTTTGTAAATCTTAAATTAATAAATGAAGTCCTAGATATTATAAACACAGCACAAAGGCAATCAGGAAAGTGTTCATGATGTGAGATGTCTATTGCATGCAAATATGATAATATCTAAATATCCCTAGTCATAGAATTAACAAGATAGGACATTGTTAATTCGGACAGACTAGTACATATTATGCTTCTTGAATAGTTCAAACAGTGGTTCTCATAATTGTGATTATGGAAGATAATCAAAGCTAACATGTGGATGCTTGTCAGAAGAACGAGTTCATTGGAGACCTACAAAGAGAATCCTCACATGGATATTAAATCTATGTTAGTGAGGAATCTCTTCATAGCGGTTGTGCAAGTATCCTTAGACTTGAGATCACCAAGGTTATCTTAAGTAGCAAGTGGTATACTTTGACTCCATAACTGATTACTTCCAACTAGGGGTGAACATAGTTAGGAGGTTAGGTATATCATGACCTACTTGAAGATAGTTGAGTGAATGACAAAGGATTCACCATCCCAGATTTATTAAGGGAATTTATCTCGCATGATTCTATAATTGCCTTCTTCAGAGAATCTCAAACAATTTTAAATCATCATAATTAATTAAACTCTTTAATTAATTATTCTCTTATTCACTTCTCTATTCCCATAATAATATTAAATATCATTATCCTTGTCATTTTACCATTTTATCCTTTTCTCTATATGTGTGTGACCTATTGGGTTCCTGTCCATATTGGCAGTATAATATGTAATTGTGAGTTCTATTCAAAACTCACATGATTTAAACTTCTTTAAATCATTTTATCAATCCCTATTGATATTTATGATACACTATTATACAAGTCATGATTGGCCTCTAGCTAGGCATCATGACTACCCAAATGTCAGGAAAGTCAAGTGGTTTGACTATACCCTTCCATAGAAATAGTTATCGTACAATTACTCCTTTCACCACTCTTATCTCAATTAGATTCTGAGTATGGATTTCTATCAACTCATATAAATCTAATTATGTACTTTCTATTAATTTAACCATTGTTCCCAAAATGGCCTTTATAGGTCCCTATTCATCTTGGCATATTACTCTGGCCAGAGATTCTCTGAACAAGGCAATTATAGAATCATGCGAGATAACTTCCCTTAATAAATTTGAGATGGTGAATCCTTTGTTAATCACTCAACTATCTTTAAGTAAGTCATGATATACCTAACCTCTTAACTATGTTCACCCCCAGTTGGAAGTAATCAGTTATTGAGTCAAAGTATACCACGTGCTACTTAAGATAACTTTGGTGATCTGAAGTCTAAGGATACTTGCACAACCGTTGTGAAGAGATTCCTCACTGACATAGATTTAATATCCATGTGAGGATTCTCTTTGCAGGTCTCCAATGAACTTTTTCTTCTAACAAGTATCCACATGTTACTTTGATTATCTTTCATAATCACAGTTATGAGAACCACTACTTGAACCATTCAAGAAGCATAGCATGTGCTAGTCTGTCCGAATTAAAAATGTTGTATATTGTTAATTCTATGACTAGGGATATTTAGATATTAACACATTTGCATGCAATAGACATCTCATATCATGAACACTTTCATGATTGCCTTTGCACTATGTTTATAATATCTAGGACTTCATTTATTAATTTAAGATTAACAAACTCATGTATTTAAACATAGCATTAATAAATCAATGATGCCTTTTACTAAGAATATGAGTTCATACATATGAAATACATCCCTATTACATAGGCTCTAGGGAATAATCTCTAACAATCCATACTCGAAATCTAATTGAGATAAGAGTGGTGAAAGGAGTAATTGCACGATAACTATTTCTATGAAAGGGTATAGTCAAACCCTTGACTTTCCTGACATTTGGGTAGTCATATGCCTAGCTAGAGGCCAATCATGATTTGTATAATAGTGTATCATGAATATCAATAGGGATTGATAAAATGATTTAAAGAAGTTTAAATCATGTTAGTTTTGAATATAACTCATAATTACATATTATACTGCCAATATGGATAGGAACCCAATAAGTCACACACATATAGAGAAAAGGATAAAATGGCAAAATGACAAGGATAATAATATTTGATATTATTATAGGAATAGAGAAGTGAATAAGAGAATAATTAATTAAAGAGTTTAATTAATTATGATTAAGTAAAATTGTTCATAGAACTTTTTAGAAATGTTCTGTAAAATAGGCCTAATTAAAATATTATATTTCATAATTAATTGTTATTGGACTATAAGTGTTATAGGGTTGATATAATAATTAATAGATCCATTGGAGAAGTTAAAAGAGGCCCAAAAGATTGGTTTTGGCACAGAAACCCTCAAGAGGAAGGGTTACACACCAAACCCTAATAGAAGGCCTTAGAGGCCTAATTCTTGGACCAAAACAAGTTAAATATATTTTGTAAGTTTTATGGAGCCTACATATTTAATTTGGATGGATTTAGAATTCATTTGGATGATTAAATCCAAGTGTATGCATGGAGGGCCTATTTTATGGGTTTTGTGCATAGTCTTTTATCAAAGGATTTAAATTGGATTTAATTGAGCCCAAATAAATGATTAATAATTCCAAAAGCCCATTTAATATTTCTCCATAAATTTTAAAGAGCCAAATCCCATTATGAAGTTGGATTTTTTAACCTAACTATAAAAATCCAAGTGATATGGATTTTAGGTTTAAGTGAACATTAAGAGAAATGAAACATTCTCTCACTCTCTCAACCTTAGCCACCACCCCTCTTGCTGGCATCAAGTGATTTCGGCTAGCCCTTGTAGGTGTTCAATTTTGGACACTATGGTTTGCGACAACCCGATGAGAAAGAAAATCAACTGTTCAACAAAAATCAAAGGTGATTTTTCTTATTCTCATTAATATATATATTGTAAATTCATGGCAAGATAAGATCTATTGCTTAAAATTTTTAAAATTCGGCTTATGTATCAGATGCATGTAATCGATAATTCCTAACATAGTATCAGAACCTTGATTTTGCCATGAATCTGCAATTCTATATTTTGCAGAATAGTTATTATTTTTGAGTTATTTATTTCATGAACTTTAAAATATCAGATTTGATTGTTCATGAATGAGAAATATTTATTTCTGGATGTATATGATCAAATATATAAAACGAAAAATAAAAACGATTCTTTTGATAAAAGAATAATTGTGTTTGGCATGAATGGCTTTTATTTTTCAATAAAGTTTAGGGGCTGTTCCAAATTAAATTTTTATTGATCCACTCTAAAATTATTTTGATGATAATTTATGTGTTTAATATGTGATATTAAGCCATAAGATCAAATAAAATTAAAATCGAACAAGTTTTGCATGAAATCTAGTTCAGTCGAAAAGTTTGAAAAATTGGTGTTCTTGGTGTGTTCTTGTTTATAACGATTTTTAATCTTCTAAATCTGATATATCTGATATATTAATGTGCTTTTAATTAATTGAATTAATTAAAATGGGCCTTGAATTAATTGGATTAAGTTTAATTCATTAAAACTACTTAATGGGCTTAATTATGTTTACAGACTTGATTTAAATTAGTGAATGACTTGGTGGGCCCAAGGAGCTGATTTAAATTAAAAATTATAAACTATAATTAAGTTTATTAATTGGTTTTAAGGTCTGGAGTGGGCTTGGCTCATTCCAAAAGGCCCAAATGATCTAATAGACACAAAACTAGTTTGTGTGTGAAAACATTTTAAGGTTTAAATTTGTGGGTTTCGCCCTACCCTTTATTTTAAGCCCAAAATTGATTCTTTAATTATTTAATATAATTAATTAAGTAAATAATCAATTAATAATTAATTAATAATCAATTGGATTGATAATTAAGGCAAGAACACATTCATGCAAAAAGGTTTCCTAAAATGAAAGTTTCCAAAATGGAAAAAGTTTCTTAGTTTGATCACATTATTAAAATAACTCAAAAGTATGTTTCAAGAGTTGAAACAAAGTTAGTAATCCATTATATGCTTTACTTTATGCATTAGAAATGCATATAAGGGTGTATGATTGGCATGATAGATAGTTATGGATAAGGCCTAATGTGATTGAGCATAATACATATTTTGGCCCAATGAGGACTTTCATGTCCCGGCAACTTGTTTTTTGTTTGTATTTCTTTTTTGAATTGTAATATGTAATTAGATTACTTAGATTATAATTATAGATAGAGATGGAGACCACTATCAAAGAGCAAGATGGGCTGGATGGAGATCCAACAAGATTGAAGATAATGTAATTATTTTTACTTGTTTGAATCATGCATATTACCTAGGTATGACCTTTTGATTTCCCTTTCGGCTTGAAGAAATTAATGTATTAAATTCCTTAACTATACCATATTTGTATGCTTATATTTATGTGATAGATATAGGATGCATACTAATGTATGCCAACCATGTATGATGAGACTTAATTAACTAAAATCTCTCAAACAAATACTAAGGTATATAAGCCTTCCATTAATTGGAAGAGAACCAGAGTTCTTTATAGTGTGGGTTGTTGACCACAGCCAAGTTCACATTATATTGAATATGTTCGAATCTAATTAAATGGGTTATCTTAGCTAGCCCATTAGCTTGTTGACCATAGTCGAGGCTAATGGTTCTAGAGGCAAGATTAAGGAATGCATATATGATATGCATGTATCAAGAGTTGCTAACCTAATGATCCAATAGTTGTGTAGAGACATAGTTGGTATAAAGATACCTACCTTTCAAGGGTATGGAGTTTGATTTGTTGACCATAGTCAAGGTCAAATTTCATATCAAGGATTGGATATTGGCCCACTAAGAAAACCATCAGGTTTTCTCGAATTAAATGGTGAGGGCTATTGATTCTCAATAAAATAGTGAAAGTAAATGGATTAATTAAAGACTTAATTAATGCATACATATATATGAACATACTTTTATATGTTTTCTTTTTCACATCTAGGTCATCATCATGAGCACATCGAACATTAACATACGATCAATCTTGGATAACAAGTTGGTTGGCAGCAACTATTCTGATTGGATCAGACAAATAAGAATTGTTCTCAGAGCTGAAAAGATCCATTATATCTTGGATAAAGATCCACCACCACTTCCATCAGATGATGCCATTGATGAGATCAAGGGCATTTATCAAAAATACATAAAGGATAGTGAAGCAACAACATGTCTGATGCTGGGTGCTACGTCCTCAGAGCTTCAGAAGCAACATGAGATAAGTGATGCTAAAACCATCATTTTGCTTCTAGAGGAGCTATATTCTTCTCAAACTATAATTGAGCAATATGAGATTGCTCGAGCTCTATTTAGCTGCAAAATAGTGGAAGGCACTTTGGCTGCTGCTCATGCATTAAATATGTACGGGTATATTGAGCATTTGAATAGACTTGGCTATGTAATGGATAATGATCTATACATAGATTTAATCTTGTACTTATTGGCTCCAAGTTATGCACCTTTCGTGCTTAACTTCAACATGAATCTAAGTAACCATTCCTGAGTTAATCAACATACTTAAAACAGCTGATGGATCCTTCAAGAAGGATTCAAAAAGTGTCATTATTGTCACTTCTGCTAAAGACAGGAAGCAGAACAAGAATAAGATGACCAAGGTGCAGCCAAAGCATGGTGGAGTTTCCAAAGAGAAGGTTGCCAAGAAAGGGAATCCCAACGGAACTTGCTTCCATTGTGGAAAAGATGGTCATTAGAAGCGTAATTGCAAGGCCTATCTAGATTCTCTTAAGGAGAAGAAGCAAGCTGACGCTTCTACTTCAAGTATTCATATGATTGAAATTAATACTTATTCTATTACTTCAAAACAATCTTGGGTATTAGATACCGGATGTGGATCTCATTTGTGTAATGATCTGCAGGGGCTTAAAAGTAGTAGAAGAGTTGGAAAGACAGAAATATGTCTACAGTCAACTACTGGATAAAACATCTCTACAACAGTTGTGGGGACTTACCATTTGCCTCTTCCATGTGGATTAATACTGGAGTTAAATAATTGTTATTATGTTTCAGCATTATCCAAAAGTATTATTTCTTTCAGTTGTTTATTGAACGATTATGACATTTCTTTAAAAGATAAATGTTGTTACATTTTTAAGAACAATATGTTTTATGCTAAAGCTATCATTGAGAATGGTATATTTGTTCTTAATTAAATTAAAGAAGTGCATAATATGGATACTAAGAGAATGAAACGAGATAATCTAAATACCTCATATTTATGGCATTGTCATTTAGGCCATATAAATGAGAAATGCAAGACCAAATTACATAAGTCAGGTGATTTGGGATCATTTGATTATGAATCATTTGATACATGTGAATCTTGTTTATTGCGAAAAATGACAAAAGCTCCCTTTATTGGTAAAGGAGAACGAGCTAAAATGGTTTTGGACTTTATAAATTCAGATGTATGTGGTCTAATGACTACACATGCCAGAGGAGGTTACTCCTACGTCATTACTTTCATATATGATTACTCCAGATTTGGATATATCTATCTAATGAAATATAAATCATAAGCATTTGAAAAGTTCAAAGAATTCAGAAATGAAGTAGAGAAGCAACTTGGCAAGAGTATTAAAACACTTAGATCAGATCGAGGTGGAGAATACTTAAGCTAGAAATTTCAAGATTATCTTAGAGATAATGGGATTTTATCTCAATGGACTCCACCATATACACCACAACACAATGGTGTATCTGAGAGGAAAAATCAAACACTATTAGATATTGTTCGATCCATGATGTGCCGAGCAGACTTGCCTAAATTTTTTTGGGGATATGCACTAAAAACTAATGTTTATATGTTAAATATAGTTCCTAGTAAATCGGTTGATGTTACTCTATACAAGAAAACCACACTTTCTCATATGTATGGGGTTATCCTGCTTATGTGAAGAGGACAATGTCAGACAAACTAGATGTTAAGTTTGACAAATGTTTATTTATGGGATATCCAAAAGAAACGTTTGGATATTATTTCTACCATCCCTTCTTGGAAAGAGAATCTCTCTTATGAGAGGATAGTGGGAGTAAAATTGAACTTGGTGAAGTTCAAGACCCACAAATAGAAGTAGATCAATCGATTGAACCCGAGACTGAATTTCATAATGATGAGATTATAGTTGAACCTGATTATACACAAAATTCTAGAAGATCTACTAGAATGCATTCTATCCCTGTGAGATATAGATTTCATATTGATTTAGATAGAGGCATAACTGTAGTAGAAGATAATGAGACTACAAGCTATCAAGAAGTTTTGAACAGTTCAGAACGTGATTTATGGCTTAAGGCTATACAGTCTCAATGGACTCCATGTATAAGAATAAAGTATGGACTTTAACTCAACCACCTGAAGGGATAAAACCCATAGGGTGCAAATAGGTCTTCAAAAAGAAGACCGACATGGAAGGTAATATAGTTACCTATAAAGCTCACTTAGTAGCAAAGGGCTATCATAAAAAAAAAGGTATTAGCTATGGTGAAACCTTTTCTCCTGTAGTGATGCTTAAGTCTTTAAGAATACTTTTAGCCATTACAGCTCATTCTGATTATGAGATTTGGCAAATGGATGCGAAGATAGCTTTCCTAAATGGAAATCTGACTGAGGATGTGTATATAACACAACCAGAAGGGTTCACATTAGGAAATGGCAAAAAAGTATGCAAGCTTTAAAGATCCATTTATGGATTGAAGCAAGCCTCTAGGAGTTGGAACATACAATTCAATGAGACAATCAAAGAGTTTGGTTTCTCATAAAATGAAGATGAACCTTGTGTATATAAAAGGGTCAGTGGGAGTGCAATTGTCTTCCTAGTTCTATATGTGGATGACATATTGATAATGAGAAATGACATTTTCTCTTCTCTAATATGTTAAAATATGGTTATCCAAGCAATTCTCCATGAAAGACCTTGGAGAAACATCCTATATTCTAGGAATAAGGATCTATAGAGATAGATCCAATAGGTTGCTAGGTCTTTCTCAAAGTACATATATAGATAAAATATTGAGGAGGTTCAATATAGATCTCTCTAAGAAAGAGTTTATACCCATGGTGCATGGGAAACACCTTTCTAAGTCTATGTGTCCGTAGACACCAAAGGATAGAGAGAGCATGAATAGAATACCATATGCATCTGCAATTGGTTCTATCATATATGCTATGTTATGTACACATCCAGATGTAGCATTTGTTTTGAGTGTCACAAGCAGAATCCAATCCAATTTTGGAGAGAAACATTGGGTAGCTCAAGAATATCCTTAAGTATTTGAGAAGAACTAAGGATATATTCTTGGTATATGGGGAGGGCAGTTTAGAAGTAAATAGGTATACAGATGCCAGCTTCTAATCTGACAAAGATGATTGTAAATCACAGTCTGGTTTTGTGTTCATAATGGGAGGAAGGGCAGTTAGTTGGAAGAGTTCCAAACAATAAACAATTGTTGATTCCATGACAAAAGCTGAGTACATTGCTGCTTCGGAAGTAGCCAAAAAAGCAGTTTGGATCAAAAAGTTCATATCTGAAATAGGAGTGGTGCCTAGCATTATTGATCTGATTCCTTTATATTGTGACAATAATGGAGCCATTGCGCAAGCAAAGGAACCACGGTCTCATTAGTGATCCAAGCATGTTCTCAGATGCTACCATCTTGTAAAGGAAGTAGTAGCTAGAAATGACGTGAAAATAGAAAGGGTTCCCACAGATGATAATGTGGTGTATCCCTTCACTAAAGCTCTTTTCCAGATTAAGCATGATCACCATATAAATAGCATGGGTCTAAGACATATGAGTGATTGGCTCTAGTGTAAGTGGGAGATTGTTAGAGAGTATGCCCAATAGGGATGTATTTCATATCTATGAATTCATATTCTTAATAAAAGGCATCACTTATTTATTAATGCTATGTTTAAATACATGAGTTTGTAAATCTTAAATTAATAAATGAAGTCCTAGATATTATAAAAATAGTACAAAGGCAATCATGAAAGTGTTCATGATGTGAGATGTCTATTGCATGCAAATGTGATAATATCTAAATATCCCTAGTCATAGAATTAACAAGATACGACATTGTTAATTTGTACAGACTAGCACATGTTATGCTTCTTAAATAGTTCAAGTAGTGATTCTCATAACTTTAATTATGGAAGATAATCAAAGCTAATATGTGGATACTTGTTAGAAGAACAAGTTCATTGGAGACCTGCAAAGAGAATCCTCATATGGATATTAAATCTATGTCAGTGAGGAATCTCTTCATAGTGGTTGTGCAAGTATCCTTAGACATGGAATCACCAAGGTTATCTTAAGTAGCAAGTCGTATACTTTGACTCCATAACTGATTACTTCCAACTGAGGGTGAACATAGTTAGAAGGTTGGGTATATCATGACCTACTTGAAGATAGTTGAGTGATTGACAAAGGATTCACCATCCTAGATTTATTAAGGGAAGTTATCTCGTATGATTCTATAATTACCTTGTTCAGAGAATCTCTAGCTAGAGTAATATGCCAAGATGGATAGGGATCCATGAAGGGCATTTTGGGAATAATGGATAAATTAATAAAACATACATAATTAGATTTATATGAGTTGATAGAAATCCATACTCAAAATCTAATTGAGATAAGAGTGGTGAAAGGAGTAATTGCACGGTAACTGTTTCTATGGAAGGGTATAGTCAAACCACTTAACTTTCCTGACATTTGGATAGTCATGATGCCTAGCTAGAGGCCAATCATGACTTGTATAATAATGTATCATAAATATCAATAGGGATTGATAAAATGATTTAAAGAAGTTTAAATCATGTGAATTTTGAATAGAACTCATAATTACATATTATAGTGCCAATATGGATAGTAACCCAATAGGTCACACACATATAGAGAAAAGGATAAAATGGTAAAATGATAAGGATAATAATATTTGATATTATTATGGGAATAGAGAAGTGAATAAGAGAATAATTAATTAAAGAGTTTAATTAATTATGATCAAGTAAAATTGTTCGCAGAACTTTTTAGAAATATTCTGTAAAATGAACCTAATTGAAATATTTTATTTCATAATTAATTATTATTGGACTATAAGTGTTATGGGGCTGATATAATAGTTAATAGATGCATTGGAGAAATTAAAAGAGGCGTAGGAGATTTGTTTTGGCGCAGAAACCCTCAAGAGGAAGGGTTACACGCCAAACCCTGATAGAAGGCCTTAGAGGCCTAATTCTTTGACCAAAATAAATTAAATATATTTTATAAGTTTTATGAAGCCTACATATTTAATATGGATGGATTTGGAATTCAGTTTGATGATTAAATCCAAATGTGTGCATGAAGGGCCTAGTTTGTGAGTTTTGTGCATAGTCTTTTATGAAAGGATTTAAATTGGATATAATTGAGCCCAAATAAATTATTAATAATTCCAAAAGCCCATTTCATATTTCTCTAGCAATTTTAAAGAGCCTAATCCCATTAAAAAGTTGGATTTTTTAACCTAACTATAAAAATCCAAGTGATAGGGATTTTAAGGTTAAGTGAACATTAAGAGAAAAGAAACATTCTCTCACTCTCTCAACCCTAGCCACCACCCCCTTGCTAGCATCAAGGGATTTCGACTAGCCCTTGTATTTCTCCATTGTTTGTTCATTCAATCCTTGTCTAGTGTGGATTACTAATTGGAGGTATTCAATTTTGGACATTGTGGTTTGCAACAATCCAGTGAGAAGGAAAATCAACTGTTCAACAAAAATCAAAGGTGACTTTTTTTATTCTCATTAATATGTATATTGTAAATTCATGGCAAGATCATATCTATTGGTTAAAAATTTTAAAATTCTGCTTATTATGAGATGCATGTAACCCATAATTCCTAACATTCACAAGAGTCCAATGCCTTCAAAATTTAAGTCTTTCTTGACTTGCTTGCAAGTAAGAAAAAGCAATTTAGAGCATAAAGGAAGAATGGATGGCTACTATAAATTCTCAAGAGGAGAAGATCAAAAATCAAAAGAATTTATTAAAGATTCATAAGCATTCATTAAGAGATCAATAATTGGGAATTAAAAACCTAGAATCTAAATTAGAGTTCTTGAGTATTTTGATCTAAAGTCAAGGTGATGATGATAACAAGGATGAATTGAGTCATGTGCCAATGGTGAATAATAAAGAAATTAAGTTTGGGATACATGATTTAAAAAATGAAGCCGTCATTGTTGAAGACAAGTTTAGTATCTTGGAAAATGAATTTAGATCTCTTGTGAACGATTTTTCATCAAAGGAGCAAGAAATGTTTAATTCTCAAGTGGAATCACTGAATTCAGTCTACTTAAAGAATTTATTAATGCTAGAAGAGTCGGTAGAGTTCATGCTTGAAGAACCTAAGGTAGAGCTATAATTCATTGAAGATATGGTATTTCCTACCTTGGTAAATTTTGACAAGTTTCTCCTACTGATGGGAGAAGATGAGGAGAAAAGCCCAAAGAAACCATTATTTGGACCATAATCTTACCCTCCAGACAGTAACATGAGTCAAGCTGAGACTCAATAAACCAAAACTTGTTCTGACTCTTCTATTTAAATTTAGCATTTTTTTTTATTTTATGTGTTGAATTTTTGTATTTTTTTGTTTTATTTCTAGCGTTTGTGTGAATTTTTTTTTTTAGAGTGTACGTGTTGTTGTTGTCATTTTGGCTTATTTATTTTTGACTTTTGTGTGTGTGTTATTTTTACTATTTTAAGTGAATTTTTATTTTTGTTAGAATTTTAATATTTTTGTTTAATTTTTATGTGTTTGATTTTACTTTTTAGTTTAATTTTAATTATTTTTTAGTTTACATGAATTTAGATTATTGTATTTGTTAGTTTAAATTGTGTTTATTTGAGTTTTTGGTTTGATTTTTTTGGACTGGGTAATTTTCAAGCTGTGGAAAACACAATTTTAGTAGAGTGGCATTACACATGGTAGAGACTAATTAGTTTTTTCTATAGTCCAGTGCACATTTGAGTACAAAAGCATTACACATGGCAAAGACTAATCAATCTCTACCGTACTATGTTTTTTACCAAAACACAACCGTGTTTTCTTTATTTTGCACAAAACCATAGTACTTCATTTTCATTTTTGTGCCCCATTTTCAATTTTCCATTTCTGTTTGCTTTAACTTGATTCATACTTTCCCTAAAATTTTCTTCATTTAAGGTTTGTACATAAGCCAATTTTTCAATTGAACTTCAAATTAAAATTGCATTAAATTTGTAAATTAATGTTTGGGCTGCTTTTCCTTATCAAATCACATTGCGCATTCCCTACAATCTCTTCTTCAATTTTTGTTGCAATTCAAGTTCATATCAAGTATAAATTTAATTTTCATTTGTGAATTGCCAACCAGCCGTCAAACTATAAATTCTGCATTTGTCTCATTTTTGCCCAAATTTTTGAATTTTAAATTTTATTTTGCTTGCTTGCAAAGCTCAAAATTATAGTTAAAACCAAGAGAATTTTCAACTAAGATTTCTCATCCTTTCCCCATTTCATCTTTCGATTTATCAATTTTATGAGTTGATTTATGGGAAGATTTAGATTACTATAGTTTCAAGTGTTGCTTAGTTTCTTGCTACTTAACTTGCCCGAATTTATTTTTTGAATTGTTTACTTGAATTTTGTGGTTGCTTTCATGACTTTGTTTAAAATTACAGGAAAAGATTGATCAAAACATTCTAAAGATTTTGGTTTGTATTATTTCCCACCAAGTGTTTGATAATTTGCTTAAATGAGGTTTCATTTCTAATTTTGTGCCTTCAACTTGATTTGTGTAGTGAATTTTTGTGCATTGATTCATTTTAGCACTACCTTACTCATTGAATTTAATCTGTTAAGAGTATTGTAGTCATGACTGAAGTTGGAAAATTATTGTAATTTATCACTATAGGTGCAATTATAGCCGGGATAACACTACCCGCATCACTAATTATATTTTTGAGCAATTCTTACATAGAGCAATTGAATTTTTGAATTTAATTCAATATTTCTTGTTCTATATTTGATTGTGCTCATTATGGTGCTGGATTAAGAATGGTACATTATGAATGAACATGAAACTATATGGCATTATATTCAATTGAATTTATTGAAGTTCTAATGAGAGAAAAGGTATCATGCTGAAATTGGGGTTTTGAGCTTGAATTTATTAGAGTTCACCAATTAGTTATGATTTGTTAAATTGGGCATAATAGTTATCTTTGGAAATTGGATTTCATTTACTAGCAACTATGGCTAGAACTTAATTATTTTATGCTCATTATTTGTACAATTTTTCCTCAATGGGCATTTAAATTAATTTGCATACTTTTAGTGGTTGTTATTTAACATTCTTACAAGTTAATTTCCTTTTCAAGTGTGACAGTGAGATGTGCAATTAAGTAAGGAGTTTGTTGTTGTGAATTTTTCATTGAACCAATATAGAGTTCCTTTATTTTTTGGCATCGATAATTATATTAACATTGTTGTAAGTGCTAGTTCCATTCTTTTTGCACATCGTGAACACTACAGTTTGAACTAGTTTTTGTAATTCTTGATAGCAACCTAAACTATTATTCATTTCACATTTTTGGGTAGATTAATAGCTAGTTTTAAATGTTCACATTGTTGGACCACATCTGAGTATTTTTGTGCAAGATAGATACATTTTTGGAGCTTAGTCCAATATTTTTATATGCTTATGGGTTTTAGAGCTATTTTGTATAGTCATTTTCCTACCTTATTATTGTTCTTAAAATTCTGATATATGAAAGATGCATGCTGGAATTGATGGGGTAGTGACATGAATTCTAGAAATTCACCATTTGATCTGATGTTTAAGAGTAATATGGGCATAAATTGTTGAGGGCAGTTTTAAGCATTTAAATTGTTTTGCTTAAGTTTATGTTTGGGAATTGTTATGCTTCATTATTTTTTCCATAATATTTTGTAAACTTTTGTCGAACCTAGTTGCTAATGGAAAATGCATATTTGCTAGGCTTGAAATTTTTAAGATTAGGCTGAGTTGTATTAGCAATTTATTTTTTAAATTTTTATTGAATATAACTCTAACTATATTCCAATGTTTGTGCATAAAATAATTGGTTAAAGGAAAATTTTACATTTTCCTCTTTGTGAACACCACCAATTTTGCATTTTCATTCTTTTGGCATTTAAGCTTCATAGTTTAATCACTTGTGCTTATTTTTCATTTTCATGTGTGCATTGCATTTTAAATTCCTTAAATTCTTTTCCTTTGTAGATTTTTTTTATAATTTTTGTACATTTGATTTATGCTTAATTGTTAATATCTATGCTGCTACTTCAATTTCTTTACATTTTAATTCTTCTTTTTAGCTAGAGTATTAATTTTACTATTGAGAATTTTTTTATTCTGATTTTTGGCATTGTTTTTATTCTTTCCATTTAATCATGATGTGGGGTGCATTTGATTTAGATGATAATTGTTTTGTTTTGCTTTTTCATGAAAAAATGGCTCAAACATAAGATGAAAACCAACCAATAGCATGTATTCAATTTCCTAATTGGTTGAATGCTACACAAAGTGCTTTATTCAAAAAATTAGCTGCAAAGCTTATCACTTTGAGTAGATTTATGAGTAAGAAGACATTGATGGAGCTGGGTATTTATGACAAGGCCGGTACCTTATTATAAAATATTGGTTGGAAGGAATTCTTTGGATTCAATGGCTGACATATCCGAAGATTACTTTGGAATTTTTGTCCACTTTCAAGTATATACCTAAGCTATCAAGGGAAAAAGCAAATACCATTCAATTTAAGGTCAGAGACACTTCCTACTATCTTTCATTTTTAGATTTAGCCCATTATTTGCAATTTTCTGTCAATGGTGAAAATGACATTACAGGAAATGCTACTAAGCATTAGGCCATTGTTGGAAGGCCTAACCTGCAATTCAATGCTTGTAACACCAACTTGATAAAGCTTTTCACACCCTTGCATCAGTGTTTACATAGAGTTAGGACTTTATTGTTTTTATGAGGACATCTTACCCCAGTAATGTTACAACATTATATTTGTTTTTCTTATTTACCATGGAGAGAGGCATAAGGGTGAAACGCTATCCCATGTTTATGCAAGAAAATAAAGAATTCTCTTTCTATTTTCGAGAAGAAGATAGAATTTAACGGGTTGATTAGAATAATTATGAGAGCGCTCCACATGCCATAGCTTTGGGACCAACTTTAAGGTCATCATATTTACTGGATAAAAAGGTAGTATTATGGTGTAATATAGCCATTACGGATCCTTTTTTGGAGAATGGGTTTAGGTTAAGGTGAACAAATGGGTTAGATGCTCCTAACGATGATGATGGTATAGTTGATGATTTTGATGATTATGCTCGATATGATGATGCTGCACCACCACCACTTCCACTACATAAAGTGACTACATGTACTTCAAGAGGAGGCTAAAATTAAGATAGGACACATATTTTTCTCCTCAAAACATAAGTCACCTACAATGTTCAGATTTTCCATTTTCTGCAGCTGGTCTATACCTTTGTATTTGGATGCATCTATAGTCTAGACATTACTATTAGGGATATAGTTTATGGCTTCAAATATTAGTGAGATGAGGAGAGAGTAAGTTAATTTTCAGAAGCAAGTTCGGAAGAGGTTAGATTCATTGGATAAAGGTTTAGTGAAGGCCAAAGCAGTTATTTCTTAATGACTAATAATTCACAGATATGGATCTTAATGTTCAAAGTGTTAGAGAGTGATTATCAATCATTGAGACTCAGATGAAGGAGCTAAAGAAAAATATTATCATAGGAGTAGAGAATAATACAACATCCTTAGAGGTGTATCAGAAGAGAGTTCATGCATAGCTTAATAGGATGAGCAGAGAGCTTAGAGGATTCTCTGCACCGGTGTTGACTGTCCCTTCTCTGCATTTGAGGTGACCACTATAGTGACTTTTTGTCTATTTTTCAAGAAGTTTCTTGATAAAAAACAATTTAATTTTTAGTTTGTGCTAGCTAATGTAGAAGAAAGACTTACAATATAGTATTTTGTTTTGACTATATTTTGGGAATTGTGTGGCTAAGCCATTGACATGTGATAGAACAGTTATATATTTTATATGTTTGGCGACGATTGTCTCAATTTTCAAAACATTTTATTTTACACAATCTTTATAATATTTTTGCATAGGTTTTTAATTTTATTTTCTTTATGCACAAGTGTTAGATTTTTGTACATACTTATTTTCCACAGTGATGCATGATATTTACCAATTTTGAGAATATTGCAAGAATGTTTATTTGCAGTGTGTTAATTAGGAAATTTTGTCAAAATTTTAGGGATATTATTTTTGTGTGCTTCATTTCTTGCACTAAGGATAGTGTAAATTTTTAAGTTTGGGGTTGGGTAGCAGTATTAGTCTAATTAATCAAATTAATTTTTAATTTGTGTATTTTTGTGTTTTTAGAGTATTTCTTTTTAAATTTTTATTTTTTTTTCATTGTGTTTATGCCAATTTTGATGCCTAGAATATTGAGATAGTTGTTTCTTATTGATTTATCTCCAATTTAAATTTTTATTTCATCCTAGTAGTATTCAACTTTGAATGGTTTCGATCTCAATTTTAGAAATTTATATTTCATTCAATTTTAGGTTGAGCAGGAAGTTAGTCTCGTTGTATCTTTGTTTACTAGATTATAAGTAGATCTCGATTATAATTTGCAATTTATAAATTTTGATTACATTGGGCCTATTTTTAAAATTAAGAAAATTCTAGTTGCAATTAAGGGATTAGATGAAAACTCACTAAGAGCACTAGAACTTTTTCTATTACCCATCAAAGTTATCCCTAGATAAGATAAAACTTAGAAAATGATCTAGGTAGTCCTTTTTTATTTAGCTCTTTAAATAACTTTTCCCTTCTTAATTTCAGAGTCTCTTGCTAGCCTATTAAGCCTATTATGTTATCATGCTAAATGCATGCTTATTTTATTATTACACATATTAAAACCACCTTTAACCTAAAATGATTTTTGTCTCCCCTCAAAAGAGTGGCCACTTTAGTAAGGTTAGGTTTGTATTTTGGCTAAAAAGGGAGTTTAAATTTTGTCAATCCTCATTGTAAATTTTTATTTAAGGGTTGATTGGTGTGAGTAATGGAGAGTTGAGCCTATTTTGTGAAATAAGTTTAGGGTTGTCAAGGGAAAATGGACATTAATTATTTATTGGTCTTTTGAGACCCAAACATAGGCCCTAAGAGATTATGCATGATTAAAATGGTGATTTATAGTTAAGAATGTTATATTAATTGTTGAATTCCAAGTTAAGGCCTAAAGGGGGTAAATTGGTAGTTTTATATTATTACCTATATGTGTACAATTAGAGCATAAGATTAATTAAGGGTGTAATTGAAATTTTAAAGGGAAGTTAGGGGCAAAATTAAGAACTTTTGAGAGGGAGGGAGCTAAGTGTAATTAATGCCTTCCCTTTACTTAGCCTTTCTAGAACTTTCACAAGAGAGAGAGAGAGAACAAAATAGAGGTATAAAATGGATGTATTGATTAGCCATCTAAAGGGAATATGTTGTCTTCTTTGTCTCTCTTCAGTTTCTTCATAAAATATTCTATAGTTATCATGAGCGAAGGAATTTTGATGTTAGGTACTATAAGGTAACGAGCTCATCATCCTCTTCTTCTTTCTCATCTTTTTATCTACCAAATTGATGGAATTGTATTAGAGAGAATAGATGGGTATTTATGCATGAAATTGTTCTTTATAAAAGGTGAAGCCAAGAAGAACAAGGGAAACAAGATAATAAAGGATTAAAGAAGGAATTTTGGATTTCCATAGAGGTATGGGAACTATGATCAATTTTGGTTTTGCATATGCTTGAAGATTAAGATGACATTATAGAGGGGATAAGGAAATTAGACCATCAAATTCTACATGTTTTCATTCTAAGGTTTATTTGACTAATGTTATAGATTGCTCAAACAAATAGAGCTTTAGAACTAGAATATGGGTAATTCTAATTGAAAGGAAAACTAGTTTTACTTAACTATTTTCTCTTAGATAGGTTTAAGATTAATCCTAAGAATCAATGAGATAAATAAGCCAATTTTAGATACAACAGTAATTGACATTTTAGCAATATGAACACAATACTCTATTTTATGAATAACTTGGAATTTAGAGTTTTTAATAAGATGTTTTCATATTGATTTAATAATTAAATGTATGAAGAAACATAGTGTTAAAGGTAAATTTCACAAAAAATAACTTTTGTTTAGATGCTAGGGAATGCAAGTTCAATACAAAATTCTGCTGTTGGTAACTTTTTTAGCAGACTAATGTATATAGTTGAGACCATTTGGTCTCAGCCATGTACACCCTTCTGTTTTAAAGAAAAGAAAGGTACACTGCAGAGACCATTTGGTTTTAGCCATGTACACCTTTCTATTTCGAGATTGCTTTATTATATATGGCAGAGATAGATTGGTCTCAATGGTGTACACCTTTCTGTACTAAAGAAGAGTTATGGCACCTAGCATAGGCCATTATGTGCTAGCTGTGTACCTCTTCTATTTTGCTCTATACATGATATTTGATATTTTAACTTTACTAGTGAGTATTTATATGATTTTAAAGTAATTTGACCAAGAAAATATGGGCATAACATGTTCTATAATCACATGAAAGAATCATAGTGCTATGATGTATAACAATCAATGAACCTAAAGTTAATATATTCATATAACTTACATATAAGCATACATGACTTTAATTGTATAATTGGAATAGTATAAGTATGTATGAATGCTTATACCTACATGTTATCACCTCATTGTATGTAGATATAGTATTGCAACACCTACCAATCTTTGTACAATTTCATGAGATTATGTGTGTGTATGTGTGTGTGTGTGTGTGATTATATAGCAAAGGTTTAAGCATGATAAATAAAATGTATATAAAATGGTTTAATACCCGCGGTTAGAGTTTGGTTATGGATAGATAGGCATGCCTATAGGGTAAGGTTGCAATTGCTATAGTTTGACCCCATTTAGGTATCCATAAAATTTAATACCTACTAGTATTTATATAATTGATACATACGGGTATCTACAATTCCCATTATCCTTACCTATAAAACATAGGCATGTAAATTAAAGGAAATGTATCAAAAGCTAAATTACATAATTGTTATCAATGAACTATATAAATTTATATTTGTGTTTTTAACATTAATATAGCTTTGTTTTTCTTTCTTTGGTTATGAGTTTAACTTTATAATTATTATGAATATGATATTATATCTTATGCATATTCTATGAATGGCTACGACCGCTATGAGTGGTTACTCAAAATAATTATTCCCCACTAAGCTTTATAGCTTAGTACGGGTGTTTTATCCGTGTAGGTTCTTTATCTAGGACTCTCTCCTAAGGACATAATCTACATTAGGAAGGCAAACATGATTTTTAGAAAAGTTAGAAGTATAAAGTCCTTGTTTTGTCTTTGTATAACTTTTTGTATAAGAATCTTATAAAAGTAAGGATATATAAGTAAATGACAATCTTGTGTTGTATAGAGGCTCACTTTTGTAAACTATAATAGTGTGATCATGTACTTATGATATGGTTTAACTTTTGATGAGATATATGTATAATGATGTATATTAAGGTAAAGTATGAAAGTGATATTATATACATATGCTATATGGAGATACAAGATAAGTAAATAAGTATTAGTTATGTTAAATGAGATATGTATGATGATATAAATAGCTTATTTAAATAGAGAATGTTATAGGTCTTATACAAAGAGAGCTCAATTTAGTTCTTATTGAAAACTATGGAAATGAATGGTTAAGTGCTTCATTTAATTTTTGGTGGCTAATTGGTTTTTGTACAAAAAGAATGCATTATAAGTTTTTCCTAGCCAACTAAATAAAATGCAAGTTTGGGGTATAAAATTTGGTGAAACATGAGCTATTACCTTGAGATTAATTTTGTTGAATATAGTGTTGGCTTAAATTGTGTTTATTGAGCTGAGTTTGATGAGCTATAATGCTATTAATACTAGATTTTGCAATGATGATGATATGCAATTGGCTTGGGAATATTCTTTTCGTTAATTGGTTGAGTGTAGATGGTTTTAGGCAGTTGCCATTTTTCTCTAGTTACTTAATCTTTCTTTGTTAGCCATTTTACCTAAGCCTAATGTTGCAACCATAATGTAAGACTTTTTTATTTTTGATTTTTGTTTTGTCCAATTTAGCGGAGATGACATTCTAGTAAGGTATGGTATGTAGGAAAAGACTTATGGTGTTTCTTAAGTTCCGAGTGGGAATCCATAAATACATTTTTGCATTCGAGTTTAATTTTGTTCCTGACTTTGCAGCTAGACTTTTGTTTTTTTATTTTGAAAATTCTATTTTGGCCTTTGCAAGCACAAAGAAATTTCCTAGTATGCTCTTATGTTTACTTGTTAGTTTAGTGAGCTTTGGTATTTGCATGGCTATCTTTTTGCTCCTTAATTAGGAATGACTCCTTATTTTCTTTTGTTGATATTGAAATGGTTAAGAATGTGGTTCATTCAGTTTACTCAATGATAAGTTCGAGGTATTTGATAAGTCACAATTATTCTTATATTTTTAGGTATTTCTTAGCATTATTTTGTGTCTTTTGTTTGTTTTAGTCTTTATTATTTTATTTTATTTTTGTTGTGTTAGTTTATTATATTTTATAGTTTTTAATAATTTTTAGGTTATTTTTAGGTGTTTTAGAGAAATTAGGAGCTTTTTTGGAGATTTCGGGCAATTTCTAGGCTAAATTAGCAAATGGGCAGAAACATTAAAACATAGCAGTGTTTTTATCAAAACACTACTTTGTTATCCAATCTTCAGTAGCCTAAGTAATTCTCATGTGATCTAATAGCCCAACCTAAATTTATCCAAAACATAATTGTGTTTCTTATAAGAACATGGCTATGTTTTTATCCACTCTCTATATAAAAGCATCACTTCATCTTCTTTATAGGGGAGGAGAAAACAAATTTTAGAGTAGCTTAGGGTTTATTTTCTTCATTTTAAGCATTATAGTGTAGGGTTTTTTATTATATTTAGACTACATTTAATTTTAATTTAGCTTTCATTTGTAATTTTTAGATTAATTTAGATTAGATCTCTAATTTTAGGATTCAAGGAAGATTTCAAAACCATAGAAGAAGGAGCTTCAAGATCTAGTTTCTCTCATCAAGTGTGTATTCTAAACTTTATTTTTTTATACTTTTATGGTTATATTCTTGATGATTGAGTAGTTCTTCTAGCTTAGAAAATCTTGAATCTTATTTTGTATTTAGATATTTGGGTTTAATGAGTATTTCAAGTTTTTCTTCTATTTCTCACTATGATTATTCTCTACAACTTGATGGTTATTTAGTTTAACTTTGATTTTATTCAGCATGATGATTGAAGTTAGATTTAAATGATTTATTTAGGTGTATATGCTCTGTTCTTGTGTTTTCTACATCTAGAGTCTTAAATGATTTCAAAATGAAGGTCTTAAAGTCTTTGTGTAGACCACATTTGGTTTAGATTTGTTGGGGAATAGATGGGTTTTTAGGTAAATGGATCTGAAATGCGAATTTATTTGATACCTAGGAATTATAGGCTTGTGCTTATGCTAATTAATAGGTTGGCTTTGGAATGGGAAGCTTATTGATTAGAGTAGTTGGCTTCGAAATGGAAAACTTAGGTTTAGTTAGGTTGTCCAAAATTTCATGCTTATATTGTTTCATCCATATCTATTTGGTATTATGAGCATAGAATTTTCTAAGCATTTTATTCATCTTTGATTGATTTCCTTGATGATTTCTTTTACTTAACGTTTTTATTATTTGTCTTTAATTATGATTTCTTGCTTACCTTAGAACTCCCTTTAATTCAAAATTTAAGGATTATCTCATATTGATTCCACTCAATTATAGATATTTTACATAGGCGATCTAGTGCACTTGCTAGCATTCAATCATTAATCATCTTTTGATATACTAAAAATCAAATATAACCATCACTGTAAATGCATAATTAATCATAGGAAAAAATAGAAGAAAATATGAAAATATTCTTTAAACTCAAAATCCCTATATAAATATGGTTCAGGAATTCCTAAGCAAGAAGGGTACCTCCAACATCTATAATATAATCATTAAAATATGAAAAGAATAAATTTAGAATACATCCTTGATAAAGAGAAAAGAAATCTTGAAGCTCCTTCTTCTTTAACCTCAAACTCCTCATTTAATCTTAAAGTTAAATTAAACTAAAAGAAAATTAAAACCCTAGTCTATAGTGCCTAAAATAAAAGAAAATAAAACCCTAAAACCTATCTCTAAAATTCATCCTCCATTTGTTAAAACACTAAAGGACTTTAGTTAGTATAAGTCCACCACCACAAGGAGTCCTTGGAGATGTCAAAAACTTCAAAAATTGAAATTGCTGCTAATTCAACCTTGTAGGATCGAAAAGTGATCTAGTGGGACCGTGTAAATCTACCTCCCTTATTTAAAGTGGCCATCTTTGCTGCTGGAACATACGAAAATAGCCTTATATGACCCTGTAGGACTGTTGAACGGTCCAGCAGGACTCTTTCAATCTATTCAACATAAAATCCTGCAAAAATCACACAACTTAAACAGTACAATTACAAAACATAAAAACACATGAATTAATATTAACGCACTATAAAACCCATTTTAAAGAACACCAAAAACAAAGGTATAATTTGGGATTATTAGTAAGGGAAGGTATAGTCTTAGGTCATAAATTTTTTGAAAAGGGGATTGAGATCGATAAAGCTAAGGTTGATGTAATTGACAAATTATCTCCCCCTATTAATGTCAAAGGCATTCGAAGTTTTTTGGATCATGCTGGTTTTATCACATATTTATTACAGATTTTTTTTTTAGATTGCAAAATCATTGTCTAATTTATTGATTAAAAATGCTACATTTAATTTTATTGATGATTATTTTCAGGCTTTCAATTTATTAAAACACAAGGTAATTGTAGCATCGATAATTGCATCATCGAACTTGAGTTTGTCTTTTAAGTCCATGTATAATGTTATCAATTATTTAGTTGAAGCGATTTTGGGTCAAAGAAATGAGAAGCTCTTTAACATGATATATTATGCAAGGCACACACTCACCGGTGCTCAAGTATATTACACCACAACTGAGAATGATTTTTTTATGATTGCGTTTGCATTTGAGAAATTTAGGCCTTACCTTCTTGGTACAAAGGTCAAAGTGTGGTTCGATCATACAACCCTTCTCTATTTCTTTGCCAAGAAGGATTTTAAACCATGGTTGATTCGATGGGTTTTATTATTATAAGAATTTGACATAGAGATCAAAGATAAGAAAGGGGCTAAGAATTTTGATGCCGCTCATCTTTAACGTTTAGATCATTCTCATATGGAAAAGGGGAAATTTCTAATGTGTTTCCTAATGAACAGATTTGTACTATTTATTCTTGTAAGATTTCAATTCCTTGGTTTGTTGATATTACTAATTACCTTGTAGGAGGCTTCATACCCAAGGACTATTCATATAAACAAAAGAAAAATTTGAAGGCGGACTTAAGACACTATTTATAGGATAATCCTTATTTGTTTAAGTTGTGTCTAGATCTAATTATGAGATGTTGCATTCCAAAAGAGGAGCAACTTGACATTTTGAAGTCATGCCATAGAGGAAAAGTAGGCAGTCATCATTGATCGAATTGAATGGTAGCAAAAATTTTATAGTCAGATTTCTTTTGATCTTCTCTCTTTCATGATGTCAAGTCATTTGTGTTTATATGTGATGCATGTCAATGAGTTGTTAACATCTCTAAACATGATGAAATGCCCTTAAATAATGTGTTAGAAATAGAAATCTTTGGTGTTTAGGGGATTGACTTCATAGGGCCATTTTCAAATTCTTTTGATTTCAAGTACATTCTAGTAGCAATAGACTATGTTAATAAATGGGTAAAGGCCATAGCAACTGGAACTTATGATGCACATATTGTGTTATAATTTCTTAGGATGAATATTTTCACTTGGTGTGAAGCACCTAGGCAGTCATTAGTGATGGTGGCAAACATTTTTGTCAACCATCAATTTAAAAAATTGCTTTGTAAATTTGGTGTTAAACACAAGATCAAAACCCTATATCGTCCCCAAAAAATGGGCAAGTTGAGGTATCTAATAGGGAATTAAAGGCCATCCTTGAAAAAATTATTAATAACTCTAAGAAATATTGATCAAAGAGACTAGATGATGCTCTATGAGCATATCAAATTGCATTTAAAACCCTTATTGGCATGTTCCCATTTAAGCTTGTTTTTGAAAAGTTGTATCACTTACCGATTGAACTTGAACATAAAGCATATTGGGCAACAAAGTTTCATAATTTTGATTTGAAAAGTGCAGGTGAGAAGAGACTTTTATAGTTCAATGAACTTGACAAGTTTTAACTTTGGTCATACAATAATGTTGCAGCTTACTAAGAGAAAACCAAACATTGGCATGACAAGAAATTACTCCATAAGGAATTCGTGCCAGGCATGTTGGTTATGCTTTACAATAGTCAACTGCAATTATTTCAAGGGAAACTAAAGTCCAAGTGGCTTGGACCCTATAAAGTTGTCAAAAGTATAGCTTTTGGAACGGTGATGGTGAGAAATTTAAAAGATGGTCTGAAAAATAAGATGAACAAGCTTCATCTCAAATCGTACAATGCCGCATAGGTTGCTAAGGAAAATTTAGTTCTTAATGACAAGTAAGGCAATTCTATAAGTCTAGCTAAAGACTTCAAAAATTCAATACTACTCTTTCTACTCTTTTCTTGATTTGATTCTCGTAGGTTTATAGCTCGATTTGTATTCTTTGTGCTTTTAGGTTTAATGTGTTAGTGTAGTTCATTTAATGAGTTTTCAAGTGTTAGTGTGTTTAATTGTTTGGTTGAAATATGAGATTTGAAATGAGTAATCTATCTTTTAGTGAAGCTCGATTGGTGTTTTTGGTGTGTTTAGGGTCCATGTGATTTTTTGGTGAATTTCATGATATTTTAAGGTGTTAGGGTGCCTAATTTTATGTTGGGAATATGGAATTTGAAATGAGAAGAAAAATAGATGAGAAATGGGCTACATGTATTTCTGCTGGGAAATCAACCCGGTTGAGACATTTATGTCTCGATTGGGTCAATTGTTAGTTTATAGTACAGAATCAATCAACCCAGCTGAGACACTAAGTGTCTCATTCGAGTCACTTGTGCACATTGAGTACAAAGACATTGGACTAGCTGAGCCATCAAATGTCTTGGCTGGGTCACTTGAATGGTTTAAAACCTTTTTTTTTCTCCTTCTAGTCTTTACTCTCTTATTCTCATTTCTTCTCATTTCCTCTCCATGTTTATTCTTTGATTTTCTCTTCAAGAAATCATCACCCAAGTAAGTTCCTTCTCCTTCAATTATTTATTTATTTTATATACATTTAAACTTTAGCTTTCATTATTATTGCATATCCTTCATTGGGATTGTCTTTCTTTTTTCTATTCTTACATGAGATTTTAGGGTTTAACTTTGCAGTCTTTTATTTTACTTTCTTTAAATTTTGTGTAATTGGATTGACATGATGCCTAATAATTGGATTTAAATGGCTAATGTTGTGTTTAATTACTTATTAGGCATACATATTATATTAATTTCATCCTGTTTAGTCTTAATCTCTAATGCACACCAACTACTCGAGAAAATGCCACAATGATTTTTAGCCTACAATTTTACATTATTCCTTAAATTGGCTTGCCTCGATTGGGTATATTAACCCTAGTTATTACTATTTTTCTATGTTGAGATAAATCAAATATGTGCTTACTTATGTAATGCAATGCTTAAACATTAACATAGAGAATGCATGCCCTATTATCCCTTTTATGTGTCTGTGACTCACTTGCATTTTGCTATTCATCTCATCATGTATGCATGAACGATGCACCTAATGTGTTAATGTTTTACTCCCCCATTAGTATATTTCTTTTGTGATTTTTTGGCTTTCATATTAGATTTTTCGTTTAAATATTAACTTAATTATTTTATTGGCAAACATGGTGCTTCCATTTTCTTGTTTCTCATTTCAACTAAGCCTTATTTTACTATTTCCATGCTGATTTTTTCTATTTTGCAGTGGCTCCCAAGCATGTAAGAAATCAGGTAGGATCTAGTTCTTTGGGTTTTCATATGCCTATCTACATAAATCATAGTTTGCATAAAATGTATAGTACTTCTTGAAGGTTGACAATGTGCAACTGATATACTTGAATGACATTTATCTGAGTACTATAAATGGTAATATGAAGGTGGAGGTAAATAGAATGATTGTAAACATTGGATGGATGGATTTTTTTAGCAAGACAGAGGAAGTTTACTCAAAGATTACTAGGGATTTTCTCACTATGTTTCGGTATATGTTCGAGTCTGATGAGGATGATGATGGTATTATGAGATTTCAGTTGCACAAGAATAAGTACAAGATCACCTTTAAGCAATTTATGAAGTACCTCAGTTTTCCATTTGATGGTGTGCAGAAGCTCCCAGATTCCATATCTTAGTAGAATTAGGCTGCGATTAGATATGATGTTAAGCCTACCCTGCATATGGCCAAGCAGACCAAAGCCAACCATCTTAAAAAATCATGATTGCCATATCCTCCACCAGTTCCTTGCTTTATCTATCTTTACGCACACTAAGGGTGCAGGAAAATTAAACTCTTTAGAGGTACTCATTCTCTGATGTATATTGGAAGGAATCTGGCTTAATAAAGCCTATTATATGTGGAGGAAGGTTGAGGATTTACAATGAAGGCTAGGTATTATGATGCATATCAAGCCCTACTCATATCCTGTTCAATTCTTGAATGCCTGCTTTTAGGGTCCAAGATCAAATAAGGCTTATAAAACTCATAAATTGGCAACTTCATAATAAAATATAGATTTTAACCCAATTTTATTATTGATGGTGAACTTATGAGGGGGTCTAAGTTGGCTTAAGAGGTAGGTATCATAGAGTTGCCACCCAATAAAATGTTGGGAAAGAGATTTTAACCTTTAATGCCTAAACAAAGATGGTGTTTAGGATATCACTCTTATTTATATCCCGGTTAGGTGTTGTTTATAATAGAGTTTTTATTATTAGTCCACTACCTCCCTTCTCACATTATGCATTGCGATAAATTAAAAAACATGTCAATCAAAGCAAAAAGCGATAAATAAAGCAATAAAAAAATATATAAATAATTCCTATATAAATTATTAAAGAGGCAAATCATCAAAAAAGAAAATAAAATGACATACATAAATCAAGGCATTCAATTAAGTTGGGAACATTGGTTCTCTCATAAATATTTACATAAGGGATTTTTCTCATTTTGTGATTCTAGGGTAAAAATTGGACATTGATCCATTTTATTTGAGAAAAACCAATTAATTAGATAAAAAATGATTTTAAGTGAATTTTTCATTTAACATACAAAAAATTATTTTTTAGTAACTATTACATCCCCAAAATTGCAAAATAAATAGTAAAGTATAAAAAGTAAATAAATGAAATAAGATAATAAATAAAGCATAAATAAGCAAAATAAAAAGAAGCATAAAATAAATGCAGTAAAAATAAAATAAGAATAATAAAAGAATGAAAACAAAACCATTCAAAAGATGGTCCAAAAAAAAATCTCCAAAAGAACTCGTCAATGCATAATAGGTAATTGCTCAAAGAAACACACATAAAGCAAAACAATTAGCATGTGGAAGTATAACAGATCAAATAATATAAAAATGCATTCTGGAATAAAATATTAAAAGTCTAGAAAGAACATAAGTGAGAATGATATTTAAAAAATAACTAAACATGCAAATAAATCATACGTGCAACATAACACATAAAATAGACCTAAAATGGTAAAGAAGAGGCCACTGACGATTAAAAATAAAAGGCAGATGGCTAAAAAATAAGAGAGACAAGGGATGAAAGAAAGGCACCGAGACATCCAGTCAGTCGCTATGACCAATGGCCATCTGTCTGGCCTTTATTTCATTTGTCACTTGAAACATAAGCAAATAATAAAGAAATCAAGTAGAAGAGAAAATCTAAAACCACAAGGTTAAGACTTAAAACCACAAGACCTTAATCATGCATATTCTAATCCTAAAACATGCCGATATTGAATTATAACACTAAAAAAACAAGTAAATCATGCTAAAATAGTAAAAAACATCCAAATATAAAATTTAAAATAAGATATTCATTAATGAAAAAAATCAAACCCTAAACATGCAATTCTATCATACTAAACAGGTTTGAATTACTCATGGAAAATATGGCACTACAGACACAAAAAGAATAAATTAAATGGCATAAGATCATAATATCATGGAATCATTATCATTAAATAAACCTATATAATCATGCGGTCATGGTGTGAATTTAGAGAGAGAGAAAGTTTGTAACCTATAATATTACCCTCAAAAACTTTGTTCTATAACCATTAAAATTACGATCTGAGTCTCAATCCTCTATTCCCACTTTTGATAAAAATTATGTGTGTGTTTTTGTATAAACGATTATTATTTTGAGTTCTAAATTCCTAAGAACAAAGAATTGTATTTCCCTTTCTCAAAAATATGCCTATCTCTTTCCAAGTGATGATCCGTCTTTTGAAAACCCTAATTTTAGTTTAAATACGTAGTGAAGATTTTGAGATTTCTCCCAACTCTAACCCTTCTAAATCTATAATTAAAATCCTAAAAATCCATTGAGGATCTGATCTTTTCAGATATATTCCTTATCTCAAATTTTAAATGCTGGAAAATATAGGAGAATCTAAAAAACACCTAAAGATGACCATCTATCATTGACAGATGGCCATCACTCAAATGAGTTCCAAAAAATCACAAAAATTCTCTTTAATCTAACCTAGACATCTATAGCTATAACCCAGTGATGGACGACCATCTATCACTAAGCCATGGGTAAGGTTAAGATCTCTATAACAGATCATCTACCAAGATGCACCCCTAAAGAAAATGGCCACAGAAGGTCGTATATCATAGACGGAGATCAAAATTCAAGGCTTTTCAAATTCTTTTCAAAACTCTGGGTAAATTGATGTTGAAACCCATAAAAATATTTAATACAAATGTGAAAACCAAGGATGAAACACGAGATTCATATTTTTTGTTAGAAATATGATTAGTTCTTTTTCATTGGGTAACCTTGATCTAGGCTGTCTTGGGTTATGGTGTCTACAAGTATAATAAAAAAGATTTCTTTGGGGCTAATAGTTATTGTGTTAGCTCAGGCAATGCATCATAAGTAACTTGGTACTTCATTTAGTGTTATGGCTTATATAGATTACAAAATATTCAAGAATATGAAAATCTTGAAGGACAATAAAGGTTTTAATTGTCGTTAGACAACAAGAGTAGAATATATTAATGAGGTTACTAAGCGATGCACACGTTTGCCCCTAGCTGCATAGCATGAGGCATCTAATGATGACTATAAGAGAAGCAGCCAGAGAAAGCTCCTACACCATCACCTGGCATTGGGTTTCAAAAGAACAATTAAAAACAAAATCTTAGCAAAAAAATAGAAACCCACCAAGATCTATCCGATCCAATTGATTTAATGAGAAGGATGTAGTGGTTACCAACCTTTTAAAGCATAGAAAATCAATTCTTTAGGTGCTACCTCTACCTAAACAAACACCCTCTATTGGTGTCTACACTCAAATGGATGATCGAAATCACCTAGGGTGTTAGCTCCCTTTCTTAGTGTTTAGGGTTTGATTTTATGTTCTTTCTCAAAGTTATAGAAAAAAATAAAAATTCTTTCTTCACAAAAATGATGACTACCACTTTTTAATATGTGTTTCATTAGGGTTTAAACTATACATATCATTACATACATAGGTGCATTAATCCTAATTTAGAGAGAAAATTTTAGGCCCATATTTCTTATTAAAATAAGAAATACTTTATTTCTTATTTAAAATAAGAATTATAATATTAACTTTAAAATTTTATTTCAAATTTTAATTTATCATAAACTAAATTTTGAAATGCCCAAATTAACCTTTGGTCAATTCATCATAATCTATATGTGTGACCTAATAAGTTTATATTATATTGGCGGTGGGCCTTAATCCCACCTCAGGCCAACAAGTCTTAAGCGACAGTTAGCAACACATTATGACTACCAAAATAATATGAATATCGATAATTTAATTTTAACCTAATATAACATGTTATAATCCCTTTGTCACATGATATCTTATTTAAACAAAAGTCGTGGTCCATATCAAACTTATATAGTCCACACACATAATTTCTCGATCACTAAGTTAAATGATAATATCAAATGATATTGATCGCTCCATCAATTCATTTGAGCATGGCTATGCATTTCTCAGTCCTAATTATTGAGGGGCCTAATAGATATCTCTCTTATAAGAGAGATAAATTCCATATTGATTATTCAATATCCTTTGCATGATTCTAATAATGTTAGATAACAACCTTGATTTTTATATGATTAAAGAAAATGTTTGATTATGTCAAAACATAATGTTCCTCATGTAGGATATTATGATAATCTAAGGTCTAAGGATAGATAATATAACTATGATGAGATCACTAATAACATTAACCCATATAGTATCTCATGGCGGGTCTATCTAGTACCCTATTCTTCAACAAGTACCTATAAGTTTGATTTATATCACCATACATAATCATCTCATGATTATCAATCAAACTCGTACCAATATTAATTTATCATTATTACTTTAATGATAAATGACTAAGGATAGTTAAAATAACATTGGATTGTTATTTAAAAATATTATTATAATGTAACATGCCAATAATATAATAAAATGAACAAAACCTAATTTTACAAAATGAAATATGACATTACATAAAGGGCCAAATGTTTGGCTTAGGGTATAACCACTAACACCTGGACCCCTTCCAACTCAATAGATGGTGGATTTTTCTAATAGAGTTCAAGCATGATTAGATCAAAGAGGGGCAAATAGATAAATTACAGTAGAGCATCGATGCCCTCTGGGTGAATCAAGAGAGAATTGCTAGCACTTAAGAAAATTTCATCAAGCACTTTTGGGAGAGGTTTCCACCACCTCGATCGCCACTTCAATGAGCCAAGACTGATACCTTCTTATTTAGGATAGAAAGACTTAGAAAGGGGGTGGATCACTTTTGAGCTTCATTGCAGATTTATTTCGAGAAGTTTTTGGACAATCAATTCTAACACCATTATTCTCATGATTTGTTGTTGTTTTTGTTTCTTTTGTTTATTTTATTTTATTTTATTTTTGTTTGTAATTTGTATTTGATGTTTAATTTACAGTACTTTAATTACCTTAAATTATGTAATGTTTTGTTTTATTTTTCTTAGTTAAGTTAGTCATTTTTATGTTACGCATTCCTATTTTAGTTTTATTTTACTTATGCTTTGTTTTGTTCTCTAAATTGGTTTATTGTTTATCAATTTCTTTAGTTTGTTTTAAGTTAGTATGTTAATTTTGTATGTTATAGTTTGGTAGATCATTTGGTCTACATTTATTTTAGTTAGCCTAGTTTATTTTAGAATTTTGAACTTTTTGAACTTTAACTTAGAACTTTGTATAGATTTGTGGTTTGCACTAGAGTAGTTATGTTTTTTGGTACAATCTTAGCAAATTTAGTGTTTGAATTGAGTATATTTGTTAGTTTTTAACTATTGTACATAAAAGGCCTATTTTAAAATTTAAGAAAAATCGATGTATGAAATTAATCGAGTTAGGAATTTTAAAGAGCTAGAATTTCCTTCATCACCCTTCGAAGCCATATAATAACTCAAGTAAGGTTTACAACAGGATTTAGGTAACTTTCTTATTTAGTCACTTTAAAAGACCTTTGACCTACCCTTGATACATTTTATCCCTTGTTAGCCCCTTTGAGCCATATTTAGCATGCTTAATGTATGCCATGATTAATTTCGTTGTTGCACTCATTTTAACACCTTTTAGCCTAAAATTTTTTACCTCTTATGATTGGTGCCTAGCAAGTGTACTAAATCGGCTAGTAATATAGAAAAATAAGATTAAGATCCTGAATATCATATCTAAAGGAATATGGATTGCTAAAAAGAATATCTATGTTTGAATTAAATTAATATGATATTATTTCCCAAATTTTTTATTTAAAGGCAAGAACTAAACTAAAATAAAGGAAAATAAAAACTAAAATTAAACCAATATTAATTAAAAACAAAGCAGTAACTAAAATTCTTCTGCTAAAGGAACTATCCACCTCAACTTTCATCGCAATGACTTAATAACATGCATAACACAAGTGATAACTTAGATAACAAAAGTAACACAAGTGACATAAAGAAAGTTGAATATCTTAGACAAGACTATCATTCTAAGCATCAAATTCTCTTATTTAGGGACAATCTAATACTTAGCATAAAGATCCAGTTTTAGACTCCTAGATATCCATTAAACTATTTTGTAAGCAAACTTAACTTCAATCTATTATTAGTTGAACTTCTTTTAGTATTAATTAACTCTTACCAACACACAATTACACCTAACATATAATATAATTATGCATTAATACTAATGAACTAATCCAAGAACATGCATATCATAGATCATACTTAAATCAATCATTAACCATTAATTAAAATAAGTTAATCATTAATTCAATAACAACCAAAGATAAAAAGTTACCCCAAACTAAGAAATAATCAAACTTATATTGAATTAAAGCTCAAAATAAAGTCATCACAATGAAAATATAAGGGTTCAAGTTTTCATTAGCAAAAAAAAAAGAAAAACTACTCACCAAACATGATGAAAACACAAGAACAACTAAAATAAAAAGTATTGCGGACTAAGGACAATAGAAAAACTAAGTTAAAAACTACTGCACCATTTTAACTAAAGAAAACTAAATTAAAAACTAAAAACTAATGAAAATTTGTATCTAATTGTCTTCTCTTTAAGTTTGGTGTTTTGTCTTGCTTTTATAGTTGAATTCTACTGTCCAAAGAAGAAGTTTTGCCCTTTGTAACTTTCTAATCCAAGTTGAATAATAGTTTTTCTTAAACAGGAAGACTTTTATCATGTTTTTTTTCCATTAAGCACTCATGAGAGTGACAACATCACTCAAAAGAGTGACTTTCTTGCTTGGGTGAGTGACTATCTCGCTTTAGTAAGTGATTCCTTTCTGGACAATTTAAGCTGCTTTCATAGGTGAGTGACTTTTTTCTTTAGGTATCATCACTGAGGAAAGTGTTCTTCTCACTTAGCAAAGTGATCAACTTCTGTAACTCACGATCATTTAACAAGTTTTCATGAAATTATGGATTTGCCCCTAAACTTCTCCTTTCTTTAATTTAGTCTTTTTTCTCTTTAATTTTGCCCTGAAAACACCAAAAAATATAATTAAACCTCAAAATACAAAATTTAACTATTTAAACATAAATTTAACTACATTAATACTAAATTAACTAAATTAAACATCTGAAACACACTAAAAATATACTATAATTCATAATTATCAAATATCTCACACTTAGTCTTTGCTCGTCCCCGAGTAAATTTGCATAAACTAACTTCTCAAAATAAACAAACTTTAATAAAGAATGATGCACTTCAAAATCAAGCTTAGCAACTTTCAAGAGCATTTAACAAATTTCTAACTAGAATGAATTCAAGCATGATGATATAAGCTAGTTTCTTTATGTGTGTACAAGACCAAAATATTTTAAGTAATTTAAAAAATCAAAATACCAATGTAAATTCATAGCCAAGCTTAAAACAAATATACACGTAAGTGAACAAATAGTTTCATACATGAAACTCTAAAAACACCATAAGCCTTTCCTTTTGCACTGAACCTGAAGGTCATCGCCGCTAAATAACTCAAAATCAAAACTTAAAATTACATATGTCTTAATTAGGTTGCAATGGGGTTAAGGTATTGGTTATCAAAGAATAGACAATAGATAATCAAAAAGAATAGCCACTCTATGATAAGATAAATTAATATTTCTAAACTTTTATCCCATTAACTGACAATTTATAGAATTTAACCAAACTTACTCAACCCTTTATATTTAAAGTACTCTTGAGAGAAAGAACTACTACAACTCTCTTAAATTCACAATTCATCCCAGTTTTAGATGTCCTAATTGCTTTCCCTTTTAAATACCCCAAACTTAAGATTTTACCATATATGCTAGCCTTATTTCACAATTTTTTTCTTTTTCATTTTTTTCACTTGCTAGTTTTAATGTTGGCAATCTATAATAACAATGGATAATTACAAGGTAAATTTTACTTTCTACTTTACTTCATTTATAGCCTTTGACAATAAAACCAAAACTATCTTACTACACCCTTTAAGATACCCAATTCCTATTAATCTATTCAATCCTAGAGTGGCTAATTCTAAAATGAAAGATAAAAGCTTTTTAGGTTATATGGTTAATACATAAGTGTAATAAGAAAATAAAAATGGCATGATTTAAGCATACCTCATTAAGCTCAAAATGGCTAACAAGAGATAAATGTATCATATAAGGTAGGAAAACAAGCTAAAATATAGCTCAATAAGAAAAATATTGCTTGTATCACTTTCTAGCTTATTTTGAGTTGTTTTTGTGCTTTGAAGGCTAATAAGGAAAGTTCTAGTGTTCTAAAATTCCTTACTCAACTACTTAATGAATTGGCTTTTCTTTAAGTTTAAAAATCGGTCTATAGTGCTCAAAGAGTTGGAAACTAACAAATATAAGTCAAGTTGAATGTTAAACTAGCTAAAAATTCCATTAAACAATATTCTTATCTTAATGCTAAAAAACTTTTTAAACATTGTACATTTTAAGTTCAAGTTCAACTAGTTCATTTCTTAGAATAAAATTAGGGCAAACTAAAATTAATGTAAAATATATGAAATTGGAACTAAATATACTCAAATAACATGAAAACTAAAAGCAAACATGCAAACTAAAACAAAACTAAACAACTAAAATGAAAACTAAACAACTAAAACTAAAATAATTCGTGAGCAAGATAACATAATAAGGTAAGAGAACTCCCTTGAATTTATCTTTAAAATCTTGCTCAGCTGAGCTTTATCCCCCTCTTTAAAATCATGTTTTCCTTTAAAAAAATAGAAAAAGTATCAGCTTTCTGCATAAATTTTAAAAAATAAGTGCCCAAGAGAAATGGTGACTAGAGCAATCACATACTTGACTCAAAGCAACACTAGCACAAGCAAAGAACCATAACTAAGCCAAAGGAGATATAAGATCAAAGGAATTAAGTGACCAATTTAAACATGCCTTGAGAACTGATAAGTATGAATTATGCTATATTTTTATTATGTGTTTAGTATGTTTTTATGTTATTTTAATGGTAATGTTAGTTGATTTAATATTTAATTTATTAATTTGTTGTTTTAGTTACTTAATTACAAAATTTGGTGTTTTTAGGGATTTAATTGAATAAAGAAGAAGATTCAATGACAAAAGCAAAGATTTCAGCATAAAGGAATTTTGTAAGGAGTAAATTTATCTCGTGTAGTTTAGACTTGAAGTACTCGATGAAGTGATTTTACTCATTATACCAAGTGGGATATGGGGTAAGGGTATGAAGGACCACTCGATGGAGCAACATATGCACTCTACCAAGTGAGATATAAAAAGAGCATAAAACACTTGGTGGAGGACATTTTCACTCCGTCGAGCCACCCAAAGAGAAAGGCCAGTATGAGGTTACTCAGTGGAGAACATTTGCACTCTACCAAGCCAAAGAGTCCACATTACGATTGAAAATTTTCCCCTTTACTAAATAGGAAGTCATCTGCTGAGATAGGAAGTCTTTGCTGAATAGAAAGTTAAAAGCTTTTAAACTTCTTCTTTTCCAAGTTATTTAAGAGTCAGAAGAACACTAGAGAGGAGAGCTTCTTTGCTATAAATTTTGTAGGGTTTTATTTTAGTTTTTCACTTAGAATTTAGAGGCTAGGATTGAAGAATTTTGAGGAACTTCAAGAACAGCTGAAGGGTTTTATATGTATCGTATGTCTCATATTTTGTTTTACTTTAATTTTTATAAGTAATAAGTGAGTAGTTTCTTTTGCTTTTGCTGAGGGAACTTGAACCCTCATATTTCTTTAGGTAATGACTTAAATTGATCTTTAATTGAATGCAAGTTGATTATTTCTTAATTTCTAAGCAATGTCCTTATCTTAAGTTATATTTAGTTTGATTGTTGATGTATTGAGATAATGATTAATGATCACATGCAATGTTAACTTAGGGTAAGCATATTTATAGTTTAAATTAATTTAATTTAATACATGGTTATTTTCTGGAATACGTGATAATTGTGTATTAACTTTAAGTGATTTAAGGCTAGGAAAAGGTAAATTAAGAATAAATTGAAGTGAGATTTCTTGAGAAAGGGTTTAATGGATATTTAGGAATTCATGAACTGGATTTTTATGCTTAGCATTAAATTGTTTTGAGTAAGAGAACTTGATGCTTCGAAAGATATTATAAGGAAGTTATCAAAATTCATTACCAATTTTCCATAATCACTTGTATTATTTTTAACTATGTTATATGCATGAGAAATTGAGGTGGAAAGTCCTTCAGCAGAGGTTTTTTTATTATTGAATTTGTCAACTTTTATTACTTAATTTAAATTCAAGTTTATTTGTTTTGGTTTATGATTAATTGCATAAACTTTGTTTTTTTAGTTGTTTAAATTTGTATTTTAAGTTTAGTTAACTCTTCATCATTACAACTTTGGAATTTCTTTATTCCTTTGCATAAAAATTTTCATTTTTAAAATTCGAACACTTTGCACTTACACAGTTCGCATGGGTTTGATATTTAGGATTTTAATTCATATTTTCTTATATTACTAACCGATCTAGTATGCTTGCTACACACCAGTTAAGTTTTTTGCACCACTGTTAAAGAACTTTGCCATTTATTTAATTGTTTTAGATTTTTAAAAGTGGATTTTATATGTTTTTCTTCTTCTTCTCTGTCTATTTTCTGATTTTATTCTTTTATTTTTTTGATATTAATAGTTTATGGTAAGTGGCGATCCAATTATGCCTATTGAACCTAAAATTGAGAGGACATTTCATAGGATTAAGAGATTACTAGATACCCTGAATAATCAAGGGTTACATATAGATCCACCACCTAATATTGATGACATACCCCATAATGAACCCCCTATAAATGATCCACCACCACCAAGGATAGAAGAGCAAGATATGAACTGAAGCTCAAGGAAATGGGTTTAGACCTAAAACCATTAGAGATTATGCTATATCTAGGTGGAATAAAGAATATAGAACCATTAGGATACCTTATAATCAACATTTTAAGATAAAACCTGCTACCATCACCATGGTCCAAAAGAATCAATTTTCAAGATTAGAAATAGAAGACCCTACTCAATATTTAGATATCTTTCTAGAAATTAGTGATACGGTCTAGATACATAATGTGTCTATGGATGCCATTAGGCTTAAGTGAATCCCTTTCTCTCTTATTGGTAGGGATAGGGATTAGCTAAAAATGTTACCAAGTTAGTCCATTCAATCATGGTAATAAATACAAGAAAAAATTTTATACCGATTCTTTCCCCTGACCAAAATAGCTAGTATTAGGAACAACATCCATAATTTTCATTAGTTATATAAAGACCCATTCCATGAGGCTTGAAAAAGATTTAGAAGTCTTTTAAAGAGTTTTCTACACCATGAAATTGTTATGCATCAATTAATGTCTATTTTCTATGTGGGTGTAAACTAATCTACAAGGTTCCTCCTAGATACAACTTCTAATGGAAGCTTTATGAATAATATCCCTGAAGATGCTTTCTTACTCCTTGATGAAATGGCAATAAATGATGCTCAATGGGCAAATACTATATCCATCCAAGAAATATAAGGAGTCCATAATATAGATGAAGTAGCCAGGCTCAATGCACAAATTGAGCTATTAAAACAAGAGGTAAATGGGTTAAAGATTCAAAATGTGTCTATTTTATCTAATGGATATGATGGTTATGTAAGAACACAAGAAGCAAGCAAGAATAAGGAAGGCTTAGGTACTGCAGTAAAAGAGGTGAATGCATTGAACCCTTAGAGTAATTCATATAATCTTGGGGTGGAGGGGAACTAGACATCTACATCTAATACTCAACCTAGGGCTCCCTATAGTCAAAATTTAGCATCCCATAGTAGTAACTAACCACCACACCAATCTCAAGCCTAACAACTATATCCACCCACATACTAAGCTCCACCATATCAACCTTTAGGTTTTCAAGCTAAACCCCAACCCACATAGGATAGAAAGCAAAATTTAGAGCAAATGGTTGTAAAATTTATAACTACTTAGTCCACCTTCATAGCTAGTCAGGATGTTAGATGAAAATCACAGGATATTTGGATAAGGAATCAGGATGCTTCCATTAGGAATCTAAAAAATTAGGTAGGCCAAATTGCAAATTCTCTTTCTAATTGAGTTCAAGGTACATTTCTATCCAATGTGGACTAAAATCCTAAAGAAGAAGTAAAGGCAATCTCCTTGAGGAGTGGAAAAGAGGTAAAAGAAGCTGGGAATGGTAAAAAATTTTCAGAATTGGTGGAACCAACAATGGAGGCAAGTATGTCTAAACCCAATATTGATAAAGAGCTGCCCAATGTTATTGAAAAAATAAAGGTAATGAAAAAATTATTTCTACTATGTTTGATAAGTCTAAGTTACCTTTTCCATCTCTAACTTGAAAAGAAAAGAAAAATGAATAGTTGTCTAGATTTTAAGACATGTTTAAAAAGATGCATGTAAATTTACCATTTGCTGAAGCTTTGTTACAGATTTCTAAGTATGATAAATTTATAAAAGAGCTATATTCCAATAAGAAAAAACTAATACGTATGGTTCAATTATTTAAAAATTGTAATGCTATTATAATGAATAAAATTCATGAAAAATTAGAGGATCCTGGTAGTTTTATATTACCTTGTGAATTAGAAGGAAATTTTATTGGACATGTTTTATGTGATTTGGGTGCTAGCATTAATTTGATGCCTTATTCAATTTGTAGAAAGTTAAATTTAGGTTATATTAAGGAGATCCGAATGACATTATAGTTGGCAGATAGATCTGTAAAGAGGCATAAGGATATTATTGAGGATTTGTTAGTAAAAGTGGGAAATTTTATATTTTTGTTCGATGTTATGATAATGGATATGGAAGAGAACCATAGAGTACCACTAATAGTGGGATGACCATTCTTGAATACAACAAAGGCATTAATAGACGTATATGGGCATACGGTCACTTTAAGGTTTAATGAGGTGGAAATGGTTTTTAACATTAATAAGGTGATGAAGTATCCCTCTTATAACTTTGAAGAGTCCATTTACTTTTTAGATAGTATTCAAAAGTTTGTAGAAGAAAATTAGGAGAAAATTTTGATAAATGATGAGCTTTAAGATTGCTTGATGCATTTAATAAGTAAAAAGGAAATGGAAAAGCGAGAGAAAGAGCTGATACAAGAACTGGAAAAAGTGCACAGTAAAGGAATACAGGAGAATGAACAGTCCCCTCCTGAGGTAGAAAATAACTCTGAACTCAAAACTCTTTGTTCACATTTAAAATATCCATTTTTAAAGAAAAATGCAAAGCCAGTAATTATTTTTTAACTTTTAATAGGATTGGAAGAAGAAACATTAGTGGAGGTCTTGAAAAGCAAAAAGAAGCTATAAGTTAGGAAACTTTAGATTTGAAGGGAATTAGTGTTAGTTACTGTACACATCGGATACTGATGGAGATGAACTTCAAGCTGGTAGTGCAACCTCAAAGGAGACTCAGTCCAGCTATGCAATAAGTGGTAAAAAATAAGGTATTTAAACTCCTCAATGCAGGTATAATCTATCCCATTTCTAATAGTAGCTAGGTAAGTCTTATGCAACGTTTGCCTAAAAAGGGGGGTATGACTATGGTAACTAATGAAAATAATAAACTCATCCCAACATGAATAGTTACAGGATGGAGAGTGTGTAATGATTATAGAAGGTTAAATAGTGTCACTAGAAAAGATCATTTCCCTTTACCTTTTATTGATATGTGGGATGATTCATATTTGATCAAGATATGCTTGAATCAAGTACTAAAGAGATGTATTTTGAAAGAGGAGCAAGCAGAAACTATACAACTCTATCATAGAGGAGAGGCTAGTGGACACCATAGGTCTAATCGTACGGTGGCAAAAATTTTATAGTCAGATTTTTTTTAGCCTACACTTTTTATTAATGTCAAGTATTTATAAAATCCTATAATAGGTGTCAACGCATAGGAAATATATCAAAGAGAGACGAGATGCCCATGAATAGTTGTTAGAAGTGAAAATTTGTTATGTTTAGAGTATTGACTTTATGGGGCCTTTTTCGAATTCATTTGGCTTTGAATACATCTTGGTAGTTGTATACTACATGAGCAAGAGGGTAGAAGGAGTAGCCGCTAAGACATGTGATGCTAGAGTTGTGTTGAGTTCCTTAGAAGGAATATTTTTACTAGGTTCAGGATACCAAGAGCTATTATTAGTGATGGAGGTAAACATTTCATCAATCATTAATTAAAAAAATTGCTTAAAAAATTTGGTGTTAAACATAAGGTTACAACCCCTTACCATCCTTAAGCAAATGGGCAAGTAGAAGTGTTTAACAGGGAGTTAAAAGTCATCTTAGAGAAAACAGTAAACAATGCTAGGAAATACTGATCTCACAAGTTGGATGAGGCTCTCTAGGCTTATAGAACAGCTTACAAAACCCCTATAGGAATGTTCCCATTTAGATTTATTTTTGGTAAAACATGTCATTTATAGGTCAAATTAAAGCATAAAGATTATTAGGTTATAAAAATGCTTAACTTTGATTTAAAAACTCTAGGAGAAAAGAGAAGGTTATAGCTGAATGAATTGGATGAAATTTGATAGTTGTCCTATGATAATGATGCAAGCTATAAGGAAAAACCAATCATTGGCATGACAAGAAGCTAATTCAAAAGGATTTTGCTCCCGAGATGTTGGTCTTGATGTACAATAATCGATTGAGGTTGTTCCCAAGTAGACTCAAATTAAGATGGCTAGGTCCTTATCAATTGTCTCGAGCAATGAGTTTAGAGTTATTACTATCAAAAATCAAAAGAGCGGTCATGAATATAAAGTTAATAGGCATAGGTTAAAACCATACTTTGTTGCATAGCATGAGGTTGCTGAGGCAACTTTGGTTTTTCTTCATAAGTAAGATGTTCCTAAAAGTCTAGTTGAGGACTTGCTAAACTCAGAACTAATTCTTTCTGCACATTATTTTGTTTTATTTTGTTTTATGTTGTTAGTTTTGTTCTATGTTGTTTTGCTTATTGCTATAGGAGTCTAGTAGTTTATTTCGACGTTTAAGCATTTAATGGATTATGTAAAGGGAATACAAACTTAAGTTGAAAACAAGGTACATCTGTAGGATTTTTGTAGGATTGTTTGTCTATATAAGACAATTTAATTGTTAGTAGAAATTAGGGATTAGTATGTAAAAATGTGGAACTTATATTTTTTTAATGTGTGCAAATGGTGGAGTTAGTTCAATTAGATTTAAGTTTTAATTTATGAGAAGTTTGTTGGCAATTTAGTGAAAATCAGGTAAATGACTGAGTTGCATGACAAATTTTGCAGTGCAACATTTTTTAGTAGTGCCGTTGGAATGCAGAGTTTAATCGCATGGTGGAGTGAAAATCCACTCCACCGAGTGGCTTTCCATTCGGTAGAGTGTGTTTTCACTCTACCATGTCCTTTAAAAAAGAATATTTTTAATTTTGATCGTTGGACTTTTAGTACCCACCTATTTGGTAGAGTGAAAGGTCACTCCATCGAGTGGCTCCTTAACTCCATTGATTCCCCTTGTACAAATTGCCCAATTTACTTCCTCACTCCACCGAGCATCATTTTTTTCACCAAACCCGTGCTCTTCCTCGCCTGATCTCTTAACCCACTCCATCGAGTAAAGCCTTTTGTTTTGATTGATCATTTTAGCATCATCAAAGCCACCAAGTAAGTTCTTTATCATTGTTTTAATTTTTTTAATTCCATATTGTAAGTACATTTTTCTTTGGGTAATTATTCTTAAATTAGGTTACTTTGCCTCATTCTTTTTAAGTTAGATGCTTCTTTTTGTATCCTCTTTGGTTGTAGATGCATTAAGTGTTAAAATTAAAGCATGAATTTATCAATTCTTGTTTTAGATGATTGTAATTGCATAGGTTATAGCTTAGTAAAAATGTGCATGCAAAATGCCTCAATGATTGAGTTAAACTATGTACTTAGTTTTTCTCCATCTTACCTATGTCATTTCATTCTCCATTGTCAACCTTTCACTTCCACACTTACATTGCATTTATTTTTACACTTAAGATAATTTATTAACATAAGACAAATTTGGCACTTCATCTTACATGGTTATCTTAGGAGTATTTATTGAGCTTTATAAATCATCGAATTTAATTTGTTATTAATTGTCATGTGTGCAATGGCACCTTAGAGGACATGAAAGGATGAAGAATCTAGCTCTTTAGAAAATCATATCCTATCTTACATTGATGAAGACAAGGCTAAATTATACGAGTGTTTTTTAGCAGTAAAGTTTATCAAGCTGACATATTTGAAGGAATTTTTCTTGGAGATTAGGGTTAGCAATTTATAGGCCGAGATCTATCCATTGATTTAGAATATTGGGTGGTAAAGCTTTATCACAAAACAACCAAAAATCTACCCATATTTAGCAAGACAATTCTTTACCTCATTTCACCTTTCATTTGAAGATGAGCAGGATCTAGGAATAGTTAGTTTTAAGCTCGGTAGATGTCATCATCATATGCTCTTTCCAAATTTTGTTGAAAGGTTGGGGTTCCTATTGATGGAATAGGTGAATTGCCTAATGCCATTGTATAAAAAAACTAGGAATTTATTAGAGATCCTATCAATCTAGTGCATTATAAGTCAAGCAAGTTGAAGGCCCGTGCTTTAGGTAGTCATACACTCCATATTCTTCATAGGTTTTTATCGTTTACTTTCTTTACCTACCTTGGTAGTCTAGGGGCTATTAATGCTAAGGAATGCATGTTGCTAAGATGTATAGTGGAAGGCATGTTGATCAATGGTGTAGTTCTCTTATGTCAGAAGATAGAAGAGTTGTAGAAAATGAAGAACACCATAAAAGAGACTTCTCTAGGTTGGATTGCAACTATAATGGCTAACCATATTGGGTATCTAGATATGAGAAGTTTTCTTGGGAAGGCAGCATACATAGATTTTGATATATTGACCAGAATTAAAATTTTAGTGAAGGAGCCATGCCGGCATTAGGCGACTAGAGAGGAGTATTTGCATTTGATAACCATTGGACAAAATAGGGATGAAGAGCCAGAGGCTATTGCACCAGAACTAGTTGCTCCTATATAGGCACCTTAAGCACCTGCCCAGCAAGAGATCTTGCCTTAATGGTGGTATTTATGAATCAGATGAATGGGGTGGATGGACTCATTAAAGGATGAAATAGGAGACCTTAGAATAAGTTTTAAGCAGTTTACAACTAATTTTTGGCAACATTTTCCCCCACCACCACTTCCACCATCTACCTGAGCCACATTCCAATTGCTATGGATAGCAACATTTTATGAGGGGTTCGAGCTTCTCTAAGCTCAAATTTTGCTTAGATTCAAGAAGTAAAATCTAATTCTTCCCTTTTATTCGTGAAAACACTTATGTTTAGGTTTATGTTTATGATTGTGTTTTTGTTTGTTTGCTTTTGTTTCTTTTGTCCATTATAGTATGCTATTATGTTTGTAAGAATAATGTTAGGAACAACCTTATGCTTTAAATGATATTATCTACTAAATGTTACTAGTTTTGTTAGCTAGGTATTGTTTTGTTCTTAGATTACATTAGTAATTAGTAGATTCAAATGTATCGCTTAGCTTACATAAAGCTTAGTTTGCCCTAATTTTTTTCAGATATTGAACAAATTAAACTCAAACTTAGAATGTGCATGAGTTAAGACTTTAGGTTGGTAGTAAGACAAGTAGGTTGTTCGATGAAATTTTGTGCTAGTTTACTACTCAACTTGGTTTATAATTTTTAGTTTCCATGTTTTGAGTACTAAAATACAAGTTTTGAATAGAAGAAAAATCAGTGCATTGAAATATTTAAGTAAGGAATTTCAGGATACTAGAACCTTCCTCATCCCTCTTCAAAGCATAAAAGGAACTCAAGTAACTTAGAAAGTGATCTAGGTAAATTTTTTATTATTGAGCTAATTAAAAGACCATTTTCCTACCTTTTTGATATAATTGACCTTTGTTAGCCAATTTGAGCCTAATGAGGTATGCTTAATGCATGCCATATTAATTCTTCTTGTTACACTCATCCATTAACCACATAGCCTAAAAGACTTTATCTACCCTTTAGAATTGGCCACTCTAGATTTGGATGGATTTACATTGTTAGGTATTTCAACTAATTGTAATGAGAAGAGTTGTGTCATTGATGGCAAGAATTGTGAGATAAAGTTAAGTAATTGATCTAAAATGTCCTTGTGTTTTACCCATGAATTTGTAAAGTGCCAGAAAAGAAACTAGTGAAAAAAGAAAAAGAAAAAGAATAAGAGAAAGAGAAAGAAATATTGGATCAAAAATAGCTTATGGAAAAATCTTAAGTATGGGGTATATTTACAAGGGAAAGAATTTTTTACTTCTTAAAATGTTGTGGAATTGAAAATTTTAAGATGGATTTCAGTTTTATGTTGTCTTTTAGGATGTGCCTGATTAAGGGAGTGGTAAACAAGCATGGTAAAGTGATTTGTGCTTAGTGGTTTGAATTTTAGAAAATTGGATTTATTCAAGTATAGAGTGGTTATTCTCTTTGATTAGCTTCTGACCATTCTTTAATAGCTAATACCCTGACCCTATTACAACCCAATAAAATCCTAAGTGATTCTTTTTTTTTTTGAGTTGTTTAGCAAAGATGACATCTGGGTTCCATTGCTAAATGAGAGGCCTATGGTGTTTCTAGAGTTTCAAATATGAAACAATATGTATACTTGGTGTACATCAATTCTAAAGCTTGATTATAAAATGCATTGGCGTTTTTATTTAAATCATTTTGGCCTTCCATACACATATAGAAACTAATTTTTATTTCCTTGTTAGAGTTTATTCTAGCAAGAATTTTATTAAGTGCTCTTGTTATTTACTGAATTGGGAATTGAATTGCATAATTTTGAGTTAGAGTTTAATTATTTTGAGAATTTGGTTTGTTCAGATTTGCTCGGGGGCAAGCAAAGGATAAGTGTGGGGTATTTGATAAGTATGAATTATACTATATTTTTAGTGTATTTAGTGTGTTTTTGTGTTATTTTAATGGTAATATTAGTTGATTTAATATGTATTTTCTTAATTTGTTGTTTTAGTTGTTTAATTATGTAATTTTATGTTGTTAGGGATTTAATTGAAGAAAAGAAGTAGATTCAAGGATGAAAAAGACGATTTCAGCATAAAGGAATTTTGTAAAGAGCAAATTTGTCTCGTGTAGTCCAAACTTGAAGTACTCAATGGAGTGATTTTACTCACTCTACCAAGTAGGAAATAGGGTAAGGGCATGAAGGGCCGCTCGGTGAAGCAACATATGCATTGTAGGAAGACCAATATGAGGCTACTTAGTAGAGCACATGTGCACTCTATCGAGCCAAAGAGTCTACATTACAATTGAAAATTTTCTCCTTTGCTGAATAGGAAGTCATTTGCTGAGATAAGAAGTCTTTGCTGAATAGGAAGTTAAAAGCTTTTAAACTTCTTCTTTTTCAAGTTATATAAGAGACAGAAGAATACTAGAGAGGAAAGCTTCTTAGCTATAAATTTTGTAGAGTTTTATTTTAGTTTTTCACTTAGAATTTGGAGGCTAGGATTGAAGAATTTTGAGGAACTTTAAGAGTAGCTGAAGGGCTTTATGTGTATCGTATTTCTCTTATTTTTCTTTACTTTAATTTTTTTAAGCGATGTGTGAGTAGTTTCTTTTGCCTTTGCTGAGGGAACTTGAACCCTCATATTTCTTTATGTAATGACTTAGTTTGATCTTTAATTGAATGCAAGTTGATTATTTCTTAATTTCTGAGCAACATCTGTATCTTAAGTTATATTTAGTTTGATTGTTGATTTATTGAGATAATGATTAATGATCAAATGTAATGTTGACTTAGGGTATGCATATTCATAATTTAAATTCATTTAATTTAATACATGGTTATTTTCTGGAATACATGATAATTGTGTATTAACTTTAAGTGATTTAAGGCTAGGAAAAGGTAAATTAAGAATAGATTGAAGTGAGATTTCTTAAGAAAGGGTCTGATAGATATTTAGAAACTCATGAACTAGATTTTTATGTTGATTATTAAATTGTTTTGAGTAAGAGAATTTGATGCTTAGAAAGATATTCTAAGGAGTTTATCTGAATTTATTACCAGTTTTTCATAATCACTTGTATTATTTTTAACTAAGTTATATGCATGAGAAATTAAGGTGGAAAGTCCTTCAATATAATTCTTTTTATTATTGAATTTGTCAACTTTTATTACTTGCTTTACATTTAAGTTTAGTTGTTTTAGTTTATGATTAATTGCATAAACTTTGTTTATTTTAGTTGTTTAAATTTTTGTTTCAAGTTTAGTTAACTCTTCATCATTGCAACTTTGGGATTTCTTTCTTCCTTTGCATACAAGTTTTAATTTTTTAAATCTGAATACTTTGCACTTACATGGTTCCCTTGGGTTCGATACTTAAGGTTTTAATTCATATTTTTCTATATTACTAACCGATTTAGTACACTTGCTAAACACTAGTCAAAAATCAAATAGTGCAAAAAATAAGGCTTAATATTCATGCTATGCATAAAATCAACATGTCATCAATTATATATGAAGTGAGTGAAAGCATTAAGAATCATGGTGGTCAAGTGAAGAAATGCACCTAGTTTAACAAAAATGCTTGAATGTTCTATGCAAAATGTCACTATGTTGCAAGATTAACATCAAGTGTTTAAATGAATGATCTCAAATCTAAAGTTAATTGATGAAGGTTTGGCTTAACAAATAAAGAGAAAGTTTTCAATTGGTCATGGTAAGCACAAAATAACTAATCCAATTTAAATACAATCTTAACCTAAATCAAGCTAGTAATAAAGTTCAATCTTAGATAATAAGTAACTAAGAGAAAATTGGATGCAAAAAAATCATATCTGAAGTCAAAATTAATCTCTCGCAAACCTATATTCAAGATCAATAAAACCATACAAATTCATGCAACTTAATCTCAGAAAGTAAAGTGAAGTATTGAGCAAATGCAAAAAACTCATGAAAGATGCTCCAAAAACTTCAAACTAAAAATTGAAAGCTTAAAAATCATTTTTAAGGCCTAAAACGGTCTGTTACATAGGGCAAAGCTTTCTAAAAGTTTTTTATCTTGAGATAAGCTTTTTGGAAACATATTATAAAAGGAACTTGGACACCTATAATAAAATTTATGATCAAAATAGTCCTTGCCGTAATAATGAAGAAAATTAGAGCTTTTTGAGTGAGGGAGTACATATTGAGTGAGTGTGTACAAGAGTGAGCGAGAATTTTGGGTGAGTGAAGGTTTAAGTGTGAAGGGGTGATTGGAAAGTGAAGGAAAATCAAGGTTGGCAAGTGGGTGAGTGAAAGGGATGCCGTGCATGTGAGAGTGGAGAGAAAACTTGAGTGAACAAAGGAAAAACACGGAGAGTAGCACCCAGGCATGCGATCGAGTAGGAGAGGGATACAGGCAAGTAGGCAGGCAATGCAGCGAGCAAGGCTAGCAGCAGGTCGGCACATGGGTGATGGGCAAGGACCTTGGCTAAGCGGGACTGTAATAAAGAGGGGGCAACATACATAGGAGAGCAGGACAGCCACTCAGCCAAGCTTTGGGCTACTGGACAAAAAGGCTAACTCTGCCTTATGATCACTCAGGTGAGTGTTTTATGATCAAAAGAGTGGTCTTCCTACTGCACTCTAAAAATTCATTTTTTTCACATTAAAGCACCAACTTAAATTTACTTCACCTATTCTCACCTTAATTCCTTCACAACAAAATTTAATCAATCCCCAATAGCATCATTAACTCAAGATTTATACCTTCACTCATATAAATCCAAGCTTAAACCAATTTATGCTGAAACTCTGTCAAAGCTAATTTTTGAAACATATAAACTAGTTATAGTAAAAAATGGATGAAACATGACTCATACTTACTCACATAAGCCTTTTCTTTAATCAAGCCATCTAAATTCTCTTAAAGCTCAAATTAACTCATGTTAAGTAATATGCAAAACTAGCAATCAATTGAATCAAGTGATATAAGACAACCAAATTATTTTCACTCAAACTCAATTTAAGATCATGCCAAAACAATATACAAACCTATAAATCAGTTGAAGTACATATCAAATCCATTTTTATCTTAATAAATGAATAGTTCTTTCTTTAGTTCATGAAGCCTTAAGCAAATATAAGTCAAACTCACACCTAAATAATGAAAACAACTTAAGAAACATAAATTTATATTAAGTTCGACTAAGTTGTAATTCATTTACATTAAAATAATATAAGCTCTATAATTATCTAGCTGCACTTACTGATTTAAATATGATCATTTATAACAAAAAATCATTAGAAATAGCTTCTTTTCACCCTAAATATTAAACTCATAAATTAAAAAAAAAACATAAAGAGCATAAATTAAACTATAGAAAACTATGAAATAAAAATAACAAAACACAGCTTATAACATAACAATTTGATGAAAATTTAAAGATAATGGTTAGAAGAGCTCTGATTTATTGAGTCCCCGCTCGACTCATGTTACTCTCAGGAGGTCGATTGTGATTCAAATATGGATCTCTCCATACTTTGCTCCTCATTTTCTCCTATCATTAGAAGAAATTTGTCATAGTTTACCAAAGCTAGAAACTCCATATCCTCAATGAAATATGAATAATCCTTTAGGTCTTCAAATACAAACTATACTGGCTCATCTAGCCTAAATAAATTCTTCAAATGGACTGAATTCAATGCTTCCACTTGATAATTGAACACTTTTTGCTCCTGTGGTGATAAATCTTTCACAAGAGGTTCCAATACACCCTCCAAATGAACATATGACTTATCTTCAAATATAAATTATTCCTTTTCTTCTATATGCACCTTAAAACCAGTTACTTCTTTATCCACCACTAATGAATAAATCGTTCCCTCCTCCTTACCACCATCACATTGAAATTGCATTGAAACACTCAAGAGTTCTAGTTTAGATTCCAATCTTTCAATTCCTTCTTCTTTATTCTTTAATAAACTCTTTTGATTCTTGATTGTCTCCTCTTGAGTCCTTAACTTCTCTTCTTGAATTCTAAACATTTCCTTTTGAATCCTTAACTTATTCTCTTGAATCCTTAACTTTTCCTCTTGAATTCTAAAGTTTTCCTCTTGAATTATAAACTTCTCCTTTTGAACTCTAAACTTTTCCTCTTGACTTCTTAATATAGCATTCCACTCTTCTCATTTAGTCCACAATTTATTATCCTTACTCATAAGCAAATCAAGAAAAACTTGATTTTTAGAGTTACTAACCTCTTATAAATATTGCAATTCTTGATTCTTTCTCCTCAATTCTTCCATTTGTGCTTTCAAAACCCATGGAGAACAAGTCTTTTCAACATAGGATGGTGGTGAATGAGGGATTAGTGAATATGTATGTGAGAGCTCCTCAGTTTCTTCCATTAAATCATTCAATTACTGTTGCAAAAGGAACACTTTATAATCTCAAATATCATTTTGCATCATCTTAAAAAAATGTCTCAAATTTTTCCTGCAAAGAACAATTAATCACCAAATTAAAAACAAAATAAAAATCTCAAACTAACTCAATCAATGATATTAAACAAACAATGCCATTATTCCCTGGCAACGGCATCAAAAACTTGATCAGTGTTTAGCAAGTGTACTAAATCACTAGTAATATAGGAAAATTAGATTAAGACCCTGAATATCATACCGAAGGGAACATGGATTGCTAAAATGAATATATATGTTTGAATTAAATTAATCTAAGATTATTTCCCAATTTTTTTGATTTAAAGGCAAGAACTAAACTAAAATAAAGAAAAAGAAAAACTAAAATTAAACCAACATGAATTAAAAATAAAGCAGTAACTGAAATTCTTCTACTAAAGGAACTATCAACCTCAACTTTCATTGCAATGACTCAATAACAAAAGTAACACAAATGATTATGGAAAAACTAGATATAAAAGCCATATATCTTAGATAAGAATATCGTTATAAGCATCAAATTCCCTTGTTTAGGGATAATCTAATACTTAGCATAAAGATCTAGTTTTAGACTCCTAGATATCCATTAAAATCTTTTGTAAGCAAACTTAACTTCAACCTATTCTTAGTTTAAATTTTTTTAGTATTAATTTAGTCTTACCAACACACAAGTACAACTAATTTAGAATATAATCATGCCCCAATACTAATAAACTAATCTCATTAATTAAAATAAGTTAATCATTAATTCAATAACAACCAAAGTTAAGAAGTTATCCAAAACTAAGAAATAATCAAATTTGCATTGAATTAAAGCTTAATATAAAGTCATCACAATGAAAATATAAGGGTTTAAGTTTCCTTTAGAAAAAAAAAGAAAAACTACTTACCAAACATGATGAAAGCGTAAGAACAACTAAAATAAAAGTATTGCAGACTAAAACAATAGAAAAATTAAGTTAAAAACTATTGTATAATATTAACAAAAGAAAACTAAATTAAAAACTAAATACTAATTAAATTTTGTATCTAATTGTCTTATCTTTAAGTTTGGTTCTTTGTCTTGCTTTTATAGCTAAATTCTACTACCCAAAGAAGAAGGTTTACCCTTTATAACTTCCTAATCCAAGTTGAAGAAGAGTTTGGCTTAAATATGAAGGTGTTTATCACATTTTTTCCATTAAACACTCGAGAGAGTGACAACGTCACTAAAAAAAGTGACTTTCTTGCTTAGGTGAGCGACTATCTCACTTAAAAGAGTGATTCCTTTCTGGACAATTTAAGCTCCTTTCATAGGTGAGTAACTTTGTCCTCCGGGTGAGTGATTTTATCACTCAGGAGAGTGTTTTCCTCACTCATCCGAATGATCCTCATCACTCAGCCAAGTGATCAACTTCTGTACCTTACGATCATTTAACAAGTTTTCCTGAAATTATGAATTTGCCCCTAAACTTTTCATTTCTTCAATTTAGTCCTTTTTCTCTTCAATTTAACCCTGAAAAATACCAAAACTTCTAATTTAACCTCAAAACACATAATTTAACTATTTAAACATAAATTCAAATAAATTAACTAAATTAAACACCTGAAATACACTAAAAACATACTATAATTCGTAATTATCATCTCCCTTCTAAGAATTGGTCACTTTAGGAATGGGTTAGATCATTATTAAAATGGTATCCAAATGGGGTAGCATGAATTTAAGAGTCTAAAATGGGGATGCTGTTAAGCTTGCTATTACAAATTTAGGAATGTAATACTATTTGAAATAGAATTGTTAAGTGCCTCTTGCTTATTATTTTAAGGACAAATCTAGCATAAAAAATTATTTATATATTTGTAATTTGGTAAGCTGGCATTGTATAGAAATGTTCAAGTGTGGAGTATATTCAATAGAGAGGAAAATGGCTTAAAACTATCAAAATAATTAAGTTTATGGAAGTAAAGGAAAATCATAAAGTTTTCCTCTTTCGTGCTTCATAGAATTATTCATTCTACATTTCTAGTAATTGAGTTATGACAATTTTGGTGAATCAGTATAGGTAGAGTCTTAATTGTAGAAGAAAGTTTGTGTATTCAAATGGTGAGTGGCTATTCTTATCTTGATTATTTACATTCTTTCTTGATTAGCCTTTACCTTAACCCAATGTTACAACTGATTTAAAGACCTAATGATCCTTTCATGTTTTAAGTTGTTTAGTGGAGATGATCCTAATGGTTATAGTGCTAAAGGAGAGGTCTATGGCATCTTTTAAGTTTCAAGTGTAAAATCGGACATGCATTTCGATGTATATTAATTCTTATGCTTGGTTACTAGATTGTACTAGAGTTTTAGTTTTGAAAATGATAAAAATATTTTGGTTTTACAATTATATTCTTGTTTGAATCTTTCTATGTGAAGGTATTATCAAGTGTTATAGTTAAATGTTAATTTTATTCTTAAATTACATGATTCTAGGATTAAAGTTTGGGAATTTTGAAAATATGGTTTGTTCAAGTTTGCTCAAAGGCGAGAAAAAGCTATGTGGGGTATTTGACATCTCCAAATTATACTTATATTTTTGTATGTTTTGAGTGTGTTTTTTAGTTTGATTAATGTTTATTGGTTGTATTTTATGTTTAAAATGTGTGTGCTTTGAAATGATGGAGTTTGGAGTTAATTTGTGTTAAATATTGCCAATTTGGAGTTAATTTTTGCTGAAATATTGCAAATTTGAAGATCAACCCGATTGAGCTAAAATACTTCAATGAATCGAGACTAATACCTTCTTGCTGAGGACAACAAGACTTGGAGAGGAGGGTGGATCACTTTTGAGCTTCATTGAAGATTTATTTTAGGAAGTTTTTGGACAATCAATTCTAACACCATTTTCCTCATGATTTTTTATTATTTTTATCTCTTTTGTTTATGTTTATTTTGTTTTATTTTCATTTTTGTTTGTTATTTATATTTGATGTTTAATCTGTAGTACTTTAATTACCTTAAATTATGTAATGCTTTATTTTATTTTGCTTAGTTAAGTTAGTCATTTTTGTGTTACGCATTCCTATTTTAGTTTTATTTTACTTATACTTTGTTTTGCTCTCTAATTTGGTTTGTTATTTATTAGTTTCTTTAATTTGTTTTAAGTTAGTGTGTCAATTATGTATGTTATAGTTTGGCAGATCATTTGGTCAACATTTAGTTTAGTTAGCCTAGTTTATTTCAAAATTTTGAACTTTTCAAACTTTAACTTAGAACTTTGTAAGTTCTTTGGTTAGCAATAGAGCAGTTATGTTGCTTGGTGCAATCTTAGCCAATTTAGTGTTTGACTTGAGTATATTTGTTACTTTCTAATTATTATACACAAAAGGTTTATTTTTAAATTCAAAAAAAAAAACAATGCATGAAAGTAATCAAGTTAGGAATTTTAGAGAGCTAAAATCTTCCTCATCACCTTTCAAAGCCATATAACAACTCAAGTGAGGTTTAGGATAGAATTTAGGCAAATTTCTTATTTAGTCACTTTAAAAGACCTTTGTCCTACATTTCATACATTTTATCCCTTGATAGCCTCTTTGAGCCTTATTCAGCATGCTTAAAGCTTGCCATGATTAATTTTGTTGTTGCACTCATTTTAACACCTATTAGCCTAAACGTTTTATCTCTCTCTTCTAAGAATTGGCCACATTAGGAATAGGTTGGATAATTATTAAAAGGGTATTGATAAGTATGAATTATATAATGTTTTTGGTATATTTTTAAGTTGCTAAGTTAGTTAATTTGGTTTAATTTTGGTTAATTTATAGTTTAAATGTTTGCATTGGTGTTTTATGAGTTAATTATAATTTTTTGTGTGTTTCAAGGTTATTTTGAAAGAAAAAGAACTTAATTGAAAAAGACAAGAAGATTTAGGCCAAAACTGTGAACTTGGGAAATTCATGCTAGTAAAACGCACATGAAGTCCAGTAAGTGATTAGGTGGCCATGCATTTGGAAGCTTGAATGCTTAAGTGGCTGTGCATTTGAAGGGTTATGGAAGTATCTCATTGAGTGGCCTTGCAACTGGATGCCTAATTCATTGAGTGGCTGGACATCTGGGAGTTTTAGTGCTTATGTGGTTGTGTATTTTGTTGGCTTAAGACATGAGTGATCGTACACCTCCCCATAAAAGAAACCATACATGGCAGTGCATGGAAAACCAAAGAACCTTAAGTGGTCGTGCACTTCCTTAAGGAAGGATGCACGACAGTGCATCTAACAAAGAAAGGTTTTGCTTGGTCGTGCAAAGGAACTCCGATGCTGCGAAGGATTTTCCAGTTTAAGAAGAATTATTTTCCTATTCTAATTAACGAAGTTTAGAAGACTTCCATGTCTTATTTTGCCTATAAATAGAAGATAACTAAAACACCAAAGAAGGAATCAATCATCAAGAGTTAGAAGAATTTAATAGTTTTTTAGTTTTTACATAGTTTTTCTATTTTCTCTGCTTCTATTCAATATTATTTTCTTAAAGCCTTGTTTTAGTTTTTAAAATGTGTAGTAAGTAGTTTTCTTTAACTTTTGCTAAAGGATACTTGAATCCTTAACTCTTTATTGTTATGATTTAGTTTGTGCTTAATTTTAACGCAAGTTTTGATTATCTCTTAGTTCGAAAGCATAGTCTTATCATTTATTTAGCTAATGATTGGTTGTTAACTTGTTTAATTATTGGTTAATAATTGACTTTTGGTTTAATCATTGATATGCATGTTCTTAGGTTAATTTACTTATGTTAATGCATGATTATGTTCTTCATTAGAGATAATTTTGTGTTAATTGAGGTAAGTTAAGGCTAAAAAAGTTGTAACTAAGAATAGATGAAAGTTGAATTTACTTGAAAAATGATTTAATAGACATATAGGAGATTTAACTCAGATTTTTATGCTAAGTGTTGGATTGTTCATAATAAGAGAGTTTTAATACTTAGAATGATAATCTTAAGTTAAGTTATCTGGTTTTATTTATCTGAGTTCTTCATAATCACTTGTGTTTTTCTTAAATTAAGTCATAATAATATTGGTTAAGGTGGATAGTCCTTTAGTCAAAGTTGCTTTTAAATAATTGATTTTTACCACATTTGATTACTTGCTTTTGTTTTAATTGTTTTAAACTCTCTCATTGTTCTAGTATTAAAATTTTTAGTTTTAAAGTTCTGTTTTTAGTTTTTCAATCTTCAACAATACTTTTGGGATTTCTTTTCTGTCTTTTACACACAAATTTTATTTTAAAACTCAAACCATTCACACAAACATAAGTTTTCCTTAGGTTCGATATTAAATGATCATAATTATATTTTCCTATATTACTAGCCGTTCTAGTACACTTGCTAGATACCGATCAAGTTTTTGGTGCCGTTACCCAGGAATACATTGGTGTTTGTTTATTTATCTTGATTTTAAAGTGAATTTTTATGTGTTCTTCTTCTTTTCTTTATCTATTTTTTTATTATTGTTTTAAATTTTTTTCAGTTGTTATTGGTTTATGGTGAGAAATAACCCAATTTTACCCATAGATCCCGAGATTGAAAGGACATTCCATAGGATTAGAAGGCTAAGAGGCAATATGAATGACCCAAAAATAGAACCACCTATGAATGATCCACCACCACCTAGGATTGAAAAGCAAGACATACCTCATCAAGCTCCAGGGAATGGGTTTAGACCTAGGACCATTAGGGATTATGCTATTCCTAGGTGGAATGAAGAACATAGAACTATTAGGATTCCTCACCACTAGCCATTTGAGATTAAACCTACTACCATCACAATGGTACAAAGAAACCAATTTTCAAGCTCAGACATAAAGGATCCCGCATAACATCTAGATATGTTCTTAGAAGTTAGTGACACTATGCAAATTCCAAATGTATTAACCGATGTAATTAGACTTAAACTTTTTCCATTTACCCTCATAGGAAATGCTAGGAATTGGCTATAAATGCTACCTAATCAATCCATTCATTCTTGGCAGTAAATGCAAGAGAAATTCTTATGTTAATTTTTCCCACCTACTAAGACCATCCTTATTAGAAAATAGATCCATGACTTCCAGTAATTTTATGAGGAGCCATTTCATAAAGCTTGGGAAAGATTTAGGAGACTTTTAAAAGCTATCCACATCATGAATTTCTTGTTTATCAATTAATACATATTTTCTATGCAGGTGTTAATCAATCAACAAGGTCTTTGTTAGATGCAGCTTCAAATGATAGGTTTATGAATTAATTTCCGAAAGAAGTATTCCTGCTTCTTGATGAGATGGCTACCAATGATGCTCAATGGGCAACCTCTAGAGTAGCACAAAGGAAACAGGGAGTTCATAATATAGATAAAATAGCTATGTTAAAAGCTCAAATGGAATTAATGAGAAAAAAGCATTTAAGAGAAATAAATGAACTTAAGGTTAAAAATGTTTTCATGTTGTCTAATAAATGTGATGCTTATGCAGAAACTTAAGGCGTATCCGGGACGAAGAATGGTGAAGGAATTATAGAGGATGTGAATGCTTTGAATCCTTATAGTAATACCTATAGCCGGTGATGGAGAAACCATGTAAATTTTTCATAGCAAGAAGGTAATCAAGCATCTACTTCTAACCCTCACCCTAGAGCTCCCTTTAACCACAATCAACCTTTAAATAACCATCTCCCGTATGAAAATCAAACACATTACCCAACTACATACCCATCACAATCATATCATCAATCACCGAGATTTCAAAAGTCTCAACCACCACCCTCACAAGAGAAGAAATCAAATATAGAAGAGATGATTGCAAATTTCATGGCCTCCCAAAATTCAATTTTGGCTAATCAGGATGCTAGGTGGAAATCACAAGGCATTTAGATGAGTAACCAAGAGGCATCCATTAGGAATCTAGAAAACCAAATGGGGCAACTTGCTAACTCGCTATCCAACAAGTCTCAATGAACCTTTCCATCCAATGTAGACCGTAATCCAAAGAAGGAAGCTAAAGCAATCACCTTAAGAAATGGAAAAGAGTTAGATAAGATTGATATTGGTAAGAATTCCTCTCAAAGAGTGGAACCAACAATGAAGGTAAGTATTCCTAATTCTAAAAATATTAAAAAAGTGCCTCCTTCGGTTGAGAAGAGTATAGGTAAGGAAAAACTTGTTTCTACTGTTCTTGATGAATCTCAGTTACCTTTTCTTGTTCTAGCTAGAAAATAAAAGCAAAATGAGTAATTAACGAGATTTTTAGATATGTTTAAAAAACTACATATAAATCTACCATTCGTTGAATTAGGAATGGTTCAATTATCTGGTAATTGTAGTGCTATTTTAATAGTAGGTAGACCATTTTTTAACATAGCAAGAGCTTTAATCGATGCTCATGGGCAAACAGTCACTTTGAGGTTCAACGAGGAAGAAATGGTTTTCAACGTAAATAAGGTTATGAAACATCCCTCATATAACGTTGAAGAAATAATTTGCTTTATTAATAGTGTTCAAGAGTGTGTCAAAAAAAAGTAAGAGGAAATCATTCTAGATAATGAACTTCAAGAATGTTTGATGCATCCAAAGAAAACGGAAGAATTAGAAGCTAAGGAAAAGGAGTTGATACAAGATTTGGAAAAAGAGTACTATGAAAATTAAAAGATGGAGGATAAATTGTCCCCCCTAAGGGAGAAAATTCTGAACTTAAAATACTTCCATCTCATTTGAAATATGTATTCTTAAGAGATAATGTAGAACCAGTAATTATTTCATCTTTATTGATAGGTTTGGAAGAAAAGATGCTCATAGAGGTACTTAAAAAGCATAAAGGAGAACCTGGTTGGGCAACATACAACTTAAAAGGTATTAGCCCCAGTTATTGTATACACCAAATACCTATGGAAGATGACTTCAAACTGGTAGTACAACCTCAAAGAAGACTAAATTCATTGATGCAAGAAGTGATGAAAAAGGAGATACTCAAACTCCTTGATGCAGGTATTATCTATCCCATTTTTTATAGTAGTTGGGTTAGTTCGATTCAATATGTACCTAAGAAAGAGGGAATGACTGTAATAACTAATGAAAATAATAAACTAATTCCTACACGTATAGTAACGAGATAGAGAGTATGCATTGATTATAAGAGATTAAATAATGCCACTAAAAAAGATAACTTTTCATTGCCCTTTATTGACCAAATGTTAGAAAGACTGGCAGGAAATGGATTTTATTGTTTCTTAGATGGATATTTGAGATATATGTAAATCTCTATAGCCCTAGAAGACCAAGAAAAAACACATTCATATGTCCTTATAGAACATTTGCATATAGAAGGATGCCCTTTGGTCTTTGTAGTGCCCCTGCCACATTTCAATGTTGCATGATGGCCATATTTAATGATTTTATTGAAAAATTCATGGAAGTTTTTATGGATGATTTTACATTATATGGTCATGATTTTGAGTTTTATCTAAATAATCTAGAATTGGTCTTAAAGAGGTGTCAAGAGACAAACCTTATTCTAAATTGGGAAAAATACCATTTCATGGTTAGAGAAGGAATTGTCCTAGGGCATAAAATCTCTGAAAAAGGAATTGAAGCAGACAAGGCAAAAATTGATGTTATAGAAAAACTACCTCCCCCAACTAGTGTTAAAGGTATGAGAAGTTTCCTTGATCATGCCAGATTTTATCATCGGTTTAGTAAGGATTTTTCTAAAATAGCTAAGCCACTTTATAATTTATTGTTTAAGGATGTTGCATTTAACTTTGATGTTGAGTGCTTGCAGGCTTTTAATTTAAGCAAAATTTAATAAGTGCACCAATCATAGTATCACCGGATTGGAGTTTACCCTTTGAAATTATGTGTGATGCTAGTAATTATGCAGTAGGAGCAGTTTTAGGATAGCGAAGGAGAAGATTTTTTATACCATCTACTATGCAAGCTATACACTCATTGGAGCTTAGATCAATTATACAACCATGGAGAAAGAACTTTGGCGATAGTATTTTCTTTTGAAAAATTCAGATCTTATCTCCTAGATTCCAAAGTTACTATGTGGTCGGATTATGCTGCCTTAAGATACCTTTTTGCTAATAAGGATTCCAAATCGAGGCTTATCCGATGGGTTTTACTACTTCAAGAATTTAATGTTGAGATAAAGGATAAGAAAGGAGCTGAAAATTTCGTAGCAGATAATTTATCTAGATTAAATCATGCTAGCATTGAAAAGTGAGAAATTTCTAATTTATTTTTCAATGAACATATTTGTGCTTTTTATACTTATGAAAATTCAGTTCCATGGTACGCTAATATAGCTAATTTCCTACAGGCAGTTATCTTCCTAAAGAGTTTACTTGGCAACAAAAGAAAAAGCTTCAAGCGAATGCCAAGCATTACCTATGGGATGATCCGTATCTCATCAAGATTTTCTCCGTTCAAGTGCTTAGACGATGTGTACCAAAAACTAAACAAGAAGATATAATGCGACAGTGCCATGGAGGAGAAGTTGGAGGCCATCATGGACCTAATCGCACGGTATAAAAAGTTCTCCAATTAGGTTTCTTTTAGCTTACTTTATTTCACGATGTCAAGTCTTTTATTGAAATTTGTAATAGATGTCAACATGTTGGTAATATCTCCAAAAGAGATGAAATGCCTATAAATAACGTGCAAGAAGTAGAACTTTTTTATGTTTGGGGTATTGACTTTATGAGACCATTTCCAAATTCCTTTGTTTTTAAGTATATTTTAGTAGCTATGGATTACATTAGTAAATGGGTCAAAGCCATAGCTACTAAAACATGTGATGGTCGAATTGTACTTGAATTTATGCGAAAAAAAAAATTTTACTAGGTTTGGAGCACCCTGAGCCATAATCAGTGATGGAGGCAAACATTTTATCAACCATCAATTTCGAACTTTGGTTAAGAGATACGGAGTCAAACACAAAATAACTATCCCATATCATCCTCAGCCAAATGGACAAGTAGATGTGTCTAATAGGGAGCTGAAATCAATTCTAGAAAAGACAGCTAGCAATTATAGGAAAGAATGGTCTCAAAAATTAGATGAGGCTTTTGTTAGGGATTATCGGTTACATGCATCTAATATAAAAGCGGAATTTAAAAATTTTAACCAATAGATCTGATCTTTCCATGAATTTACAATATACATATTAATGAGAATAAGAAAAATCACCTTTGATTTTTATTGTATAGTTGATTTTCCTTCTCACTGGGTTGTCGCAAACCACAGTGTCTAAAATCGAACACCTCCAATGAGTAATCCACACTAGAGAAGGATTGAATGAACCAACAAACGAAGAGAACAAGGGCTGGCCAAAATTCTCTAGATTCTAGCAAGGGGAGTGGTGGCTAGGGTTGAGAGAAAAGAGAGAAAAATGTTTTCTCTTAATTGTTCACTCTTAACCCTAAAACCCTATCACTTGGATTTTTATAGTTAGGTTAAAAATCCAACTTAATAATAGGATTGGGATCTTTAAAATTGTTGGAGAAATATTAATTGGGCTTCTGAAATTGTTAATAATTTATTTGGGCTCAATTAAATCCAATTAAAGCCCTTTCACTAAAGACTATGCACAAAACCCACAAACTAGGCCCTTTGTGCATATACTTGGATTTAATTACCCAAATGAACTCCAAATCCAACCAAATTAAATATGTAAGCTCCATAACACTTATGAAATATATTTAATTTATTTTGGTCCAAGAATTAGGCCTCTAAGGCATTTTTTTTGTAGTTGGCATGTAATCCTTCCTCTGGAGGGTTTCTACACCAACTTCACTTCTTTGGGCCTCTTTAATTCCTCCAATGGATATATTAATTATTATATCATCCTTATAACACTTATATTCCAATAATAATTAATTATGAAATATATTATTTCAATTAGGTCTATTTTACATAACATTTCTAAAAAGTTCTACGAACAATTTTACTTAATCATAATTAATTAAACTCTTTAATTAATTATTCTCTTATTCACTTATCTATCCCCATAATAATATCAAATATTATTATCCTTGTCATTTTACCATTTTATCCTTTTCTTTATATGTGTGTGACCTATTGGGTTCCTGTCCATATTGGCAGTATAATATGTAATTGTGAGTTCTATTCAAAACTCACTTGATTTTAACTTATTTAAATCATTTTATCAATCCCTATTGATATTTATGATACACTATTATACAAATCATGAGCAGCCTCAAGCTAGACATCATGACTACCCAAATGTCAGGAAAGTCAAGTGGTTTGACTATACCCTTCCATAGAAATAGTTATCATGCAATTACTCCTTTCACCACTCTTATCTCAATTAGATTTTGAGTATGGATTTCGGTCAACTCATATAAATCTAATTATGTATGTTCTATTAATTTTTACATTGTTCCCAAAATGCCCTTCATGGATCTCTATCCATCTTGGCATATTACTCTGGCCAGAGATTCTCTGAACAAGGTAATTATAAAATCATTCGAGATAACTTCCCTTAATAACTCTGGGATGGTGAATCCTTTTTCGATCACTCAACTATCTTAAAGTAGGTTATGATATACCTAATCTCCTAACTATGTTCACCCCCAGTTGGAAGTAATCAGTTATGGAGTCAAAATATACCACTTGCTACTTAAGATAACTTTTGTGATCTCAAGTCTTAGGATACTTGCACAACCACTATGAAGAGATTCCTCACTGACATAAACTTAATATCCATGTGAGGATTCTCTTTACAGGTCTCCAATGAACTTGTTCTTCTAACAAGCATCCATATGTTAGCTTTGATTATCTTCTATAATCATAGTTATATGAACCACTGCTTAAACCATTCAAGAAGCATAACATGTGCTAGTTTGTCCAAATTAACAATGTCTTGTCTTGTTAATTCTATGACTAGGGATATTTAGATATTAACACATTTGCATGCAATAGACATCTCATATCATGAACACTTTCATGATTGCCTTTACACTGTGTTTATAATATCTAGGACTTCATTTATTAATTTAAGATTTACAAACTCATGTATTTAAACATATCATTAATAAATGAATGATGCCTTTTATTAAGAATATGAATTCATACATATAAAATACATCCCTTTTACATGGGCTTTAGGGTATACTCTCTAACAATCTCCCACTTGCACTAGAGCCAATCACTCATATGTCTTAGACCCATGCTATTTATATGGTGATCGCGCTTAATCTGGGAAAGTGCTTTAGTGAGGGAATCCGCCACATTATCATATGTGGGGACCCTTTCTATTTTTACATCATTTCTAGCTACTATTTCCCTTATGAGATGGTAGCGTCTGAGAACATGCTTGGATCGCTGATGAGATCGTGGTTCCTTTGCTTGTGCAATGGCTCCATTATTGTCACAACATAGAGGAATCAAATCAACAATTCTAGGCACTACTCCTAGTTCAGATATAAACTTTTTGATATAGACTGCTTCTTTGGCTGCTTCAAAAGCAGCAATGTACTCACCTTCTGTCGTGGAATCAGCAGTTGTTTCTTATTTTGAAGTCTTCCAACTAACTGCCCCTCCTTCCATTATGAACACATAACCAAATTATGATTTACAATCATCTTTTTTAGATTGAAAACTGGCATCTGTATACCCATTTACTTCCAAACTTCCCTCTCCATATACCAAGAATATATCCTTAGTCCTTTAGTGCATGCGGACACATTACAGATGCATATGGTATTTGTTCTATCATATATCCTTGTGAAACTCAAAGCAAATGCTACATCACCATAGCAGATGCATATGGTATTCTATTCATACTCTCTCTATCATCTAGTGTATGCGGACACATAGACTTGAAAGGTGTTTCCCATGCACCATGGGTATAAACCCTTTCTTAGAGAGATCCATATTGAACCTCTTCAATACTTTATCTATATATGTACTTTGAGAAAGACCTAGCAACCTATTTGATCTATCTCTATAAATCCTTATTCCCAAAATATAGGATGTTTCTCCAAGGTTTGTCATGGAGAATTGCTTGGATAACCATATTTTAACAGATTGGAGAAGAGAAATGTCATTTCCCATGATCAATATGTCATCCATATATAGAACTAGGAAGACAATTGCAGTCCCACTGACCCTTTTATATACACAAGGTTTATCTTCATTCTGTGAGAAACCAAACTCTTTGATTGTCTCATTGAATCGTATGTTCCAGCTCCTAGAGGCTTGCTTCAATCCATAAATGGATCTTTGAAGCTTGCATACCTTTTCACCATTTCCTGATGTGAACCCTTCTGGTTGTGTCATATACACATCCTCAGTCAAATTTCCATTTAGGAAAGTTTTCTTCACATCCATTTGCCAAATCTCATTATCATAATGAGTTGCAATGGCTAAAAGTATTCTTATAGACTTAAGCATCGCTACAGGAGAAAAGGTTTCATCATAGTCAATACCTTCTTTTTGATGATAGCATTTTGCTACTAAGTGAGCTTTATCGGTAACTATATTACCTTTCACGTCGGTCTTCCTTTTGAAGACCCATTTACACCCTATGGGTTTTATCCCTTCAGGTGGTTGAGTTAAAGTCCATACTTTATTCTCATATATGGAGTCCATTTTAGACTGCATAGCCTTAAGCCATAAATCACATTTGAACTATTTAAAACTTCTTGATAACTTGTAGGCTCATTGTCCTCTACTACAGTTATGTCTCTATCCGTATCAATGTGTAATCCATATCTCACAAGGATAGAACGCATCCTAGTAGATCTTCTAGGATTTTGTGAATAATCAAGTTCAACTGTAATCTCATCATTATGAAATTCAGTCACAGGTTCAATCGGTTGATCTACTTCTATTTATGGGTCTTGAACTTCACCAAGTTCAATTTTATTCCCACTGTCCTCTCATAGGAGAAATTCTCTTTCCAAAAAAACAACATGCCTTGAAACAAATACCTTTTGTTTTAAGGAATGATAGAAATAATATCCAAACGTTTCTTTTGGATATCCCACAAATAAACATTTGTGAGACTTAAAATCCAGTTTGTCTGACATTGTCCTCTTCACATAAGCAGGACAACCCCATACTTTCATATGAGAAAGTGTGGGTTTCTTGTTATTCCTCATCTCATATGGAGTAACATCAACCAATTTACTAGGAACTCTATTTAACACATAAACAGCAGTTTCTAGTGCATATCCCTAAAAGGATTTAGGCAAGTCTGCTCGGCTCATTATGGATCAAACCATATCTAATAGTGTTCAATTTCTCCTCTCAGATACACCATTGTGTTGTGGTGTATATGGTGGAGTCCATTGAGATAAAATCCCATTATCTCTATGATAATCGTGAAATTCTTTGCTTAAGTATTCTCCACCTTGATCTGATCTAAGTGTTTTAATACTCTTGCCAAGTTGGTTCTCTATTTCATTTCTGAATTTTGGGAACTTTTCAAATGCTTATGATTTATATTTCATTAGATAGATGTATCCAAACCTGGAATAATCATCTATGAAAGTAATGAAGTAGGAGTAACCTCCTCTGGCATGTGTAGTCATTAGACCATATACATCTGAATGCATTAAGTCCAAAACCATTTTAGCTCATTCTCCTTTACTAATAAAGGGAACTTTTGTCATTTTTCCCAATAAACAAGATTTGCATGTATCAAATGATTCATAATCAAATGATCCCAATGTTAGTGTAAGCCCTAGCCCCAATGCATTGTAATAAAACACTTTAATTAATAAAATGAGGCATTTATTTTATCCATTGTATTCCTGTGCATATCAATTGATAGAACTATCCAAGAATGTTGTTTCGGTTTAAGTTATCATGTGTGAGGCACATGGTTGTAAGACCTTGAAAGAAATGAGACATCATTCTAAATATCCCTAGTCAGTCATTGTTATGGGAATAACAATGAATTAAGACTAGTATGCTCTCTCTGATATTGTGAGTTCTGTCTTACGAATCATTAGGACAAGAGTGTCAATCAGAAATCATAGATACATGTTAAAGAACATGGTATCTGGATTCGATCCGCTCATGAGAACACTACATGGTACAATTCATAAGTGTTTCTCATATGCAAGTTTTGTATCGGAGTTCTTAGACCTAAAATCTCTATGAAACTCTTTATGAATTAATGTGTACTTTGACATACACCTAACGTGCTCGTAACAGAGTGACAAGTACGGGTATGCTTGGGTATGCATTGATTCATGTTAGAGAGCATGAGAGAAGTGAAGGGATTACCCCTCTCGATAAGAGAGAAAAATATCATCGGCCACTTGATCAGTGAACTAAGAAGTGTATGGCCATACCGAGATGAAATAATGAGTAATCATTATTTATCTGAGAGTTCAGTGTCACTGGAAGATCAAGAAAGGAATTAATATATATAAGGATGACTAGTTCCATGCCTTATATTAATTCTGATATTTATGGGTAAGGGACTATGCAAAATTGCATTAGGTCACTAAATGCCATATGCATTTTCAGTTAATTTGGAATGCTATAATATCTTGCTAGAGAATATATATAGCCTTTGAATTAATTTATTAATTCATTGCCAACATTAAATGGACCTATAGGATCGCACACAGAGCATTGGGCTTAAAATATTTAATTAAAGTATTGGGCATTAATTTGGGCTTTTAATTAAAGTCAAATTAATATGTGTGATGGGTTTTAGATTGCTATTGGACCTTGGCCCATGAGAGAAAAAAATTCAGCCCACAAGGTTTAATTTCAATTAATTAAATGTCTTGTATTAATTTAATTAATTGAGTATTAAAGCCTAAAAGACTTATGATCAAATTAAATCTCTTAATTATGAATATTGGTGGCCGAAATTCCTAGAGAAAAATCAAAGGAATTTCGGCACATGCTTTTTATTAAGTGATTTATTTGGTTAATATGTCTTATGTTTTAATCTTGGATTAATTCAAAAGAATTTAAATCAATATATATCTCTTATTTTAAAGAAGTGATAAAGGCTGAAATTAATTATCTTTAAGTATTTGATTTTAGATTTATCACTTAAAAAATAAAAGGATATATATTGAATGAGAGAGAAAACACAAAAACCTAAATTTCTTCTATGGTTTTTGCGTGAAACTCTCTCTCTCTCTCAAGAATTTCTTTTAGCCAATTTTCACAAGGAGAAAGGATAGTTTCTCATTCTCTTGTGATCTTGGGTAGTAATAGCAACCTAAGAGAAGTACAAAATCAAATTTTTTAGCTTCAACCCATAGCCATTACACAATACATTAAAGAGAGCTAGCAACCTCTATTTTAAGTCGTCGGTGCAATTGTGTGTGTGAGAATAGAGGGAGTGGCATAAAAGGCTGTTCCTTGGCATTGGTGATCAAGATCTAAGGTGGATAAAGTCATCTCGGTTGCTGGTCATCACCAAACTCAAGTTTTAAAAGGCATCCAAAGTTGTAAGTTTTAAAACCCTAAAATTGCATGTTTCGATTCTTGTCATGGAATTGTTTGGCATGTATGATCGTTTTTGTTGTTTTTCCGCTGCGTGATTTCCATGTTCATACCATGTCATATTCCATCAGTGGTATCATAGCCTAAACATTCTTATTTTAGTGCTTTATATGCATGAAAAATTAATTAAAAATCGTCATTATGAAAACATGCAAATCTGAAATTTTCTGTTTTGAGTTTTTTGCATTGTTTTGGTGTAAAAATGATTTTAATTGATTATATAGGTATTATAATTAATATGAAATGTTAATATACTGTCCTAAGATTTTCTTGGAGATGTTAATGGTCGGATTTAATTAATAATACCTGATGGTACATGTTAATATTAAAACTAGGTGCTAGTTGGCATGTTAATTGTTAGTTTAACAACTAGTTTTCAATATTAAATGTAAAAACGATTTTGGAATGTTTGTAAGTGATATTTAAAGATTAATTATCAGGTCTAGACATATTTTAAATTTGGTTTTAATTCTGGTCCATGACAATTTAATTGATTAATTTTAAAATCACTTAAAACTATGACTAGTTTGTGTTTGTTACATGTTTAATCAACATTGTTTGTTTTGTTTTGATTAAAATGGTAAAAACACATTTAGATCAGATTGGTACAGAATATTAAATCAATATTATGGACTTATTTAAATTATTAAATGACCCATAAAATTGATTTAAATGTTTGTGCATTTTATGGCATTACATAAGCATTAAACAACTAGTTTTTGTTGTTTGTTTGTTTTTGCATGAATGTTGTGTACTATATATGTGTTCTTCATGATTTTATATTTTTAATTCATGTTAGCACATATTATATGTATTTTTAATGTTTATGGGCTGTATGACATAAAATTAAAAATGGCAAAATTGGAAACTATACTAGAGTTGATTTATAGCACAAATCTAACTAGTTAGTGTTTTGGGCTTTTAAGAGAACTTATTCAATAAGAGGATTTAGTCCATTGGGCTTTGGCCCAGGCCCGTCATGTGGTCTTCTCTTAAAGGTTCAAGTACACAATTTCCATTAATGGGCTTGGCTAAATTAATTAAAATTGGACTTTGTTTGATCCATGAATGCTATGTATATTTATTTGTTTGTTTGGTGTGATGAATGGATATGCATGGTGCATTCATGGGCCCTGGGTTTTTGTAATTAAATATGGCTTGCATGCCATTATATTTTATTGTAAAAGTTTCATTTATTTCTTAGAATATAATTTATTTGAAGACTTTGTAAATCAAGACGAAGCCCACCGGAGTGGAGAAGCCCAACTCGAAGATTCTTATGTAATAGTATAAAATCTTAGTTGTAGGTTTTTGGGCCCATGTTTGTCACGCTTTACTTTATGCAATTATATATATGCATGCTATGTATAGATAACAAAGCTTATGCCATGTAAGCCGTAATAAAATGAATCCTTAAAAAATAGTAAGTCACAAAATTGCCTTCCTAATTCGAAACATGTCAAGGCATCGATCATTGGTCATGTAGACTAGGAGTCCTAGATGCACCCGATTATCTTTGTAAGGCATGGGTTGTGAATGTAGGTTGAACTTAACATGGAAAGGGATGCCCAAACCTAGGCAACTAATAAATGGGTTTGTGCTATAACATCTTAAGATGTTAGCCCATTTGATCCAAGAGTCATGTACGAGACATGATTGGAGTTTTCCTACCTAAGTAACTTAACTTATTAGGTGTACAAGCTTAGCTTGACTAATAAGTTGTTGTGAAAAGTGGATCTTGGCCCACATTAAAATCACTAACGTGAATTATTTAAGGGGATATTAATTCGGTTTGTGGGATTATGAATAAGACCTCATTTAATCTTGCTAAATTTTATTGTAGATTGAAAATGGCATCTTCAAACAACAATTTCTCATTGCGATCGGTCCTTGAAAAGGACAAATTGAATGGTTCCAATTTCATAGACTGGTCTCGAAACTTAAGAATAGTTCTTAAGCAAGAGAAAAAGTCGTATGTTTTGGATGCACCCTTGCTTGAAGAACCTGGCAGGAACGCCTCTGCGGTTCAAAAGGAAACTTTTGAGACCAAGACAAGTGACTCCAATGATGTGACCTGTCTGATGCTGGCCACTATGGTGCCTGACTTGCAAAAGCAATTTATGGACGAAGAGGCTTATACGATCATGGTGCACCTCAAGGAGATGTTCCAAGAGCAAGCTCGTCATGAGAGGTTCGTGACAACAAAGGCCTTAATTTCTTGTAAGATGGCTGCGGGTACTCCTGTTAGTACCCATGTACCTAACTCTTCTAATGCTTTTAAGCCCCTGTAGATCATTACATAAATGAGATCCACATCCAATATCTAATACCCAATATTGTTTTGAAGCAATAGAATAAGTATTAATTTCAATCATATGAATACCTAAAGTAGAAGCATCAGCTTGCTTCTTCTTCTTGAGAGAATCTAGCTAGGCCTTGTAGTTACACTTCCAATGACCATCTTTTCCACAATAGAAGCAAGTTCCTTTAGGATTCTCTTTCTTAGCAACCTTCTTCTTAGAGATCCCACCATTCTTTGGCTGTGCCTTGGTTATCTTCTTCTTCTTCTGCTTCTTGCCTTTAGCAGAAGTGACAACCATGACACTTTTTGGATACTTCTTAAAGGATCCATTAGCTATTTTGAGTGTGTTGATTAACTCAGGAATGGTTATTTGGATCTTGTTCATGTTAAAGTTAAGCACGAAAGGTGCATAACTTGGAGCCAACGAGTACAATATTAAATCTATGTATAGATCATTATCCATTACATAGCCAAGTCTACTCAAATGCTATACATCTTTAATGCATGAGTAGCAGCCGAAGTTCCTTCCACCATTTTGCAGCTAAATAGAGCTCAAGCAATCTCATATTGCTCAGTTCTAGCCTGAGAAGAATAAAGCTCCTCTAGATGCAAAATGATGGTTCTAGCATCCATCATCTCATGTTGCTTTTGAAGCTCCAAGGACATAGCACCCAGCATCAAACATGCTGCTGCTTCACTATCCTCCATGTATTTTCGATAAGTGCCTTTGATCTCATCAATGGCATCATCTGATGGAAGTGGTGGTGGATCTTTATCCAAGACATAATGGATCTTTTCAACTCTGAGAACAATTCTCACTTGCCTAATCCAATTAGAATAGTTGCTGCCAACCAGCTTATTATCCAAGATTGATCGTATATTAATGTTTGATGTGCTCATAATGATGACCTAGATGTAAAAAAGAAAACATATGATAGTATGTTCACATATATGTATGCATTAATTAGGTCTTTAATTAATCCATTTATTTCCACTATTTTATTACGAATTAATAGCCCTCACTATATAATCCGAGAAAACCCGATGGTTTTCTTAGTGGGCTAATATCCAATCCTTGATATGTAATTTGACCTTGGCTATGGTCAACAAGCCAAACTCCATACCCTTGAAAGGTAGGTATCTCTATACCAATTGTGTCTTTACATAACTATTGGATCATTAGGTTACCAACTCTTGATATATGCATTTCGTATATGCATTCCCTAAGCTTACCTTTAGAACCATTAGCCTTGACTGTGGTCAACAAGCTAATGGGCTAGCTAAGATGACCCATTTAATTAGATTCTAATATATTCGATATAATGTGAGCTTGACTATGGTCAAAAACCCACACTATAAAGAACTCTGGTTCTCCTCCAATTAACGGAAGGCTTATATACCTTAGTATTTATTTGAGGGTTTTAGTTAATTGAGTCTCATCATACATGATTGGCATACATTGGTATGCATCCTATATCTATCACGTAAATATAAGCATACAAATATGGTATAGTTATGGACTTTACTACATTGATTTGCCCAAGCCAAAAGGGAAATCAAAAGGTCACACCTAGGTAGTATGCATGATTCAAACAAGTAAAAATAATTACATTATCTTCAAACTTGTTAGATCTCCATCCGGTCCATCTTGCTCCTTGATAGTGGTCTCCATCCCTATCTCTAATTCTAATCTAAGTAATCTAATTACATATTACAATTTGAAAAAGAAATACAAACCAAAATCAAGTGGTCGGGACATGAAAGTCCTCATTGGGCCAAAACATGCATAATGCTCAATCACATTGGGCCTTGTCCATAACTATCCATCATGCCAATCATACACCCTTATATGCATTTCTAATGCATAAAGTAAAACAGATAATGGATTACTAACTTTGTTTCAACTCTTGAAATATACTTTTGAGTTATTTTAATAATGTGATCAAATTAGGAAATTTTTTCCATTTTGGAAACTTTCATTTTAGGAAACCTTTTTGCATGCATGTGTTCTTGCCTTAATTATCAATCCAATTGATTATTAATTAATTATCATTTGATTATTTAATTAATTAATCATATTAAATAATTAAAAAATCAATTTTGGGCTTAAAACAAGGGTAGACCAAAACCCACACAATAAAACCCTAAAATGTGTTCATACATAAACTAGTTTTGTGTCTATTGGACCATTTGGGCCTTTTGGAATGAGTCAAGCCCACTTCAGCCCTTAAAACCCATTAATAAACTTAATTATAGTTTATAATATTTAATTTAAATCAGCTTCTTGGGCCCACCAAGTCATTCACTAATTTAAATCAAGTCCATAAACATAATTAAGCCCATTAAACGGTTTTAATGAATTAAAATTAATCGAATTAATTCAAGACCCATTTTAATTAATCCAATTTATTAAAAACACATTAATATATCAGATATATTAGATTCACAAATATTAAAAAATGTTATAAACGTGAACACACCAAGAACATACCAAGAACACACGAAGAACATCAATTTATCGAACTTTTTGACAAAACTAGTTTTCATGCAAAACTTGTTCGATTTTAATTTTGTTTGATCCTATGGCTTAATATCACATATTAAACACATAAATTATCATCAAAATAATCTTAGAGTGGATCAATAAAAAATTAATTTAGAACAACCCCTAAACTTTTATTGAAAAATAAACCCTACACGCCATTCACAATGGTTCTTTTCTCAAAAGAATCGTTTTTATTTTTCATTTTATATATTTGATCACATATATCCAGAAATCAATATTTCTCATTCATGAAAAATCAAATCTGATATTTTAAAGTTCATGAAATAAATAACTCAAAAATAAAACTTATTCCGCAGAAAAATATAGAATTGTAGACTCATGGCAAAATCGAGGCTCTGATACCATGTTGGGGATTATCGGTTACATGCATCTCATACATAAGCGAAATTTAAAAATTTTAACCAATAGATCAGATCTTGCCATGAATTTAAAATATACATATTAATGAGAATAAGAAAAATCACCTTTGATTTTTGTTGTACAGTTGATTTTCCTTCTCACCGGGTTGTCGCAAACACAATGTCCAATATCGAACACCTCTAATGAGTAATCCACACTAGAAAAGGATTAAATGAACCAAAAAAGGAAGAGAAAAAGGGCTGGCCAAAATTATCTAGATGCTAGCAAGGGCAGTGGCGGCTAGGGTTGAGAGAAAAGAGAGAAAAATGTTTTCTCTTAATTGTTCACACTTAACCCTAAAACCCTATCACTTGGATTTTTATAGTTAGGTTAAAAATCCAACTTCATAATAGGATTGGGCTCTTTAAAATTGCTGGATAAATATTAATTGGGCTTCTGGAATTATTAATAATTTATTTGGGCTCAATTAAATCCAATTTAAGCCCTTTCACTAAAGACTATGCACAAAACCCACAAACTAGGCCCTTTGTGCATATACTTGGATTTAATTACCCAAATGAACTCCAAATCCAACCAAATTAAATATGTAAGCTCCATAACACTTATGAAATATATTTAATTTATTTTGGTCCAAGAATTAGGCCTCTAAGGCATTTTTTTTGTAGTTGGCATGTAATCCTTCCTCTGGAGGGTTTCTACACCAACTTCACTTCTTTGGGCCTCTTTAATTCCTCCAATGGATATATTAATTATTATATCATCCTTATAACACTTATATTCCAATAATAATTAATTATGAAATATATTATTTCAATAAGGTCCATTTTACAGAACATTTCTAAAAAGTTCTGCAAACAATTTTACTTGATCATAATTAATTAAACTCTTTAATTATTTATTCTCTTATTCACTTCTCTATCCCCATAATAATATCAAATATTATTATCCTTATTATTTTACCATTTTATCCTTTTCTCTATATGTGTGTAACCTATTGGGTTCTTGTCCATATTGGTAGTATAATATGTAATTGTGTGTTCTATTCAAAACTCACTTGATTTAAACTTCTTTAAATCATTTTATCAATCCCTATTGATATTTATGATATGCTATTATAAAAATCATGAGCGGACTCTAGCTAGACATCATGACTATCCAAATGTCAGGAAAGTCAAGTGGTTTGACTATACCTTCCTATAGAAACAGTTACCGTGCAATTACTCCTTTCACCACTCTTATCTCAATTAGATTCTGAGTATGGATTTATATCAACTCATATAAATCTAATTATGTATGTTCTATTAATTTATCCATTGTTCCCAAAATTCCCTTCATGGATCTCTATCCATCTTGGCATATTACTCTGGCTAGAGATTCTCTGAACAAGGCAATTATATAATCATGTGAGATAACTTTCCTTAATAAATTGGGGATGGTGAATCCTTTGTCAATCACTCAACTATCTTCAAGTAGGTCATGATATATCGAATCTCCTAACTATGTTCACCCCCAGTTGGAAGTAATCAGTTATGGAGTCCAAATATACCACTTGCTACTTAAGATAGCTTTGGTGATCTCAAGTCTTCGGATACTTACACAACCGCTATGAAGAGATTCCTCACTAACATAGATTTAATATCCATGTAAGGATTCTCTTTTTAGGTCTCCAATAAACTTGACCTTCTAACAAGCATCCACATGTTAACTTTGATTATCTTCCATAATCACAATTATGAGAACCATTGCTTAAACCATTCAAGAAGCATAACATGTGCTAGTCTTTCCGAATTAACAATGTCTTATCTTTTTAATTCTATGACTAGGGATATTTAGATATTAACACATTTGCATGCAATAGACATCTCATATCATGAACACTTTCATGATTGCCTTTACACTGTGTTTATAATATCTAGGAATTCATTTATTAATTTAAGATTTACAAACTCATGTATTTAAACATAGCATTAATAAATGAATGATGCCTTTTATTAAGAATATGAATTCATACATATGAAATACATCCCTTTTACATGGGCTCTAGGGCATACTCTCTAACAGCTTTGTAGGCCTATAGAACTGCATTTAAATCTCCTATAGGCATGTCTCCTTGTAAAATTGTTTTTGGAAAAGCATGTCATCTTCAAGTTGAATTGGAGCATAAAGCTTATTGGGCTACAAAATTTCTTAACTTTGATTCGAGAAGTGCAGGAGAAAAGAGAAAATTACAGCTCAGTGAACTTGATGAAATTCGGCAATGGTCTTATGACAATGCAGCATTATACAAGAGAAGACAAAGTGTTGGCATGACAAGTGCTTAAAGGTAAAAGACTTTGTTCTTGGTATGTTAGTGCTTTTATATAATAGTCGTCTTCGATTGTTTTCGAGAAAGCTAAAATCCAAGTGGCTCGGGCCATATCAAGTCTTGACAAGTAATGAGTTTGGCATTGTGATGATCAAAAATCTTAGAGATGGTCGTGAATACAAAGTGAATGGACATCGGCTCAAACCATACAAAGTGGGACAACATGAGGTTACTAAGGCAACCATGGTCATTCAGGACTACTAAAATATGGTTTGATAGTCTAGCTGAGGACTCTAAAACCTAGAACTTCATCTCTTGTCTCTCTTTCTTTTTTAGTAAGTTGATTTGTGATTTTTGTGTGTTTTTATTTCATTAGTTTCGATGTATGAGTTAAATATAAATGCGTGGATTAGAAGGTTTTTTGGGAGATCACTACTATTGGTTTATTTGGTTTTTAAACTAATGCAAAAAAAATTAAAGAAAATTGTGAATTTTGGAAGACACATTTAAAGATAAAAGGATTTTAAAAATGAATTTCATTTTTCATTCAATTAGAAAACTTTTCTCAAAATCCAGTTGTGAGCCCCAGCAAGTGCCTCTTTCCCTTCCCCTATGCACCCACACAAGCTGACCAGCCTCTTTGCATGCCCATGGGTTGTTCCTCCTCATGCCCTACGCGCCCGCATGATTAGGGTATGCCTGGTAGTAGCCCCTTACACTCTCGCTTCCTACTCTCATGCATGGCTGCTGATGGGGGTACTGCCAACCCCTTTAAATTTTTAAGTTATTCATTTTTATTTCTTTCTTACCTCTTTCTTCCACCACCCCCGCTCATCCCTTGCCCCAAATCGCCTCCACAGCTATGCACCACCACTCACCACTAATTTTTCTTCTCCAACCACCATATTCTCTCTCTTTTTTTTTTGTTCTTCTCTTTCCTCTCTACATTTCTCTTTCCTTTTCATCATCTTCTTCCTCCTCTTCCTTTTCCTTTCCCATTTTTGTACTCCCATCACACACATCACTCATCACCATAAATTATGCACAAAATTGTTAGGATCTCCACCTTTAATGGCATCTAAGAGGACTAAAAATCCTAATGTTGCAAGCTCCTCTAGTATTCGTATATCCTTTTATATTGACAGAGCTAAGATTGATCAATTTGATTACTTCAGTGCCTGCACCTACATTCAACCAGCATACTTGAGTCAATTCTTTCTCAACATTCCTGCTGGCAACTTATAAAATGAGGTACTCCCCTTAATTTAGCGTATTGGGTGGACATAATTCATAGATAAAAAGCCTAAGGTTTATCCTAACATGGCACGGGATTTTTTATATTCATTTGAGTGTTATTTTAATGGGTACAATGATAACACGGGTATAGTTGGATTCAAGTTTGGAAAGAAAAGATAGTCATTGACCTTTAAGTAGTTTTCCAAATGCCTAGGATTTTTGCTTGATGCTCCTACTAAATTAACTGAGGTTTCTACTGAGGATAATTGGGAGAAAATTCGAGATCTACTACAACTTGAACCATGGAGAGGAGGAAGATGCAAGGTTCATGCCTTAAGAGATCATGCAGTGAGGATTATTCATAGATTCTTGACCAAGAGTGTTTACAATAATTTGAAGAATATTTGTGCAGTGAATGCTTCAAAGACCATGCTTTTTCGATGTACAGTGGATGGCATCTTTATTTATAGGGCATTAATTATCGGATATAAGTTTAGGGAGTTATAAAAAATGCTTGATAATGTCAATAGCATCTCCATTGGCTGGATTGCTACAATTTTGGCAGTAGCAGTTAGTTAACCTACAATAGGAGATCCAATTGAGGGAGATCTACCATGCATTGATAATGTTATGCTAAAAAGAATGAAGATTATGATACCTAAGCCATGGTGCCATTGTTCTACATGGAAGGAATATTGAAGGGAAAATAACATCTATCTTGATGAGCAACCCGATAAGCCTAATGAAGGTGAAGCTACACTAGTAAAAAATCCACCTTTGGATGATCCAGCTACACCTAAGTGGGAGGCTCCATTCAATCAATTGAGTAGTAGGATGGATATACAATAGATTCTCCTGATTCAAATGCAAGGAAGAATTGAGACACTATAGGATACAGTTTTGGATGTCAAGAACACTGTTGAGACGTTTGTCCATCAATTTTGGCAGCGGTATCCACCCCTTCTGCCTCCATTAGCATAGTCTTTTTTCATTTGTTGTGGACAACAAAGTTTTGGGAGGGGATAGAGCCATAAGCTCAATTTTGTTTAGGGAGTTAATACTTCTAACCTTTTTCAATTTTATTCATGAATCGGTTTTTTGTTTGTTTTATTATTTTTATGTTTTGTGACTAAGTTAGTAGTAGGTAATTTCCTTTGCTTAAGATGTCTTATTAAAAATAAAATGTAGTTCAAATTTATCATCTAGTTTGCGTAAGAACTTAGTTTGCCCTTTTTTTCTTCAAAAAATTATAAACATGTTGAACTTGAATGATAGAATATGCATGTTTAGAATCTTTACTTAGCAATGGAACAAATATGTTGTTTGATAAATTTTTAGATAGTTTAAAACTTCAACTTGATAAATATCTGTTAGTTTTCATTATATTGAAAGCACTTAAGACCTATTTTGAACTTAGAGAAAAATAATGCAATGAAATAGTATAGTAAAAAAATTAGAGCACTAGAACCTTCCTCATCACCCTTCGAAGCATATAAGCAACTCAAATGACTTAGAAAATAATCTAGGCAACAATTTTTCTTGTTAAGCTTTCTAAAGACCTATTTCCTACCTTTATGAAAATTTTATCCATTGTAAGCCAATTTGAGCCTAAAAAGGTATGCTTAATGCGTACCATCAATGATTTTTCTTGTTACACTCAATTTTCAACCATATAACCTAAAAAACTTTTATCTTACCTTATGGAATTGGCCACTTTAGAATTAAATGGATTATTGGGAAGTTAAAATCTTGATGGGTGTAGTGAGAAATAATTTGGCAAAAGTTATTGTTGAAGTCAAGTGACAAATTACCCTATAACTACCTTGTTACTATCCAGGTTTCTGTTGTTTTGCTAGCATTAAGTTTTGATTAAAACAAATCAATTGAGAATAAATCTAACATCCATGATAAAATCTTAAGTGTGGGGTAATTGCAAGGAAAAATAATGGTGACTTCTAAAAAGGTATGAATTAGGTATGTTCTCTCTCAAAAGAGCTATGGATTATAAAATTTAAGGAAATTTGATGCAGTTCTTTATTGATTAAGTTAATGGGATGATATTTTAAGAATTGTTAGTTTATTTTGTCTTAAAATGGCTATTCTTTTTTATTATCTTATGTCCATTCTTTGATAGATATTACCTTAGCCCCATTACAACCTTTAAAAGACCTAAGTGATTTTAAGTTTTGTTTTGAGTTGTTTAGCGAAAGATGACTTTCGAGTTTCGGTGCTAAAGGAGAGGCTTATGGTGTCTCTAGAGTTTCAAGCGCGAAACCATTTGTATTCATATGTATACGATCATTCTAAACTTCACTAGGTAGTTGTATTGATGTTTTGATTTACAAAATACTTAAAATAATTTGGTCTTGTACACACTCAAGGAAACTAATATGTATTGTCTTGATTGAAGTTATTCTATTTAGAGATTCTATTGAGTGCTTTTGTTGAAATGCTATGTTTGATTATAAAATGCATGATTCTTTGTTCAAGTTTGGTTATTTTGAGGAGTTAGATTATTCTAATTTTCTCGAGGGCGAGCAAGGTTTAAGTGTGGGATATTTGACAAGTATGAATCATATAATGTTTTTGGTATATTTTTAAGTGTTTAAGTTAGTTAATTTGGTTTAATTTTGGTTAATTTATAGTTTAAATGTTTGCATTGGTGTTATAGGAGTTAATTATAAGTTTTTGTGTGTTTTAGGGTTATTTTGAAAGAAAAATGACTTAATTGAAAAAAAAAATAAGAAGATTTAAGCAAAAACTATGAACTTGGGAAATTCATGCTAGTAAAATGTACGTGAAGTCCAGTAAGTGATTAAGTGGCCATGCATTTGGAAGCTTGAATGCTTAAGTGGCCGTGCATTTGAAGGGTTATGGAAGTATCTCATTAAGTGGCCATGCAACTGGATGCCTAATTCATTGAGTGGCCATGCATATGGGAGTTTTAGTGCTTGAGTGGCCATGCATTTTGTTGGCTTAAGACATGAGTGGCCGTGCACCTCCCTATGAAAGAAGCCATACATAGCAGTGCATGGAAAACCAAAGAACCATAAGTGGCCTTGCACTTCCTTGAGGAAGGATGCACGATAGTGCATCTAACAAAGAAAGGTTTTCCTTGGTCATGCAAGGGAACTTCGATGCTGCAAAGGATTTTCTAGTTTAAGAAGAATTCTTTTTCTATTCTAATTGAAAAAGTTTAGAAGACTTCTATGTCTTATTTTGCCTTTAAATAGAAGACAACTAAAACACCAAAAGAGGAATCAATCATCAAGAGCTAGAAGAATTCAATAGTTCTTTAGTTTTTACATAGTTTTTCTAGTTTCTCTGCTTCTATTCAGTATTATTTTCTTAAAGCCTTGTTTTAGTTTTTAAAATGCGTAGTGAGTAATTTTCTTTAACTTTTGCTAAAGGATACTTGAATCCTTAACTCTTTATTATTATGATTTAGTTTGTGCTTAATTTTAATGCAAGTTCTGATTATTTCTTAATTCTAAAGCACAATTTTATCATTTATTTAGCTAAAGATTGGTTGTTAACTTGTTTAATTATTAGTTAATAATTGACTTTTGGTTTAATCATTGATATGCATGTTCTTAGGTTAGTTTACTTATGTTAACACATGATTGTGTTCTTCATTAGTGATATTTTTGTGTTAATTGAGGTAAGTTAAGGCTAAGAAAGGTGTAACTAAGAGTAGATGAAAGTTGAATTTACTTGGAAAAGGATTTAATAGAAATCTAGGAGATTTAACTCATATTTTTATGCTAAGTGTTGGATTGTTCTTAATAAGAGAGTTTTAATACTTAGAATGATAATCTTAAGTTAAGTTATCTGGCTTTATTTATCTAAGTTCTTCATAGTCACTTGTGTTTTTCTTAAATTAAGTCATAATAATATTGGTTAAGGTGGATAGTTTTTCAGTAAAAGTTGCTTTTAAATAATTGATTTATACCTCATTTGATTACTTGCTTTTGTTTTAATTGTTTTAAAATCTCTCATTGTTCTAGTATTAATAATTTTAGTTTTAAAGTTCTGTTTTTAGTTTTTCAATCTTCAACGACACTTTTAGGATTTCTTTTCTGTCTTTTACATGCAAATTCTTTTTTAAAGCTCAAATCATTCACACAAATATAGGTTTCCTTTGGGTTCGATATCAAAGGGTTATAATTATATTTTTCTATATTACTATCCAATTTAGTACACTTGCTAGACACCGGTCAGGTATCCAAATAGGGTAGCATGAATTTGGGATCTAAAATGGGGATGCTATAAAGCTTGTTATTACAAATTTAGTAGTGTAATACTATTCTGGAATAGAATTTTTGTGTGCCCCTTACTTATTGCTTTAAAGAAAAAGATAGCATTAAAAAATTTATCTATATATTTGTAATTTGGTAAGTTAGCAGTGTATAGAAAAGTTCAAGTGTTGGGTATATTCAACGGAGAGGAAAAACGCTTGAAACTATCAAAATAATTAAGTTTTTGGAAGTAAAGGAAAATCATAAAGCATTTCTCTTTTGTGCTTCATGCAATTATTCATTCTACATTTTGAACAATCAAGTTATGACAATTTTGGTGAATTAGTGTAGGTAGAGTCTTAATTGTAGAAGAAATTTGGTGTATTCAAATGGTGAGTGGTTATTCTTATCTTTCTTATTTACATTCTTTCTTAATTAGCCTCTACCTTAACCCAGCTTTACAACTGATTTAAAGACCTAATAATCTTTCCTTGTTTTGAGTTATTTAGTGGAGATGATCCCAATGGTTATAGTGCTAAAGGAGAGGCCTATGGCATCTTTTGAGTTTCAAGTGTGAAATCGAACATGCATTTTGATGTACGTTAATTCTTATGCTTGGTTACTAGATTGTATTGGAGTTTTAGTTTTGAAAAATGATAAAAAAAATATTTTGGTCTTACACATATACACGAAAAATTTTAAGTATCTTCTTGTTTGAATCTTTCTATGTTAAGGTATCATCAAGTGCTATAGTTAAATGTTAATCTTATTCTTGAATTACATGATTCTAGGATTAAAGTTTGGGAATTTTGAAAATATGATTTGTTCAAGTTTGCTCAAGGGCATGCAAAAGCTAAGTGTAAGATATTTGATATCTCCAAATTATACTTAGTTTTTGTATGTTTTGAGTGTGTTTTTTTAGTTCAATTAATGTTTATTTGATGTGTTTTATATTTAAAATGTGTGTTCTTTGAAATGATGAAGTTTGGAGTTAATTTGTGTTAAATATTGCAGATTTGAAGATCAACCCAGTTGAGCTGAAATATTTATCAGCCAAGTCATTTGAATAATTTATAGTTAGTCTAGAAGCTACTGACCCGGCTAGGATGAGAAGTGTCATGGATGGGTCACTTACAAATCTCAAAGATAGAATTGACTGACCTGGCTAAGCCATTAAGTGTCTCCGTCGAGTTAATTTGCAACTTTTAACAAAATAGGAAGAATTTCAAAAGAGGAGAAGACCTAAATGCGGCTAGACTTCATACTTTTTAGGTCTTTTAGGGAGTTTTTATCATATATCAATAGTTAGTCTATTTTTTTTATTAAGCTTTAACTTAGGTTTTCATTCAAGCAAAGTATATCAGCTTTAGAGATCTTACTTAGGGTTATTTTCAAGCTTTCTTCTTCTATTTTTCAAAAGCTAAAGATCAAAGTCAAAGCTTAATGTATGAGTATAATATCTGGTTTTGTAATTGTTTATTTAATTTCAATTATGAAAAATGACTAGAGTTCTTCTTTTGTTGAGGGATTCTTAAATCCTCATTTTTTTACTATTATGACTTTTAGTTGACCTTAAATTTAATACAAGTTTTGTTTTTTCATAATTCCTATGCTTATCTATATTATTGGTTATATTTTGATTCGTGTTTGACTTATCACATCGATGATTAAATGTGAATATGAATGTTGATCAATGATATACATGCCTTTTCTAATTTACTTGTGTTTAATATGTTCTTATGTTTTGAAAATTGAGATAGGAATATTATGATCATAATTGTATTCTGAATAAGAGGCCTAAATTTAGTTTGGTTTTCCATAGCAAACTTTTATTATTTTGAATAAAGTCGATTTCAGTAGGAATTGAAAAGGATAGCTCTCTTAGCAAAAGATTTTTAATAATTAATTTTTATTAGTAAATTTGTTAATCTCTATTTTAATTAATTTTAAACTTTACTTTCTAGTTCCAATTTACTTGGTTGCTTGTTTAATTTAGTTTAATTAATAATCACAATTAAAACTTGGGAATTCTTTTACATTATTTTTACTTTAAAAATCTAAATTTCTCAATCCTTTAGGTATGATATATGAGGATCTTGATTCTATTTTTCTATATTACTAACTAATCTAGTACACTTATTAGATACCGGTCAATCCACAGATCCATTACATTTTGATACTTGCATAACTATATAGTGATATCATCATCCATTGCACTTAGTAAGATAATTCAAACAATGGAAATTTTATTTTTGCATATATACCACATAAACATCTCAGTCCCGCCTATGCTGCGCTATTGTGCCATCTTCACGTTCATTTATAACCAAACTTAAGGATTCTAAAGTCTCTTGCTCTTCAAGTACATATTGGATTTTCATACTGCAGATTTCATAATGATCACCATTCAGCTTCATATCTTTGTTTAACTCGGGGACAATTAACTTGGAAGCAAAGCCATTTGAATCATTAATTTGATTTATAATGGAATAAGATTGCACATTATTAAAGAAGATTAGACAATACATACAACTTACCATGCATTCAAAATAATGTCATAAGTTCGAATCCTCCTATGCATTATAATGTTGTAAACTTCTTACACTATTGCATTAGCCAAAGCAACCTCATAAAGAGTTTCTAAAAGAATAAGTATTCTTATAATTACCAATTCTACAACACATTACATAAATTTTATGGGTTAATACACTTATGTGCAAACATATATGATTGAAACTCGTTTCAATCAAAAAATAAGGATAAATGCACATATAACATTTTCAAATAATTTTGAAAATATCCAAAAGCAAAACATACACCTTTTACAATTTTTCAAAAAAAAAAATTATTTTAGAAAAAAATTCAAAACTTATTTTCTGTTAACCAAAAACTTATTAAAATTCACCAAAAATTTTTCTGTAAAAATTGAAGCTTATTTGGTGGTTGGAAGCAACCTTACGTGCCCTTCACATACTAGTGGAAAGCTTTTAGATGCACTCACATGCCCCTATGCCCCACCATATGCTACTGATGAATTTTGATCGCATTACCATAACCTATAGGGCCACATGTTTATACATGTGTCGCCATATTAGACCTTTATCTTGACATATAGAAGGTCCTGGTTGGTCTACTTGGTGCCCACGTAGCATTCAGGTGGCTAACTATAATCATCCATATGTCTTTCCCTTATTTCACCATGTTATACTAACACATCATTTGACACATGTTTGCGTGCATGTAAGCCACTATCCACTTGCACACGCCTTATATATAGGGGCACGTGCATTCTATGCACCGCCTTTTTTGCAGATTTTGAAGATGGGGTTCCAGTTGATAGGGGATTTTTAGGTTTTGTGATTCTAATGGTGAGGTCAAAAATATCAAATCCAAATTTCTAATTTAGCATTTTGGACACTTATGTCCTTCCCTTTAAAGCATATTGTACATATATACAATTTTGTTAAAGAATATAGATTATAAAATCTTTAAAAAAATATTTTATACTATTTCATGCATCCTATTTTATAGATCTACCATTTTATAAATAAAAATTAAATCCATTTTAGCCACACGCCAATAGACAAATTATAAAAACTTTAATACCAACGATGAAAATTGTGTAGGCATAGTAAATAAAAATTAGGATATATATATATATATATATATATAAAGTAGAATCATATTTACCTCTTGTAGTATAATAAACCCGAGTAATTGAAGCAAAGATTTAATTTATGTCACTCCCAAATCTTTTATCCATAGGCAACTAAAGTGTAATAAAAACAATTATTTCATAGCCTAAAAGCCCCTTGGAGATATTGAATATATGAGAGGGAGAATATAAAATTCTTAATTCAATCATATTGTGCGTACTTTTGAATAGTCTTCAAAATCAAACTTCTCATCATCTTTTTATAGTATCCTTATACTAGAAACCAATATCTAGTATAATTCAAATTCTTTTGACATAGGATGAGATAATTAGGGATGAGCATGGACCGGTTAACCAGTCCATTAGCAAAAAAATTAACCAGTCCATATACATTGGTTTTTTCAAAAGACTAACCATTAACTAGTCTATTACAATTGGTTAACCAGTCCATCGATTTCGGTTTTTTGGACTGGTTAACCAATTTTTTTTATTAACCACTATAATTATAAAATGCAATTAAAAATTTAAATTATCAAAATACTTAAAAATAAAAATTGAATAACATACTTAATTAAACATATTGTTCAAACTATGAACATAAAGTTAAAATATTCAAATTACTTAAATATTGAAATTACAAACTAAACACATAATGTTCAAATAAATTCAACACCTAAATGTCAAATAAAAATATAGTTCACATAAAATTTTTGCATAGTTAACTTGCTAGTCATCAACTTGAACCACATTATGATAAGTTATATCACAAGTTGACTCTGCAATTAAAAAACCAAAAAAATCATAAATTAAAGGTTCTTGAAATCAACAATAGAAATATAAGTAGAAAAATCAAAATAAGAAAAAATAATACCTATCTCCACATTTTCAAGTTCTTCTAAAACTTGTTCAATTGAAATTCAATTACCAATTGATCTAAACCAATCTTGTCCAGAAATGAGCGCTTCCACAAGTCTAGGAATTAGATTTGATCGAAATAAGTGAAATGACATTTGTTTGCTCATGAATCTTGAAATGTAAGATAAAGTAATAAGAGGATTTAACTAGTTCCAATAAATTATTAACCTCAATGTTTAGTAAATTAGTGTTGTTGGCAGGATATATATCTGCATTCTACGTTTGTTACAAAAATTAATAAAACTCAAAGTTGGCAAAACAAGGCACATGATTAATACAGTAATATGATTCATAGTTTATAGAAAGTAAACTACCATTGTATTTCAAATAACTTATTCTAGCATATTCTTCTCTGTGTAGGTTTTTCACACAGCCTCAAACACACACATTGAGAAAGGAAAACATCACAAACTAATGGAGAATCAAATTTAGATATTATATACAGAAAAACTTGAAGCAGCTCAAGTTCCTTCATTATAACTAACTGATAAAAACAACTGCTAGTATACAACTACCATTTTATATACAGAAAAAGAAAACGAAAACTCTTCTATTTGTGCAAAATTTTTTCTTAAATCAAAAGAAAAGGAAGAAAAAGATTGGTTCTTTAACTTAAAGGATCGCTTAGGTTTTTACGAGGTATTTATGCCAAACCCTTTTCATACTACTCGTCTTTTGCTGATATAACGGTATGTTTTATTATGTAGTATTTTGTATGTGTGTGTGTGTGTGTGTGTGTATATATATATATATATATATATATATATATATATATATTATAAAGCACACTAGAATAGCATAAATTATATGCACAAAAAGACCAAAAAAATCACTTAATAAGTAACTAAACGATTATGGCTCGTTCATGCCATAAAGGATTGCCATGTGGACAAAAGACAAAAAAATATGAAAATCCGATATGGCATAAAGCCAAAAAGGCATCGATTTTCTGGCCATTCTTATTTTATTTGAAATAAAATAATAGTTACTTTGTTTTTTAGACAGGTTATAAAGGATAAAATCTAGTGATTGGATTAAATTAACAACAAATTTTGTTCAATCCACCAAATCAAATAGAAAAGTCCACCCACCTAATTGTTGTGTCACGTATTTGGCTTTATATCAAATAATGAGGTGATTTATTTGAGTTCTATTAGAAGATTCTAACCCTGAGTCATCTTCTAGTGTTCTATCTGCTGAATTCTTGCATGGAAGACTTATGTTCTAAAGTTACAGTAGAGAGTTGCAAACTTTGAACTAGTCAATAAATCATATCATCAAATTATTCATCAAGGCATGCTCCATATAAGAGAGGACCAGTTGACGAGCCAAGAAAAGAGATGATTGCTATTCGATTACATGCACAAAATGATCTACTGCAAACACTCATTGTTAAAGTAGAAGAATATTGAGAAATTAAATGCACAGGAACATGCATAGATATTTCATATGATCTTTTGGTCTCTTCTCTTTTAAAGCTTCCATCTATGAAGCAGAGCAATGAAAAAGAACACACTGTTTGTACATGCCAAGTTTTTTTTCTCTTATTCTAGCATATTCTTCTTTGTGCAGGTTGTTCACACAGCCTCAAACACACCATTGAGAAAAGACAAACATCACAAACTAATGGAGAATCAAAGTTAGATATTATATACAAAAAAAATTGAAGCAGCTAAAGTTCCTTCATTTACACATGTTTTAAAAACCAATTAACAAAACATCATCACTGAAAAACACATCATCGGAACCAAAACAAATCATTAAAAAAATGGAATAAACAACCAAAAGATCACAAAGAACATACCTTTAAAAGCAAAAAATGAAACCACAAAGCAAAAGCAAAATCCCATAAATGGTTTGCTCTCGAGACAAAATCATTCAATTAAATCTCAGCTAGATCGGAGTACAAAGAACAACAGAGGTAAGGAGATCGGAGTATAACGGCCACCGGCGTGAAGGAAAAGGGCAAATTAATGGACTAAACGCGGGCGGCAGCTGTCATGAGGGGAGAGGCAGACATAGAAAAATAGGGTTAGTTTGAGATAGGGCTTATATATATATATATAATAAATTAAATCGGTCTGTTAATTGAAACCGATAGTTTTTTGAAACTGTGGACCCGAACCAAACCGAAAATGAAAATCCATATTTTTAAAAACCATAAACATTTTTTGATTTGATTAACCTTAAAAATCAATTCGATTTCGGACCATTTTTTCGGTTAATCATTTTTTTGATTTTTTTTCTCATGCCTAGAGATAATTATGTTATGATAATAATAATTATTATATTTTTATCTGATTATCCAAAACTAATTTAATTCAATGTGAAACTCTATACATATTTAGAATTATGTATGTATCCAAACTCTATCAAAATATATTAATGGTATATAGAAAATCATACTTTAACCATGCAACTTCATTTATTTTTCACAAATGATTTTATAATTAATTTATATAGACCCACAGTACATTTAAAAAATAATTCATATATTTTATTCATGTGTCAATCATTTATTATTATTCAGTGCTATATAATTATTTAACAAGTATATCATGAATATTAGAAAAATAAAATTATAAAATATAATTACCTCATTTATAACCAAAAACAAAATTACACGTAAAGAGAGATTTCCTTTTCACAAGATATTAAAAATATATTTAAAATATAAAAGGTAACCAAACACAACCAAGAAGAATTGTGAAATAAATTGCAAAAAATATTTATGAGTAGGTAGAACGTGTATAAACAGTGAAAATAACTTAAAACAATGAGAAATTAGGTACTAATAGAATTCCAACCCAATTTAATATCATGATTATCATCTATCAATGCAACACTTCTATATTATATGGCAATGCAATTCTATGTGTATCACGTAGACATGACAATTTTTAATCCGATCTGCACCCGTTCTAAAATAATGATTAAAATCTGAAAAAAGAAAATTGAATGACTCAAAAAAATTAGGATTGAACCCAAAAAAAATCTGAAAATACTTAAAATTTGACCCGATATGAACCTGTGATTGGATTTTTTAAGTAAATTTTATTTTTTGTTATAAATTATAGTTTAACTATATAAAATTTGGCATTGAACCAAAAAACCATCCGAAAATATTTAAAATCTGACCCGATTTGAACCTGTGATTGAATTTTTTTATTAAATTTTATTTTCGTTATAAATTATAGTTTAACTATATAAAAGAAATAAAAAAAAAAAGTGAAACGAAAAATAATAATTGAATGGGATACATTTTATACTATATTTCATTATTTATATTTTTTATAAATTTTTTTCAACCTTTTTTCGCTCCAGACTCTAATTCATCGTTGTTTTATTATTCAGCACTCATCCATCATTTTGCGTTATTGTCACTGCATAGTTATTCTTTTTTTTTTTTTCCCTCATCAAATCATAGTATCTCAAATTTGAAAAAAAAAAAATATAAAACCTCAAAAATTTAGAGTTTATGAATATTACATTTTGGACTGCGAATATAAGTTTCTGAGATGAATAGTATCACCTAGGATAAAAATAGTATTTTTTTAATATAAATAGTGTCAATTTGAGATAAATCCGGTGATTGAATTTGAGGTAAAAAAAAATTCATTTAAGGTACTTCAAATAAAATTAATCGGATCATAATTTCACAGTAAATAATGATATGTTTGACTAAATTATATCGGTAATCAAAGTTGAAAAAATCAAATTGATTAATATGATGACTTATATATGATATGTATCGTGCATTTTAAAAGTAGGATGACTGAAAAAATCAAAGTTTATCCGACACACCAAAAATATCAAAATTGATCTGATAAAAAAATTGAACCAAATATATCAAATAATTTATAATTTATGTGATTCAAAATTTGATCCAAACTTATTTGAAAAATAAGTAGCCTGACTCGAAAGTGAGTCAAAAGAATGATAATTAAAAAAAAAAAAAACCCGAAAGCGAAAAAAAATTTGATACGAAATGACTAGAATCTGAACCTACCAGTTTCGTTTGCCAAATCTAGTACCGTGGTAATAGTATTGGATATAGAGCATTTTATACAGATTGGAAAATTTTTCATTCTAATAGAAAAAATTAAAATAAAATAATGGAGTCCATATGAAATAGAAACAAAATTAAAAAATTAAAAAAAATTAATGCCATGTACCAGTTTATAATAGAGTAATTATAATTATTTGTTTACCGTGAATAAGTTTATATGAAATGATGGCCTATCTAGAGCGAAAAATTAGGAAAAAAATATAAAATAATCTAAATAGAGATAAATAATATAAACTCAAACCAACTATGATTATAATTCTGAAGAGTTCAATGAATATTTTATTAGTTTACATTGTTATAAAATTTATCTATACAAAATAAAGAAAATTTAAAATAGATTTCGTATGAAATAGAAATAAATCCATATGAACTATAAATAAATTAAAAACATAAAATGGAGTCCAAAAAATAATGCCGTATGCCATTTCATAATAGAGCAATTATATAATAATTTGTTTACTATAATAAAAATCCATATGAAATTGGTGAAAAAATAAAAAATAAATTAAAAGAGTTCATATTTAATAGAAATAAATAATATAAATTTAAAATAGGTTATTTTAGTCTAATTCTAAAATTGGTATAGGATTATTATGGTCTAGAATTTTTTTTATCCGTTATATATATATATATATATATATATAAAAACAAAAATGATGCCGTATTAAACAACTCTTGTTTTCAGTTTTGAATTTTTTTATTTATTATTCTTTTATTTCTTACTTACTGTTTAAAATTTAAATAGTTTCTTTCAATTAAATATAACTTTTATATAACGATGGGAATGAAAAAGATTAATAAAACGGTTTAGTCTTATATTTATATATATATATATATATATATATATATATATATATATATATATATATATATATATATATATATATATATATATATATAATAGTTTGGAGTTGCCGGGCTGTTATTGAGTTCATCTTGAATGCCAATGTTCTCCAACAGTACCTAAAAACAATAGAATCCCAACCGAATCCGGCTAGGAGACACTCCGACGATTAAGTTAGTAAAAAGATAAAAAGTATTTTTAGTAGAGTGGTTAAGAGAGAAATACCTACCAATCATGGGTATTTATAAGGACTAACCTCCTATTCTTGCTAGGAGTCTTGATGGTCATAGGAGCCCTATTGGAGAAGGAGTTCCGCCATAATGAGGAGTTCCGCCATAATGGGAAGTTAAGCTACAATCCTTACCCGAATAGAACTTATTTGAAACAACGTCATTAAAAGCCATTATTCGAGTCATAGATAATCCGAGTAGCTAGGAATCCGGGCTATAAATGCAAATCCAAGACACAGTCGAGTTATCATAGGTCCTCCCGCCCAGAGATAAGAGACATTTATGTCAAAAGAGAATCGAACACCTTCTCAGAGTTAGATAACTTTGTCGATTAACCAAAACGAGGCATCGCTTTAGCCTCTGTGATAATAATGATTGTCAAAATATGCTCCTTCGGTAGCTCATAATGACACCTCCTTGAGTTTTGCATAACAGCTACAAAAATAATCAATTTCGCACAAGTCGAGGACATATGAACCACATGCTCATTTCACATCCAACATCTACAAAAATAATCAATTTCACACACGTCAAAGACATATGAACTACATGCTCATTTCACATCCAACAGCTCATTTTCCTATAAATACACTTCATACTTCTCTATTTCCACCTTTTCATTCTACCATCCTTCTACTTCATTTCTTCATCCTCATTTCTCCATCTTTTCTGCATTTTTCTTCTTTAAATCCTCTATCGATTCCTTCAATTTCCACCATAGGTTAGTGACTTAGATCTTTTAACTTTCTTTTTTTGCATTTCCTTTTCATTTCAACATTTCTCTTTCTGCTATTTAAGTTTCAAAATGAGTGGGTTAGTAGGGTCCAGTGATATTAGGATCTCGGATGGTCTATTGGATGATAGCATGCCGAGCACTTCTACTCATAGCTCGTCCACTAAGAGTGTCCCTATAAAACTTCATATATTTGAGGTGCGTTCTCAAAACATACATGAATCCGTAGAGAGCACCCCACTAAACACTCCAACCAGTGAGACCCTTGAGCCATGCCATCTTAGACCTAGAAGATCGTCGAGGCCTAATCCCTGAATTCCCAGCATCAGCTCATCGATCCATGTCTCTGAGCTCCCCAGCCTAAGAGTTAGGTTAGGGATACCCAATTAATATAAACTTCTAGCCCCTAGCTTCCATATCACTGCTAACTATAACTTTAATGACAAAAAGAAATTAATGCTTTATGAGGCTAATGTCCAAGCTGTCTCTTCCCTTAACTCACTTTGAAGATTTTTTCTTAAAGTACTATGACCTCACTGTAATCCAATTGCACCCTAATGCATGGCTTACCCTAACTGTCTTATAAATTTGGATCTTGGAAAATGCCAATGACTTAACTATTTATTTATTTAAAACAACCCATGTTGTTAAACTTCGAAACATGATAGAAGATCACTGTTATGTATAAGTTCGGATAGGGTATGGCATCTTTATGAGGAAGTCGAACTCCCTAAAAAATTGGAAATATAGATCTTTTTGTTGTGGAGGGCAAGCTTGACTTTCCTAACTGAACTTCTTGGGTGCTACTCATCAACAAGAATGCCCAACACCTATTATTATCCCAATAGGAGGAAAAAACTTTTGATCGGTAGAGAGAGCTCACCCATACGAAGATCAATATCTATGACTTTTTAGATCCTAAGTCATCTTCCAAGCCTGCTAGTGAGATATAAGGTATATTTTTCTATTTCTTTTAAAGTGGAAGTCTAATTTTTTTCTCATTGTGTTATTGTTTTGTAGTTATGAAGAGAGCTTTCGTCTTCTTTTCAGCGAGATGCTTAAGGCTAAAAAGGCCAAAGTCAGAGAGAACTCTAGTTAGTTGAGCATGATGCCTTCCCAATCTAAAAGTAAGACACTCGAACAAGCACTAATATGGCATCAACTCCCACTACTAGTCCATAAGCTACGGTTGATTCAGTTTCGAATGCCAACATTATTCCCCCTCAAAGTAACAGCCCCTTTAAAGCTATTGTAATGTCCCAAATTTGCATATGACATGCATGGTACAATGTAGGGTATGAATAATTACCGTAGGATAAATTTTAGAGTAATCGAAGTTGAATAAGACAGAAAAAAGAGAAAATACAAAAGGGTTAAACGTGCTCGTGTCAGGAAAATTCGAGAATAGGCGATCCAATGGGCAGTTTGATCTAAAAGTATTTTATGAAAGTAGGTGTTAAATAGAGTCCAGTGGTATAATTTATGGAGAAAATGAGCTTAAATAGACCCTTAAAATGGATAGAGAAGTTTGTACTCGATATCGTAAAAAGATTGATCAAAACTTTGACCAGACTTAGAACCATTGTATAAATCTTTGAAAATTATTTTAATTGCATAGGTATGTTAGAAATAACCTAAGTAAACTATTAGAGATGAAAAATAAAATTTCCAACAGTTTCGAAATTTCAGATTTTGGATTGGCTGACCAAGCTACCAAAGTTAGAAGTATACAGAAATGGAATCAAAATAGGCTAAAATTTTAACCATGTGCTCTTAGATATACTAGGACATGCAAGGCAAAATTTTAGGGTATTCTGACAAGTGGAACAAAAATTTCAAAAAACAAGTACAAAATCGAGACTAAATTAATTAATGGATTTAATTAATGTATTTTAAGCATTTGAAAGCATAGAGGTCATTAAAATGAAGTTATAATTAGATGTTTGCAAGCCTAGGATGAATGAATGTGTAGGGATGGAGGAGATGATGCCAAGTGGCTTAATTTCAAGCCATTAGATCAAATAGTTAGAGATTAAATCTTGTCCCTTCCTTTTACCCATTAAAAGACAAGATAGAATAGTGGACAAAAATCTAGAAATCTCTCAAAAACTTTAGATTTTTTCCCCTTTTCCCCTTCCAAATCCAAACCTAGCCATTTACCTTCACTCCATTATTTTTGCTTCACTCAAGCTTTCTCCCACAAAATCCTTAGCTTATATATCATCCTCATACATAAAAAAAAAACCTCCTCTTCAACCTAGAAAGAGAGTTACAGCAACAGGAACTTGGAAATCAAAGAAATAAGGTGAGAGAAACTTAACCTAGTTTAATAGTTTTATTAGTTTTTGGTGGAATTGATTGGGAATTATTATATAGGTATGTAGGGCATGATTAGGAGAGTTATGTAGTAGTTTTTAATTACTTTAAATCATGACATAAACTCATGAATTTCCACCTTTCATATTCGGCCTAAAGAAGAAAAGCAAGAGTAAAAGAAAGCCAATGAAGGAAAAGGCAAGAAGAAGGAAGAGTAAGAGTAATTCAAGCTATCTAGAGGTTAGCATATATAATTTACATTAAATTTCATATATATTAGTGAATTTTTCAAAAATATTACACTATGTAACTACACACAGCTTAGTGAACTTGTGAAATAAATTGATATAACATGATATAATGATGAAATATGCCATTAGGAACTTGAATTAGTGTAGAAATCAAATTAAAATGACGGAAACCTAATGAGCCGAATTATGTACCTTAGCTCACCTAATGAAATTTGATGCTTAATTGGGTATTTAATGATAATTAGACAAATTAAGGCATCATGAATACAATAGTAATGATTAGGATGAAAAATAATTAATATACCTAATTATGTATAAGTTACATAATGATAAAAGTTAGTGAAACGTATGAATTTTAATGTGAATTAGGTATATTTCATCATATTAGTGATTAAAATGAATAAATAACTATGTATGGCCTAGAATTGGAAGATGAAATATTTTGTATGTATGATTTCACCTAGTGGTCGAATGTTGTATGTGGTATTAATGGCATGTTTTAGTTATTTTCTTATGGCATTGAGCATATATATGAGAAATGTATAATTAACAAGCTTGAATGGATGCAAAGTAAGCCATGATGGTGTTAACATAACGTAATTAGTATGAATAATAGTGTAAAAATATAATGCAGTATAAGAATTATTAATGTCCTTATTGTACAATGGTTAATCCAGGATTTTAGGATAGAATGGCTAGCCATAGGGACATATCCACCGTGGTATTACCATGAGTTTATCAAAATTTTACCATGAGATATGATTATGTGATATATAAAGGATTAGACGGCACAATATATGGTTAACTAAAGAATTTGGTATCTTACCCTGTGTCATATGGTCCCTTCAGTACACTAGAATCATTGAAGTTCTCATTCCATTTATCTAGTTTGAGGATTTTCATTGGTTACAACTAAGGGAAAATTTGTAAATTTGCAAGTAAATAGGATAAAAAGGTAAATATTGCATTAAAGATGTTGTATGTGTAATGAAATAAAAAATAATATGAAAAATGAGACTATCAGATGTTACACTTCACCTGAACAGATCACGATGGATTACTTTTATTAGCAATTCAGAGGCAAATATGTGGGCAAAGAATTTCAGCGATCAATGGAGGAAGCATTTTGGCATTTACACTAGGGAACCCGAATGGTGCAAAAATATGATCGGGAATTTAAGAGACTCGATTTCTATATGAAAGATTATCGGATTCCACCTGAGAAAATGTGTTAGCTTTTTTAGAGAGGGTTCCATAATGATCTTAGAAAGGTGTTAGCAGTTCGGGACTACACCAATATAAAATAACTAGTAAATGCAACAATAAAGATGGAAGCAAGTCAACTTGAAGAAGGAAACATACTGGCCCAATTTCAATAAAGAAGAAGACCATCTTTAAGAGTAGTTGGTAGCGGGTCCAGTAAAATATCTAGAGGTTCAACTACAACTCCCCCATAAGACTCTACAGGTACACCAGCAGCTAGTCAAAGTTTTGCAATTCGAGTAGCACCGTCCACAGCTTCAGTGGACAATGCTCCTCGAGGCCAGGTCCTTAACAAATATGAGGTACTAGCTTGTGAACACTGTAGATGATGACTTCAAGGTGAGTGTTGGAGATTAACATGAGCATGCTTAAGATGTGGGTCTCGAGAGCATTTACTGAGGAATTATCCACGTGTACAGGCACATGCTAGTACATCGGTTGCATGTACAACAACAATTATTAGTCTAGCATTAACATGGTGCCATTTGAAGCTCTATACAGGAGAAAATGTCGAACCCCACTATGTTATATTGAATTAAGCGAGAGTAAGCTAGTAGGACCCGACTTGATCAAAGAGACTGAGGAAAAGGTAAATTTGATCAAAGATAACTTGAAAGTCACAACAGACAGGCAGAAGTCTTATGCTAACTTAAAAAGGAATGATATATAATTCAACGTGGGGGATGAGGTATTTGACCAGTATCTAATAAGTGTACTAGATCAGCTAGTAATATAGAAAAATATAATTATGATCCCAAAATATCAAAACTAAGGGAAACTTGTGTATGTATGAATGATTTGAGTTTTAGAATGAAATTTGTGTGTAAAAGATAGAAAAGAAATCCCAAAGTTGCAATGTTGAAGGTTGGAAACTAAAAATAAAATTTTAAAACTAAAAACAATAAACTAAAAAAATGAAAGATTTTAAAACAATTAAATCAAACTCAAACAAAAGCAAACAATCAAATAAGATAAAAATCAATATTAGAAGCAACTTTCACTAAAGGATTATCCACCCTAACCTATATTATCATAACTTAATTAAAAAGAAACACCAGTGATTACAAAGAACTCAGATGAATAAAACAAGATAACTTAACTTAAGATTATCATTCTAAGCATTAAAACTTTCTTATTAAGAATAATCCAATACTTAGCATAAAGATTTGAGTTAAATCTCTTATATGCCTATAAAACCCTCTTTCAAGTAAATTCAACTTCCACCTATTCGTTGTTATACTTTTCTTAGCCTTAACTTACCTTAATTAACACATAATTATATCTAGTTAAGAAAATAATCATGCATCAACATAAGTAAACTAACCTAAGAACATATATATCAATGATTAAACCAAAAATAAATTATTAACCAATAATTAAACAAGTTAACAACCAAGATTCAGCTAACAAGTGATAAGATTGTCCTCAATAACTAAGAAATAATCAAGACTTGTATTAAATTTAAGCACAAACTAAATCATGACAATAAAGAGTTAAGGATTGAAGTATCTTTTAGCAAAAGTTAAAGAAAATGACTCACTAGATATGTTTAAAAACTAAAACAAAGTTAAAAAAGAGAAATACTGAATAAGAACAGAAGAAATAAAACTATGTAAAAACTTAAAATGTTGAGCTCTATCTTTCTCTATCTCAGTTTTGGTGCCTTTTATAGAGTAAAATCATTGCCAAAGAAGGAGTTTTGCTGACTAAGACTTCCTTTTCTGAGGTTGAGTTGGATTTTCTCTTAAATAGGAAGACATTTGTCAACATATTTCTATTATTCACTTGGGAGAGCAGTATTTTTGCTTGGGAGAGTGGTAAAAATGCTTAGGAGAGCATATTTCATAGTAGGAAGAGTAAAATTATACTCGAGAGAGCATAAATTATGCTCGAGAGAGCACAACAATTTTGTCCCCACATTACTTCCTTTTAATTAACTTTCCAAATTTTTCACTTTTTGCCCCAAATCATCTTACTTCTTGCAATTTAATCTTTCTTTCTTTCAAGTTAGTCCCTGAAAAGCACCGAAACTTTTAATTAAGCCAATAAACACCTAAATTAACTAATTAATCATAAAATTAACTAAATTAAAACAAACTAGCTAAATTAAACACCTAAAAACATACTAAAAATATATTTTATTTAAAATTTATCAAAATACCCCACACTCAGCCTTTACTCGCCCCCGAGAAAATCTAAACAAACCAACCTCTCAGAATAATCAAACTCACAATTAGATTTAAACAATTCAAAACTAAGTTTAACATTTAACAAGAGTACTCAATAAAATAGTGGCTAAAATAAACTAAATCAAGGAAATAAGAATTAGCTTTCGAACATAAGTGCAAGACCAAAAAAATTTAAGTAATTTTTCAAAAACAAAACACCAGTACATTTCATAATCAAGCTTTTTAGAATTGAAGTATACTAAGTACACTTAAGGTTTAATGCCTGAAACTCTAAAAACACCATAAGCCTCTCCTTTAACACCGGAACCCAAAAGTCATCTCAGCTAAACAATTCAAAGCAAAGCACAGAATCACTTAGGTCTTAATTGGGTTGTAATGAGGTTTAGGTATTGGCTATCAAAGAATGGTTAAAAGATAATCAAAGAGAACTAGCCACTCTAAACTTGAATAAATCACATTTCTAAATTCTCAACTGATTAAGCACAATTTCCTTATCAAACTTTACATATTCAATCCCCTTTTTAAGCAATGAGCATGCCCAAAATAGAAAATGTAAAACCGAAATCCCTTTTACTTTGCTCAATTTCTCATTTTTGAGAAGTCACAATTTTATTTTCCTTGTAATACCCCACACTTAAGATTTTGCCGTATATGCTAGCTTTATCTTCTTCTTTTTTAGCTTCTTTTACTAGAAATTTACAATAATATGGGTAAAACAATGATATTATACAAGCACTTCACTTCATTAACAATTTTTGCTCTTAATGATGCAACTATTCTCATTACACTTGATTGAAATGCTTAATAAATGTAAACCTATCCAAATCTAGAGTTGCCAATTCTAAAGGGTAGATAAAGCCATTTAGATTAAATTGTTAAATAATAAGTGTAACAAAAATGATAAACAAATAGTACGCTTTAAGCATACCTCATTAAGCTCAAATTGGCTAACAAAGGTTAATGAAATCAAAAAGCAAGGAAAATAGTCTTTTGATTAGCTCAACAAGAAATATTTACCTAGATCACTTTCTAAGTCACTTGAGATGCTTTATGCTTCGAAATGTGATGAGGAAGGTTCTAGTGTCCTAAAATTCCTTACTTAACTATTTTAATGCACTGGTTTTTCTTTAAATTTCAAAATTGGTCTTTTGTGTTTGAGAATGTTAAAGTTAAAAATTATAAACCAAGTTGAATAATAAATTAGCACAAAACTTCATTGAACAACCTACTTGTCTTACTGCTAAACTAATGTCTTAACTAATGGAAAATCTAAATTTAAGTTTAACTTGTTCACATTCTGAGAAAAACTAGGGCAAACTAAGCTTTATATAAGCTAAGTGACAAATGTTAATTAACTATTTATTAGTATGCTCTAAGAACAAAAAAAAACTACTTAACAAAGACTAGCAACTATTCATAGCATTACTAAATTACTTACAGCACAAAGTTTCTCCTAACATTACTATTACATACCAAAAAGCAAACTAAGATAAAAACAAAACAAAATAAAACAAAACAACATAAGTGTTTTCATAATATAAAAAGGAAAGAATTCAATTCTACTTCCTGGATTTTAACAAAATTTGAGCTTAGAGAAGCTCTATCCCCCTTCCAAAACTTTGCTATCCTCAGCAATTGCAATCAATGTGGTGATGATGGTGGTGGTGAATGTTTCTTCCAATAGCTATGCACAAATTACTGAAAATCCTGCTTCTGCTTATCCATAATTTCTTGCAGATTTTCTATCTTTCCCTGTATAACATCCAGTCTAGCATTAACTTGATTAAAAACATTCATTACTTGAGATAAAAAGGGTTCTACAGTGGGTGTTAGTGCTGGATTCTCATGCATTTATGGCTTATCATCGTCCTCATAATGGTCATCAACTCTAATATTATTCAATCATAAGTACTCAACTTGTGATGTCCAATGTAGATAAGGCTCAACCCATAACAATTTCATGCATTTCAACATATGAAAATCAATGTACAGGGGAGGGCCATCAAGAGGTTTTTCTAATTCTTTATGGTTAACCACCTCAGCTAGGGTGGTGGCAATCCATCCAATAGAGATTTCCTTGACTTTGGAGATTTTTCTTGCAATTTTGCAATCTTATTTATGATACAAAATGCCTCATTAATTGCAACTCCTTCAATCATACATCTCAGCAACATAACTTGCTTACAATTTACTGCACTAAATCCTCTAACACAATTGAAGATTGATCTTGATAAAAATTGGTGCAAAACACATAAGGTATGATCTCTCAGGGAATGTGTTTTAAGCCTGCTTCCCCTCCATGGTATTGGATCAAAAGGGTCATGTACAACTTCCCAATTTTTTTGCTTAGTACTGTTGGGCAACTCACCCAAACCAACCTTTGGAAAGCTCAAATGGTCTGTGAACTCAACAAAACTCATCGTGTACTTTGTCTTTCCTAACTTAAACTTCACCGTTCGAGCATCATGCTTACCTTCGAAACAACACTCAAATAAAGCTAAGAAATCTCTTGCTGGTTCTGGATAAATAGGTTGATGATGCTTCACAAACTCTTCCCATCCTATATTGATAAGAAAAGGCTCTGTTTCACTCCATAAATTCCCCTTAGCGATATCCAAATAGAGAAAAGTCAGGTAGAACAACTTGACATATGTGCAGTTATTGAAGAACTCAAATAAGGAACATTATGCTCATTCTACATCTTTCTTAGTGTGCTGCTTAGATGAGCTTGAAGCTTCTGCATGCTTCACCTTCCTTAAAGGCATTATATAAAAACATAAAGTTAGTATATCATTAAAACCTTGTAAAATCATCGGGGAATGAAGAATTTAATGCACTAAGAAATGGCATGTTGAAGTGTGGGAGTAATGGATGTGTGAGAAAAGCCTTGAACTAAAGTGTGCACAAGTTCGTTGAAGTGAAAAATACTTGCCTGACTAAATATCTCAACATTTGAATTAGCTAGAATAGCCACTTTAATTATCATCATTGAAGCATAAACTAAAAGTATATTTGATAATTAAGAGTGCTTTGTGAAAGATACAAACAAAAACCCATGCAACGGCTAAGGAATTTTTAAGGTAGAAAGTTAAAATTTTCATTGTGGCATTTTATCAAACAAGTTATGTGCATACTTTCTTCAAGCAAAAATGAAGACCATTTGAACACTAATTGCACCCAAAATTTTCTCAATGCTCTAATAACATGCATTCTCTAAGCTCAAGGAAAAAATAATGTAAAAAGAATAATTATTTGAACTTATGAGAAGGTGAAAGTTACCTAAGTATGTAAGAGAAAAAATCCAAAATAAAGCCATTCCATCAATTTATAATATATAAAACAAAAAAATAAAGAGATGAATTTTAATTACTTGTGTTGGTCATCACAAAAAAAAAATTAAAGAGGATGGAATTTTAGACATACTTACTTGGTAGAGCAAGAGAGAATTTATGAGGAAGTGCTAGTGTGTGAAGTGGAATGAAGTGAAGTGAAGTGCCTAGATATAAGGGGGAGTGGGTGCTCAGGAGAGCATCAATTGTGCTTGGGAGTGCACTTTGCATCTACCAGGAATGAGTACGTCACGTGAGCAAGGGACTAGGTGCGAGAGAGCATGTCGCTGCAAGGTGTCCGGAGGAGTAGGCCACTTATGTGGTCTAGCAGGGGGCTACTATTGGGCAAATGCACAATGCGCGGGAGAGCAGGGCGACTGGTATGGGCGAGTAGGGGCAGACACTAGGCAGGAGCACGATGCGCAGAAGAGCAGGGTGACTGGCATAGGCAAATAGGGGCAGATGTTGGCCAGCTCGATGGAGCAGAAAAACTTCTCGATAAAGCACAAAGCCACTGGACTATATGAGTCTAAAGCTATCTGGGAGAGCAACTACCTACTCGGGAGAGCAAAAATATGCTCTGGAGAGCATAAAAACATTTACCCAAGGCATTTAAATAATGCACCACAAAAGAAAACAAATTTTTAAATGGAAAACATAGAATTTTAAAACTGACTCAGCTAAATGAATTTTTTTTTCACTAAGCTCAACTTAGAATTGCACTTAAATTTATTAAGCTATAACTCTACCAACTAGATATTAGAAACATGCAACCCAGTTATAGTATTAAATAGATTGACCTATAAAATCTATATACCCCTAAAGTTTAAAAAAATGAGTCACCCAAATTCTTTCCTTTAAATTGTAAAACTAAAAAAAAATATTTAAACTAATCACTTAAGCAATTAAGACATGCACAACACAAAACTAAAAGCAAAGCAATTTACTAGATAAATTAAAAAGTTAAAGAGTGAAGGAAAATTAGTTCTAAGTTTAAGAAGTCCTCATCTAGACTTTTTTGTTGCATCCACTTAGTAGTCTTGAAACACCATGGTTGCCTCAGCAACCTCCTTTTTCCCAACTTGATACGATTTCAACCTATGGCCGTCGACTTTGTATTCATTACCATCTCTTGGATTTTTTATGGTCATCACTCCAAAATTATTACTAGATATGACTTGATTTAGGCCGAGCCATCTTGATTTTAGTTTTCCTGGGAATAATCTCAGTCTACTGTTGTATAAGAAGACCATCATACCTGGGGTGAAATCTTTTACTTTCAATCTCTTATCATGCCACCGTTTTTTTTTTCTCCTTGTACATGGCAACATTTTCATAAGACCAATATTGAATTTCATCAAGTTCATTGAGCTGCAACTTTATTTTTTCATCTGCACTTCTTAAATAAATGTTAAGCAATTTTGTAGCCCAATATGTTTTATGTTATAATTCCACTAGTAGATGACATGCTTTTCCAAAGACAATTCTAAAGGAAAACATGCCTATAGGGGTTTTGAATACTGTTCTATAGGCCCATAAGCCTCATCTAACCTAAGAGACCAATCTTTTCTAGAATTATTGACGGTTTTCTCTAAGATGGATTTCAACTCCCTATTAGAAACTCCCATTTATCCATTTGCTTAAGGGTGGTATGGGGTTGTGATTTTATGTTTAACACCAAATTTGCGAAGCAAAGTTCTAAATTGATGGTTAACAAAATATTTGCCACCATCACTTATAATAGACCTAGGTGCTCTGAATCTAGTGAAAATTTTTTTCCTAATGAATTCAAGTACAATTTTGGCATCACATGTCCTAGTAGCTATTGCTTCTATCCATTTACTCATATAATCCACAGCTACCAAGATATACTCAAAATCAAATGAATTTGGAAATTGTCCCATGAAGTCTATTCCCCATACATCAAACATTTCTACCTCTAGCACATTATTCATAGGCATCTCATCCCATTTGGAGATATTTCCTACTTGTTGGCATTTATCACAAATTTCAATAAAAGATTTCACATCTGCGAAAAGAGTAGGCCAGAAAAAACCTAATTAAAGAATTTTCTGGATTGTTCGATTTGGCCTGTGATGACCTCCAACCTCTCATCCATGACACTTACCTCAATATATCTACTTGTTCCTCTTCCAGAACGTATCTTCGAAGCACTTGATTCAAACAAATCTTGATGAGATATGGATCATCCCACAGATAATGCTTGGCATCTTCTTGAAACTTTTCTTTTGTTGCCAAGTGAAATCTTTTAGAAGATATCCTCCAGCAAGAAAATTAGCTATATTAGCATACCATGAAATTGAATTTTCATAAGTATAAAAAGCACAAATATGTTCATTAGGAAATAAGTCATAAATTTCTCCTTTTTCAATGCTAGTATGATTCAATCTAGATAGATGGTCAGCTACAAAATTTTCAGCTCCCTTCTTATCCTTTATCTCAATATTAAATTCTTGTAATAGCTAAACCCATCGGATAAGCCTCAGTTTGGAATTCTTCTTAGCAAAAATGTGTCTTAATGCAGTATGATCCGATCACACAGTAACTTTGAAACCCAGGAGATAAAATCTAAATATTTTAAAGGAAAATACTATCGCCAATAGATCTTTCTTCGTGATTGTATAGTTAACTTGAGCTTCGATGAGTGCATTACTTGCATAGTAGATAGTGTAGAAAATTTTCTCCTTTTGCTGTCCTAATACGGCTCCCACTACATAGTCACTAGCATCACATATAATTTTGAAGGGTAAACTCCAATCTGGTGATGTTATATGACCGATGCACTGACTAACTTTTGCTTTAATAAATTAAAAGCCTGCAAGCACTCAGCATCAAAGTTAAATGCAGCATCCTTAATCAGTAAATTAAATAGTGGCTTAGCTATTTTAGAAAAATCCTTAATAAACTGATAGTAAAATCTGACATGACCAAGGAAACTTCTAACACCTTTAACACTAAACGGAGGAGGTAGTTTTTCTATAACATCAACTTTTTCCCTATCTACTACAATTCCTTTGTTAGAGATTTTATGTCCTAGAACAATTCCTTCTCTAACTATGAAATGGCATTTTTCCAATTAAGAACAAGGTTTGACACCTCTTTAAGACCAATTTAAGATTATTTAGACAAGACTCAAAATCACGACCATTTAATGTAAAATCATCCATGAAAACTTCCATTAATTTTTTAATAAAATCATGAAATAAGGCCATCATGCATCTTTGAAATGTGGCAGGGGTGTTACAAAGACCAAAAGGCATCCTTCTATATGCAAATGTTCCATAAGGATGTGTGAATGTGGTATTTTCTTGGTCTTTCAGGGCTATAGGTGTTTGTATATACCCCGAATATTCATCTAAGAAATAGTAAAATCTATTGCTTGCCAATCTTTCTAACATTTGGTAAATAAAGGGTAATGAAAAGTGATCATTTCTAGTGGCATTATTCAGTCTCCTATAATCAATGCATACTCTCCATCTCGTCACTATGTATGTAGGAATTAATCCATTATTTTCATTGGTTATTACAGTCATACCCCTTTTTTTAGGTACACATTGGACTAGACTAACCCAACTACTAACAGAAATGGGATAAATAATACCTGCATCGAGGAGTTTAAGTACCTCTTTTTTTACCATTTCTTGCACTATTGGATTTAGTCTCATTTAGGGTTGTACCATTGGTTTAAAGTCATTTTCCATAGGTATCCAGTGCATACAATAACTGGGGCTAATACCTTCTAAATCAGATGTTGCCTAATCAATTGCTCCTTTATGCTTTTTGAGTACCTCAATGAGCATTTTTTTCTTCCAAACCTGTCAATAAAGATGAAATAATTATTAGTTCTGCATTATCTTCTAAAAATATATACTTTAAATGAGATGGAAGTGTTTTAAATTCAGAATTGTCTCCTTTAGAGGGGTACGATTCATCCTCTATATTTTCATTTTCACTACACTCCTTTTCCAAATCTTGTATCATCTCCTTTTCCTTGGCTTCCAATTCCTTTGTTCTCTTCGGATGCATCAAACATTATTGAAGTTCATCATCTAGAATGATTTCCTCTTATTTTGCTTCGACACATTCTTGAACACTATCAACAAAACAAATTGAGTCTTCAAAGTCATATGAGGGGTGTTTCATAACCTTATTTATGTTGAAGACCACTTCTTCCTTCCTCATTGAACCTTAAAATAACCATTTGTCCATGAACATCAATTAATGTTCTTTTCGTGTTCAAAAAGGATTTTCTTACTATCAAGGGTACCTTTCTATCCTCCTCCATATCCATCACCATAAAGTCCACCATAAATATAAAATTTCCTACTTTCGCTATTAAATTCTCAATAATACCCTTTGGTTTCTTCACTAATCTATCCACCAATTGTAATGTCATTCAGATCTCCTTGATATCTCTTAAGTTCAATTTCCTCCAAATTGAATAAGGCATCAAATTAATATTGGCACCCAAATCATACAAAGCATGTCCAACAAAGTTACCTCCTAGTTTACAAGGTAATGTAAAACTACTGGGATCTTTTAGTTTTGCTGGAATTTTATTCATTAGAATCGCACTACAATTTTCAAATAATTAGACCGTTCCTATACCTTCTAACTTTTTCTTATTAGTGCAAAGCTCTTTCATGAATTTTGTATATTTAGGCATGTGTAATAAAGCTTTAGCAAATGATAAATTTACATGTAACTTTTTAAACATGTCTAAAAATCTAGTTAATTGCTCATTTTGCTTTTCTTTTCTAGCTAGAATATGAAAGGGTAACTGAGATTCATCAAGAATAGTAGAAACAAGTTTTTCCTTACCTTTACCCTTCTTAACAGTAGGAGGCACTTTCTCAATATTTTTAGAATTAAAAATACTTACCTTCGTTGTTGGTTCCATATTTTGAGATGAATTCTTACCAAGCTCAATTTTTTCTAACTCTCTTTCACTTCTTAAGGTGATTGCCTTGGCTTCCTCCTTTGGATTTTGGTCTACATTGGATGGAAAGGTCCCTTGAGCCCTGTTGGATAGTGAGTTAGCAAGTTTCCCCATTTGGTTCTCTAAGTTCCTAATGGATGCTTCTTGATTTCTTATCCAAATGTCTTGAGATTTTTACCTAACGTCTTGACTAGCTATTATTGTATTTTGGGAGGCCATAAAATTTGCAATCATTTCCTCTATATTCGATTTCTTTTCTTGTAAGGGTGGGGATTGAGGTTTTTGAAATCCAAGTGGTTGGTAAGGTTGAGATTGGTATGTGGAAGGGTAGTGTGCTTGATTTTGGTATTGATGATAATTACTATTTTGGAAAGCTTGATTCTGGTTAAATAGAGCCCTGGGTTGAGGATTAAAGGTGGATGCTTGATTTTCATGTCTCCATGCAAAATTAGGATAATTCCTCCATCTCGGGTTATAAGTACTGCTATATGGGTTTAAAGCATTTACTTCCTTTATCAAACCTTCACCATTCTTACTTACATGTGCTCTTTGATTTCTTGCATAAACATCACTTTCATTAGCCAACATTGACACATTTTTATCTTTAAGCTCATTTATTTCTCTTAGATGTTCTTTTCTTATTAATTCCATTTGAGCTTTAAGCATTGTTATTTCATCTACACTATGTACTCCTTTTTCCTTTGTGTGGCCCTAGAAGTTGCCCATTGAGCATCGTTAGTAGCTATCTCATCAAGAAGCAAGAATGCTTCTTCAGGAGCTTGGTTCATAAAACTACCATTTGATATTGCATCTAATAAGGACCTTGTCACTTGATTAGCACCTGCAGAGAAAATATGCATTAGTTGATAAACAGGAAATTCATGATGTAGATAGCTTTTTAAGAGTCTCCTAAATCTTTCCCAATCTTTATTGAATGGTTCCTTATAAAACTATTGAAAGTCATTAATTCATATCCTAATGAGGGCTGTCTTAGTAGGTGGGAAAATTTTGCACATAAATTTTTCTTGCATTTGTTGCCACTAATGAATGGACTGATTAGGTAACATTTGTAACCAATCTCTAGCCTTTTCTATGAGTGTAAAAGGAAAAAATTTTAAGCCTAATAGCATCGGTTGATACATTCGGGATTTGCATAGTATCACTAACTTCTAAGAACATATCTAAATATTTTACGGGATCCTCTATATTCGAACCTAAGAACTGGTTTTTTTATACCATCATAATGGTAACAGTTTTTATTTCAAATGGCTTATGGTGAGGAATCCTAATAGTTTTATGTTCTCATTCCACCTAGGAATAGCATAATCCCTAATGGTCCTAGGTCTAAATCCATTTCCTGAAGATTGATGAGGTATGCCTTGCTCGTCAATCTTAGGAGATGGTGGATCATTCATAGGTGGTTCTATTTCTAGATCATTCATATTGCCTTGTAGCCTTCTTATCCTATGAAATATCCATTCGATTTTAGGGTCTATGGGCAAAATTAGATTGTTTCTCACCATAAACCAATAACACCTGAAAAAATAAAAATAATAAAATCAAAAGATAGATAAAAAAGAGAAAGAAAAACACACACAAATCCACTTTAAAAATCAAGACAAATAAACAAACGCCAATGTTTCCCTGACAACGGCACCAGAAACTTAACATGTGTCTAGCAAGTGTACTAGATTGGCTAGTAATATAGGGAAATATAATTATGATTTCAAAATATCGAACCCAAGGGAAACTTATGTATGTATGAATGATTTGATTTTTAGAATGAAATTTGTGTGTAAAAGACAGAAAAGATATCCCAAAGTTGCAATGTTGAAGGTTAGAAACTAAAATTAAAATTTTAAAACTCAAAACAATAAACTAAAACAATGAAAGATTTTAAAACAATTAAATTGAACTCAAACAAAACCAAGTAATCAAATGAGCTAAAAATCAATATTAAAAGCAACTTTCACTAAAGGACTATCCACCTTAACCTATATTATCATGACTTAATTAAAAAAACACAAGTGATTATGAAGAACTAAGATGAATAAAACAAGATAACTTAACTTAAGATTATTATTTTAAGCATTAAAATGTTCTTATTAAGAATAATCTAATACTTAGCATAAATATCTGAGTTAAATCTCCTAAATGTCTATAAAATCCTCTTTTAAGTAAATTCAACTTCCACCTATTCTTTGTTATACTTTTCTTAGCCTTAACTTACCTTAATTAACACATAATTATATCTAGTTAAGAAAATAATCATGCATCAACATAAGTAAACTAACCTAAGAACATACATATAAATGATTAAACCAAAAATCAATTATTAACCAATAATTAAACAAGTTAACAACCAAGCTTTAGCTAACAAGTGATAAGATTGTGCTCAATAACTAAGAAATAATCAAGACTTGTATTAAATTTAAGCACAAACTAAATCATAACAATAAAGAGTTAAGGATTCAAGTGTCCTTTTGCAAAAGTTAAAGAAAACTAGTCACTGGATATGTTTAAAAACTAAAACAAAGTTAAAAATAGAAATACTAAATAAGAACAGAAGAAATAAAACTACATAAAAACTTAAAGTGTTGAGCTCTATCTTTCTCTATCTCAGTTTTGGTGCCTTTTATAGAGTAGAATCATTGCCAAAGAAGGAGTTTTGCTGACCAAGACTTCCTTTTCTGAGGTTGAGTTGGAGTTTCTCTTAAATAGTAAGACTTTTGTCGACATCTTTCTATTAGGAAGAAGTATTTTTGCTTGGGAGAGTGGTCAAAATGCTCTGAAGAGCATAACCATTCTATCCCCACATTACTTCCTTTTAATTAATTTTCCTAATTTTTCTCTTTTTCCCTAAATCTTCTTACTTCTTGCAATTTAATCCTTTCTTATTTCAATTTAGTCCCTGAAAGCATTGAAACTTTCAATTAAGCCAATAAATAGTTAAATTAACTAATTAATCATAAAATTAACTAAATTAAAACCAAACTAACTAAATTAAACACCTAAAAACATACTAAAAACATATTTTAATTCACACTTATCAGTATTCTTGAAGGTTTCACCATGGTGGAAGGTTTATAATTTGGTAAAAAAGGCAAACTCAGTTTCAGGTTCATCGTGCCATATGAAGTGATGCAATAAGTCGAACTAGTGGCTTACAGATTGAAGCTGCCACCAGAATTAGAAAAAATTCATGATGTATTTCACGTGTCCATGCTAAGAAGATATTGATCAGATCCCTTTCACATTATCACACTAGGGGATATTCAACTAAGAACTGACCTCTCTATAATGAAGAACCGATGAGAACTTTTGCATGAAAAAATCAGATAACTGTGAAACAAGCAAATTCCATTGGTCAAAGTACTTTAGACATGCCATAATGTTGAAGAAGCCACTTAGGAGCTCGAGGAAATGATGAGGCAATAGTATCCTCACCTATTCAATTCAAGTAAATTTTGAGAAAGAAATTTTAAATTTAGTGGGTGAGAGATGTAATGCCCCAATTTTGCATATGACATGCACGGTACAATGTAGGGCATGAATAATTACTCTAAGATAAATTTTGAAGTAATCGGAGTTGAATAAGATAGGAAAATTAGAAAATACATAAGGCTTAAACATGCTCAGGCTAGGGAAATTCGAAGATGGACGACCCAATGGGCAGTTTGACCCAAAAGTAGTTTATAAAAGTAGGTTGTAATGCCCCAAAACTGATGGCTGACATATATGGCATATTTTAGAGTACAAAAAGTAATCTTAGGATAGTTTTCGAAGTAATCAGAATTGAATAAGACAGGAAAAATTGGAAAGTGTATAAAGGTTGAACGTGCCCAAGCTAGGGAAAATTCAAGGATGGGTGACCTGGCGGGTAGTTTGAGTTAACATTAGATTATGAAAATAGGTGTTAAATAGAGTCCGATGGTATAATTTGAGATGAAATTTAGTTTAAATAGGCTCTTAAATTAGACAGCGAAAATTTTTCTCGGTACCATAAAGATAGTTAATCGAAAGTTTGACCGGACTCAAAAATATTGTACAGACCTCCGAAAATTATTTCAATTGCATAGATATGTTAGAAATAACTTAAATAAACCATTAGAAGTGAATAATAAATCTTCTGGCAGTTTTAGGATTTTGAGTTTCGGATCGGCTAACTAGGCCATCGAAGCCAAAAGTATATCAAAATGATGTTGCAATGAGATGGAATTTTAACCATGTATTCATAGTATAAACTCATGGAATTTTTTCTTCTATTTTTGGCTTAAAGAAGAAAAATAAGAGGAAAGGAAAACTAAGGAAGTGAAAGATAAGGGAGAAGAAGATTAGATACACTGAAGCTTAATTAAGGTTAGTGGATACTTTTCTACACCTTATTTAATGAATTTCATTAAGATTTAGTCAAATTTTACATTATGTAACTAGGGTAACCTAAATTAAATAGTGAAACAAATGGATATGGCATAATAAAATGATGATTAAACATGCTAGAACCATGAATCAAAGATGAAAACAACTTGGAAAGCTATGTACCTAAGGTGGTCAAATTTATTACTATGCCTTATCATGCCTTAATTCAATAATTAGAAGCATAAATGGCATGAAATATGTAACATGACATTAAAGGAACATGTGGGAATGGAAGATAACACATGAATGTAAAATTTTACATGTGTACATAATGGTAATCACATGTGTAACTTAACATTATACATGTAAGAAAATGATGTAACCATGTAGAAATATTAATAATAATATTAAAACCATGTATGACATGTAAATGAAGAGAAATCAACATCATAAGCATATGTACCTAATATGGCCGAATGGTATTATATAGAAAATTAAGTTTTTTTGCTTGTCATACATATGTAATTACATGTCTACATGATGCAAACATAAAGAATTCCCCATTGGAAATGTGAAATGACCATGTGGTGATGTTACATGATGTTACATAATGTGAAAACCATGAGAATATGCATAAAAAATGACATTAAGTTGATAATGACATGCCTTTAGTGTTCAGTGGGTAATCCAGGATCATAGAATATAATGGATAGCCATAGGAACATATATATTGTGGTTGCACCGTAAGATTTACTTTATTATATATATTCTGGTTTGCCGACACATTTAGAACTAGGATGCAGGGTCACATCAAATGATATGGTCCTTATTTATATCACTGGAGTTCTCATCCCACATATTTGGTTTGACGATTTCCACTAGTAATAATATAAGAAAGTGAAGATCAGAATGCACAGTAAGTAAAAGAATATCATAAAGTTAATTAATTTAGAAATAGAGTGGAAAATATAATTAATCAAGCAACAAGGGTAAAATTGTAACTATATGGACCAAAAAGTAAATTATGCATAAAGAAAGCTGTAAAGGCAAATAAAAGAGTAATAAAGTGAAAAAGTACGATTAACAAGCACAAAAGGATAAAAATGTGATTACGCGATGAGGTAGGGGCAAGATGGTAATTTGATATTAAAACAGTGATTAGAGAAATTAATTTAATTAAATATGTCAAAAGGGTAAAATTGTAAATAGTAAAAAGTATGGGACTAAAATGTAATTTTTTAGATCCAAGAATAATACAAGGATAAATGTAAATTTTACATTTACATTATATTTGAGGTCAAATGAAGTCAAAATAGTGAAAATTTGAGATAATTAGGCCAAAATAGAGTAAAAGAAAAATTTTAAGGACTAAATTATAATTTTTCACCTAATTATAGAAATAATTAAAGTTAGTAAGAAAAATGAGCATTAAGGAAATTTGAAGTAAAATTTAATAGAAAATACTTATAGTAAAGAGAATTGAAATAAACTACAATATTAAAGGAGTAAATTATAAACTAAGTAATGGAAATAATAATCAAAGGTCAAAATGCAATTTTTCCATCTTATAGGTACAAATAAGGATCAAAAATAAATTTTCCATCTAAGGTAAATTAAAGGGTTAGTTTCATCCATGGTCATTGAACTTGTGATCAAATTACGCAATAATCATAAAAGAAAATTTTTTTTTCATAAAAATCACTAAACTTTGCAAATTTATACAATAAAGTTATTTTGACCGAATTTCGGCAAAAAAGTAGCCTGAAAGTCCACGTGTTAGCACAATATGACGCATAACATGTTGACATGGCATGTCCAAATGATGATAGGTGGACTTTTCTGATGACTTCCTCGTCGAAATCTGATTAAAGTAATTTTATTGTATAAATTTGCAAAGTTCAGTGATTTTTATGAAAAGAATAATTCTTTTATGATTATTGCGTAATTTAGTCAACAGTTCAGTGACCATTAGTGAAACTAATCCTAAATTAAATGACAAAGAAAGTCAAAAGAGTTAGATTAAAAGACAAGGAAAGTCAAATAAAGTGAATAAAAGAATAGGGACTTAATTGAAATTGCCTTATCAGTCAGGAATAATATAATTTTATATTTATTAAGTAGTGAGGAAATATAAAAAGTAATAAAGAAAAAGGGATAAATTCGAATTTGATGTAAGTCAAATATGAAGAAGTAAAAAGGTTTAAGGATTAAATAGCAACTTGACGTTTAAATAATAGTTCTATGGAAATTATTGAGAAAATAGAGCAATCAAAAAGAGGGATAGCTAAATTAGAATAATAAAGGATTAAATTGATTTAAATAGTGTGAAATTAAAATAAAAGGGAATGTGTGGTAATTTTTCCCAACATAAATGAAGGTTGGGAATAAAATTTCATACTAAAAAATAATAAGAAAAATTAAAGACACAGTCAAGTGACCAAGAGTAGAAAAGTCAAAAGATTAATGAGATTCAGACTGAATGAAATAAAAAGGGAAGTTGGACAATTTAATATGAAAGATCATAACCATAAATTGATTAAGGATTTCAGGAATAAGAAAGCAAATGTGATTCAAATAAAGAAGGTAAAAATGAGAAATAAAATAAAAAGAAGAGAGGACTTCTTAATCAGAATTGTTAAAGAAAAAAATACAGAGGTAGGATCATGTATGTATATATATATATATATATATATATATATAAAGAAAAGAGAAAGAATAATGGAAGTGATGTAGAACAGATAAAATATGAATTCAGTTGACAAATGGAAGGGAACAGAATAATCGTAAATATAAATTTAATATATGTAGAACATAAAGGAAAGTAAAAAATGATGTAGGGGCATAAAGGTAAACAAATGTTAAAATAAAAGTATCAAAGACTAAACGGCAGAAAGAAAAATAAAAATATGAAATATAAAAGCAATAGCAAGAAGGTAAGCTAAGACAGACAACAATAAATAAAAAGGTGAAATCATAAGTCAACGTGATGTGGAAACTGAAAATATCAATAATCAGACAGTAGACAGTAAAACGCTAAAACAACTAGAACAAAAAGGCAAAAAGGATTGAACAAGAATTTTACGCACAGTGAAAATCAAGGTAAGCAGATAAAGTAGACAATTAAATAAGAGAATAAAAAAATAATAGATAATAGATATAGTAAGGCATTAATAGAAAGAAAGATTGATCTAAGTAACAATGATTAAAGAAATTGAAATATAAGGCCAGTCAGATTTATATAGATAGTTCAAACCAATAATAACAATATGCAATTAGAGGACAAGAGCAATAATAAGTTATTTAACTGAAATTTTATGTAGATTTATCCTCCACTAGGCAACAATATTACTTAGCACATGGTTGTTTGACTGCGAGCAGGGACAGGTATCGAAGATGTAGTGAAGAAAGCATGGAATGGCATATACAGGTGACAAAGACTAGGAGACAACATATGGGAGGTGCAAGTGAACTCAAGGTGTTACATATGTATTAAATAGATTTCGGTGGTATAATTTAAGGAGAAAATAAGCTTAAATAGATCCTTAAAACAGACAGAGAAGTTTGTACTTGGTACCGTAAAAAAGGTTGATCGAAACTTTGATCGGACTCAAAATCATTGTACAGATCTCTAAAAATTATTCAAATTGCATAAATATGTTAGAAATAACCTAAGTAAACTATTAGAGGTGAAAAATAAATTTTTTGGCAGTTTCAAAATTTTGAATTTCAGACCGGCTAACCAGGCTATCAAAGCCAGAAAGTACACCAAAATGGTATCAAAATGGGCTGACATTTTAACTACATGTTCTTAGATATACTAGGATATGCGGGAAAAAATTTTAGGGCATTATGAAATGTAGAAAGAAAATTTCAAAAAACAAGTACAAAATCGAGAATGAATTAATTAATGGGTTTAATTAGTGTATTTTAAGCATTTGAGGAAATGGTAGTCATTAAAATGAAGTTATAATCAGATGTATGCAAGTCTAGGATGAATGAATGTGTAGGGATAGAGGAGATGATGCCAAATGGCTTAATTTCAAGCCATTAGATCAAATAGTTAGAGATCAAATCTTGGCCTCTCCTTTTACCCATTAAAAGATAAGATAGAATAGTGGAGAAAATCTGGAAATCTCCCAAAAACTTTAGATTTTCCCCGATTTCGCCCTTGCAAATCTGAACCTAGCCATTTACCTCTACTCCATCATTTTTACTTCACTCAAGCTTCCTCCAACCAAATCCTAAGGTCATATTTCATCCTCATACAAAAAAAGACTTGCTCTTCAATCTAGAATTATAATTGCAGCAATAGGAACTTGGAAATCAAATAAATAAGGTGAGAGAATCTTAAACTAGTATAGTAGTTTTGTGAGTTTTTGGTGGAATTAATTAGTGAATTTTATATAGATATGTAGAGCATGATTAAGAGAGTTATATAGTAGCTTTTAATTGCTTTAAATCATGACATAAAATCATGAATTTCCACCTTTTATATTCAGCCTAAAGAAGAAAAGTAAGAGGAAAAGAAAGCCAAGGAAGGAAAAGGTAAAAAGAAGGATGAGTAAAAGTAATTCAAGCTATCTAGACGTTAGTGGATGCAATTTACATTAAATTTCATATATATATAAGTGAATTTTTCATAAATATTACAATATGTAACTACACATAACTTAGTGAACTTGTGAAATAAATTGATATAACATGATATAATGATGAAATAGGCCATTGGGCATTTGAATTAGTGAAGAAATCAAATTAAAAAGGATGGAAACCTAATGGGCCGAATTACGTACCTTACCTCGCCTTAATGAAATTTGATGCTTTATTGGGTATTTAATGATAATTAGATAAATTAAGGAATCAGGAATACCTAATTAATATAAGTTACATAATGATGGAAGTTAGTGAAACTTAAGAATTTTAATGTGAATTAGATATATTTCATCATACTTGTGATTAAAAATAATAAAGAACTATGTATGGCATAGAATTGGAAGATGAAATATTGTGTATGTATGATTTCACCTAGTGGTCGAATGGTGTATGTGGTATTAATGGCATGTTTTAGTTATTTTCTTATGGCATTGAGCATATATATGAGAAATGTATAATTAGCAAGCTTGAATGGATGCAAAGTAAGCCATGATGGTGTTAACATAATGTAATTAGTATGAAAATAGTGTAAAAATGTAATGCAATATAAGAATTATTAATGCCCTTAGTGTACCATGGGCAATCCAGGATCCTAGGATAGAATGGCTAGCCATAGGGATATATCCAATGCAATATTACCATGAGTTCATCAAAAGTTTACAATGAGATATGATTATATGATATATGAAGGATTAGCCAGCACAGTATATTGTTAACTGGAGAATTTGGTATCATACCTCGTGTTGTACGATCCCTCCAGTATATTGGAATCATTGAAGTCCTCATCCCGCTTGTCCAGTTCAAGAATTTCCACCGGTTACAATTAGGCACAAAATTATAAAATTGTAAGTAAATAGGATAAAAGAGGTAAATATTGCATTAAAGATGTTGTATGTGTAAATAAATAAGAAATAATATGAAAAATGAGACTAATATATCAAAGAAGGGTAAAAAGGTAAATAAGCGATAAATCGAGGGTAAACTGGTAATTTAATGTTAAAAAGATAAATAAAAAGGTTAAAATAGCTAAATGGACCAAAAGGGCAAAATCATAAATAAGGTAAAGTTAAGGAACCAAAACGTAATTTGCCACCTTAAGAGAATTTTTTAGGGAGTAAATTGAAATTTTATACACCTAAATTAAATTTAAAGTCAAGGAAGTCAAACTAATCAAAATTGAAGTCAATTTGGTCAAAATAAAATAAAAGTCAAACTTTAAGGACTCAAGGGTAATTTTCACTTAATATGAACATAAGTGAAATTAAGCAAGAAAAATAATTATTAAGGAAATTTGGAGTAAATTATAGTATAAAAAGAACAAATTATAAATTAATTTAATAAAAAGAAATTTTAAGGATAAAATGGTAAAGGTGCTTAAATTAAGAGAATAAATAAGTAAGTGAGATTTTATGTAAATGTATCCACCATTAAGCGACAATATTGCTTAGCGCATGGTTGTTTTGACTACGCGTAGGGATATGAAGATGAGGCAGTCTGAAAAAAGATCCTTGGCATGTACATATGGAAGGCTTTTTGGATTTTAATTATGTAAAACTTTTATGTGGCATGTAATATAATGATACTTAGTGATATTTAATGGGTGATGTATGCGATGTGTGTGTGATTTGTGATTGGGATGAGAATTGAATTTTAGAAGTGCTATACTTGTGAAAGGAGTATTGGAGGTGGAGGAAATTAATTGGGAGTGTAAATTTGAACAATTGCAGGTTTGGATATTATGATTTTTAAGCTATCATACTACCAAAAATGTTATCAAGTGAATAGTAATTTAATGATGCAATATATATATATATATATATATATAGGGAAATAAGATTAAACATAGGGTGTTACAACTATAACAATGTCAAACACATCCCCAACATCTCCGGTTCATAGTTGCTTAGGCCTTTATTTGATCGTACCCACCAAGAGAAGTCGATTGCCCCTTCAGGCTAGAGTGAGAGAGTTGATAAAATTATCAAGGAAGTTCAGGGCATATGGCTACAGAACCCCACTACCTATAGCTCTTCCAATGCAAAATTTAATAGCTTCTGCTCATTGCTCACCTGTATACCAGATAAGGCGCTCCTTTATGAACTTGAAAGTGGACCACTTGTGTGCTATTATGAGAAGACAACAAGTAGAAGTACTATTTTTGAATAACTGTTAGCTTTGTCATTTTCATACATTGACCTAATTTCTATATAGAGTACGATCTTATTGAATGCAACTTTTGGCAAGATGAGTAAGCTAATTAGCCTTCTTGAGGAAGGAAATGAGGATTTTTGCTAAACTTAATAGGAAGGTAACAAAGGTCTAGCAAGTGACCAATAATTGGAAAGACCAATCCTCTGCTTTAAGGCTAAGGCAATGGAAGAGGAAGAGGCTAACCGTAAGTCAGCAAAGAGATTGCTAATAAGCTGGCTGAGGTTGAGACCTCGGTTGCAAAGGGTAAGAAAGGAGCTTAAAGCCTCGCTTGTTGAGCTAGAGAAGTGGCCGAGCCGAGAAGGTCAAGCTAGAGGGTAATTATGCTGAGCTTCAGGGGAGGGTAGCTCAACTTAAAGAAAAGGTTGACAACCTTGCTGTGAAGAAGGCCATCTCTTATGGAAGAAGCTCATCCAAGCAGTGAAGGACAAAGCTCCCCCATAAGGATTTCTCTTAGCTAAAGAAGGTTGAACCTAACGAAAAGTAGCTATGATTCTTTTTTTTTACCCCTCCCTTTTGTGTTTTTTTCTTTTTTGAAATTGTAATTTGAACACTCGTTATTAATGAAAACAAGCACTTTTTCTATGTTGTTTTTTCTCTATAATGAATCTTTACCTTATAATGAACAATTTTCCTATTGCTAATTGCCTCAATTTTTCTTTTGCTGTGTTGCTTGACAATAATATTTTTCTTGATTTACGTTATAATCCAATAATAAAGACTTGCTAGATTAATTAAAAGTCAGGCTATTACAATGATCAATTGAGTTGAAATATTTATGGCTCTGATTGTCGTATTATTTTATTTATTAATGAATATGCTCGTGGCTTTAGCTGCCCGAGCTAAGCTATTACATAAAAATAAAACTTTGGCATTATTGCTGAACTATCTTATGTTGTTGCAAAAGTGCTCATGGCAACACAATCAATTTGAGCTGATAAGGAGATAGGAGCTCGTGGCAAAACTGCTTGTTTGAGCCAGGAGAAAGAGCTCATGGTGAAACTACCATTTGAGTTCGGAAGAAATGATCGTGGTGATACTGCCAATTTAAGCTTAGAAAAGAAGCCATGGCTAAACTGTCGATTTAAGCTATTAACCCCATGCTTGTGGCGAACCTACCTATTTGAGCTAGGTTACTGATGATATTTCTTCATGTTGGAAATGTTTCATGAGTGCAACAATAACTTTCTAGCCATATCTTTAAGTAGATAAGCACCAAAGTTTGAAATCTCATGCACTTCAAATGGGCCTATCTAGTTAGGGCTCAATTTGCTAACTCCTACTATTGTTTTGGGCTTCAACAACCTCTTGAGGACCATCTCACTTATGCGTAAAGTTTGGGGCTTTAGTTTGTGATCATGGTAAGAAGCAATTTACTATTTATACATTGCTGCTCGAATCTGGGCGTGCTCTTGTTTTTCTTTAAGTGTGTCTAAACAGTACAACAGTGATTCCTTATTTGCTTTTTCATTATGTTGTTTGATCCTTAGGCTTGACATTCCTATTTCACATAAGATAACTGCTTTTACACCATAAGTTAGAGAAAAAAGAGTGGCTTTAATTACTAACCGAGGTGATGTTCGATATGCCCATAGTGCGTTGTCTAATTCTTCAACCTAGAGGCATTAGCTTCATCAAACCTCTTTTTCAACCCCGTTAGGATCTTTCTATTTGTTAACTCAATCATAACATTTGATTGAGGATGGTAGACTAGATGTAAACCTAAATTGAATGTGCAGTTCTTTGCAAAGTCCTTGAAAGATTAACAATTAAATTGTTTCCATTATCTTTAATAAAAGTGTGTGAATACCGAACCTAGTTATGATTGACTTCTGGGCAAACTTGATTATGTTTGCCTGGATAATGGCTGCCAAGGGCTCCACTTCAAACCATTTAGTGAAATGATCCACTGCTACTACTAGGAATTTCCTTTGTTCAGTAGCCAACGGAAAAGGCCTAAGTATATCTATCCCCTATTACGTGAAAGGTCGTGGGCTGTGTAATCGGGGTTTGCCAACTGACCCTTGTGAATTATTTTCGTGAACTACTAGCATATATTACACTTTTTCACTAACTCCTTCATATTAGGTTCAATTTTGGCCAATAATACCCATGTAATAGAGCCTTTTAAGCTATTATCTGAGCTCCTTCATACATGCCATAAATTCGTTCATTAATTTCTCTAAGCACATAGTTGCTTTCTTTTGAGCTTAAACATAGTGACCAAGGGTGTGAATAGGACATTCTGTATAGTTTTCCATCCATATTTTAATAAAGGCTGGAGTTTCATAGCTATCTTTTTAGCTTCAACTTGATCTTCTAAAAGAGCACTAGTTTTGAGGAATTGATAAATCAGCAGTCACCATCCGTCCATCTACTCATTCATTTGGACTGAGTATGTTTCATAAGAAGGATGGGTGATGATGGCCTAAACTATATCTTCTTACTATATGGTGCCATTCAGGGATGCCTATTTGGCCAGTGAGTTAGCCCTTTTGTTTTCTTCCCAAGGTATTTGTTCAATTATCTATGAGCTTCCACTTTTTTTTTTTAGTTGAACCAGTAGGGTAGATACCAGATCTCGATAATTCATCATTATTTGTTCTATAGCTTCAAACTTTCCTAACAACTAGATGATGACCAACTGAGAATTAGCGTGAATAAGTAAAGAGTTAGGCTTTACCTCAAGGGCAAGTTGTAGCCCAAAGCAGAAAGCCTCATATTTTGCCACGTTATTGAATGCATAAAAAGATATCATAGCCATTCCTTATACAGAGATTTTTCCTAGGCTGGATAGTACCACCCTTACTCTTACTCCTTCGAATAATGATGCTCTATCGATATACAACTTTCAGATCTCTTTGCTCGGCTCAACAGGGGGAGCATGTAGTTTGGCCATAAAATTAACCAATACTTGTGCTTTCATTGCCAATCAAGGCTCATATCGGACATCAAACTCCTAAAGGCGAGCTGCTCATTCAGTTATTCTCCTCAATGCCTCCGACTTTTGGATCAACTTTTTAAGTGAAGTGTTGGTTTGGACAATTACCATATGTGCTTGAAAATAAAGACATAACTTTATTGCCAAAGTGACTAAGGCAAGGTCCAACTATTCGAGAATCGAATATCTTAGCTTGGCACCTCGGAGGATCTTGCTGGTATAATAGATGGGGAACTGCTAAGTACTTTCTTCCCTAATTAAAATCGAACTTATAGCCTACTTGGATGAATGATTGTGCCTCTTTTGCTTGATTGGTTTGCAACCTGGTTGTATACTCAGCAAATGGACATGACGTTTGGTGAGATGCTAATTATATCTGAGGTTGCCAAGTGAAGACATCCGCATAGTACTTTAAGACTGCTAGTAATGATTTCATTTTCGAGTTAGGCTTTCCTGAGGCTATTTTCAACAACTTTACTAGCAACAATCCTACCTTCCGTAATGAGTCTACTGGCTCCGCCTTTTGAGCTGCATTAGTTGGGACATCTAATGTATCCATTAAAAGTGTTTGATTTGCTTCTTTCAGCATGGTGACATACATCTCCTGAGCTACTCTCTGGTTTCGTCAAAGTATAGTTGTTCCCTCCAATGATGAATTTTCATGATCAACTTCTTTATAGAAATGTAAGTGTCTACTGCGACCAATAAAGGTCGGCCAAAATTTGTATTGTAAGACAATGACATATTTACTACTATAAAGCATGCTATACATGACCTGGCTGTTGGATCATCTAATAGCTTTAAGTTTAGGTTTACCGAACCCTTCACCTTGATGGGCTGTTTGGAAATATCGATCAGTGGGACCGTTACTTTCTCCATTGGGCTTTGGCATCCCCAAAGCTTTGTAAACTTGTAAAGTGATGAGGTAGATCATACTGCCTGTGTCTACTAGAATCCATTATACCTGAAAATCTCCAATTATTGCTTCCATTACCAGTGCATCATTGCGGGGTTGCCAAACATGTTTCCCATTTTTAAATGAAAACTGAATGATGTCTGTTAGGGCAAACAAGCTGGGTTTGAGCGATAAGACCTCTTTTTCCTTTCTCTTTTTAGAGTCTCTGAGAAAGTCATAATGCTTCCCCCCCATGATCACCTAAATCACTCCTGCTGGAGCTTTCTTGCTATTACTCCCCTCTCCCCTATTTAACTATCTGCATGAAGATTGCTTGTCCTCACTTTTGCTCAATTTAACAAGCTTTTTTAGCTTACTTTTCTTGATATGATACTCTATTTTTCTTTTAAGCTTCCTATAATTGTTAGTTTCATGCCTCTTATCCCTGTGAAAGGCACAATATAAACTCTAGTCCCTATTCAAATCTTCACTCATTGGCTTCAACTAATTTACTTGGTCATTCTTCTTCATCCAGGATAGGATTTGTGAAGAAAAGGCATTTACTTGGTGAACTGCTCTTTGCTTTAACTACCAGAGTATGGTTTCAAAACTATATAAGTTCTGTTTGATCCCCTCATAGCTCGGGAATCACTCCCTCTTAAACTTCCTCTATCCTGCCCTGTTCCCTGAAAGTTTTTATTGTCCTCCTTTGTCTGCTCATTGTACTTCAGCTGCCTAACTTTGCCCATATAGATGTACTTGTGGGCTCTATTCATCAGTTCAATAAAGTCAAAAAGGGATTTCTTGCTTAAAGAATCGCTGAAATCTTGGCACCTTATGTTTCGATCGAGCGCATTGATAGCGACTTCTAAATTCAAATTTTGAATGTCCATAACTACTACATTAAATCTTTCCACATAACTTCGTAAAGGTTCCCCCTCTTCTGGATGACTTGATGTAGGTCAGCAGAGACTTTGGTTGGTCGGATGGCCACTACGAACTTTGCTACAAATATGTTAGTAAACTGTTGGAAGTTGTCTATTGAATGCTCTAATAGATTTCTGAACTAGATTTGGCCAAACTTTGTTAAGGTCTATGGAAAAACTTTGTAGAGGGTGGCATCCTTCATGGGGTAGATCATCATGGTGTGATGGAACTAATCCATATGTGCTAGGGGATCCGTGCTTCTATTATACTTTGATAGATTAGGCAATTTTATGCTCGAGAAAGGAGCATAAAGTATAGCTTTGGCGAGAAGAGAGCGAAAACTGCTTTGATATCATGTCGTGTTACGACTCTGTTGCTGCTACATCCTTTCTTTGACAATTTTGTCAAGCTCATCCCTCATTAACATAATTGTGTGCGCTGTATTATTTAGTTGGAGTGTGGAGTTCGGGTTTTCAGAGTTAGGGGTGGTGTTTGTTTTGGTAGTTTGTGGTATCGGCTGGGGCATCGTTTGTGCCACTAGGTGCGACAGCGCCACCAGGAAGGCTTGGGCGTGCTGGGTTGTGAGGCCAGGTACATGTATTGCAGGGATTACATTAGGTAGGCTAGTAATGGGAAGATTTGTGGAGGAACCTTGGGGAGTGGGCTTTAGGGACTGAAAAACGGGTATGTGTGGGGCTGGTAGTATGCTATTTTGGTCGTTTTCGGTATGGGTATTTTCATCTTCAAAATTCATGGTTCTTTGGGGATAGGTTCCACGTTCACCACACCAAAGATAACGATTTGGAGTTATTGGGTTGCTAAAGAGTTTGTCTTGAATGCTAATGTTCTCCAACGATACCTGAAAACAACGAAATCCTAACGGAGGTTTGGCGAGTGTACACTTTGACGGTCAAGTCAGTAAAAGGATAAAAAGTATTTTTAGTAGAGTGGTTAAAAGAGAGAAATACCTTACAATTATTGCTATTTATAAGGACTAACCTCCTATTCTTGCTAAGAGTCCTGATGGTGATAGAAGTCCTATTAGAGAAGGAGGTCCGTTAGAATGAGAAGTTAAGCTACGATCCTTACTCGAATAGAACTTGTTCGAAACTACATTGTCAGAAGCCATTATTCGGGTCATGGATAATCCGAGTAGTTAGGAATCCAGACTATGGATGCAGATCCGAGACACAGTCCGGTTATCATATATATATATATATAAAATAAAATTTAATTAAAAAATTCAAATTATGGAATCATGTTGAATTTTAGATATTTTGGAATAAATTTTTTTAATCCGTTAATCATATGATACCTCAACATTGAATTTCATTTCCCTCGCTCCTCATTCGAGGGCTAATATTATAGATATAATATTATTTTATTTATTTATTTTTGGTATTATGAATTTTTGAGAGTTTTTTATTACGAAATAAAACGGTGGAATATTAAATAAATAAATAAAACCACAAGGCAGATTGGTCGTATCGTAGTCATCAAGGCATTCTAGTTGATTTCATAAATCTGCAAAAATCCTTTCAAAATTGTAAACTCCTCTCTCCAAAACAATAAACTCCCAAATCCAAAGTTTACTTACAAAATTCTGTTAATCATCTACATTCCCCCTCACGCTTCCCATTATGAGCTCTCCGCCGATTTCTGTGGTAATCTTTCGTTTATGCTTCTGGTTGTTGGGTTTTGGATCTTGAATTTTATGAATAGTTGGTTTTCTAATTGTGGCTCTTCTGATCTTGCTTCAGCTGATTAGATTAATTATTTAGATTTATGTTATTTGGCATATTATTTACAGCTTTTGTTGATGGAGCAGGGCGCAGGGTTTTTTAGTGGATTCACGAAGCTCTGCAAGGGTATGGCTGTTGTTCTTGTTGCCGGCCACATTGTAGTTCAGATTGTGCCTTCGGCTGTTAACTATGTTGCTCTTATTCCTGCTAAGTATGTTTCAATCTCTCTCTTTTATAGTCTAATTGTGCATAAAATGCTTGCTATATGTATCCATTTGTATTTGCCAAGTGGTAGTCACTGAAAAATGTTACACAGCTGCAATAAACATTATCTATTAGTACTATTATTTATCTTCCACCAAGAGGACGCAAAATGCTCTATTTTTTTTTTTACCTCTGTCTCTCTCGTTCTTATTCTTTTTCCCTATAATTAATTCGTCAAATTGGGATCCATTCGATTCGTCAAATTGGGATCCATTCGATGTACCCTTCAGTAGTATAACAAGGTGGAGGGGAATTTTGATCTGTGAGAAGCTTGGGTACTTGTTTCTGTGTTCTTAAAATACTGGTTGATGAGCAGTACGAAAAAATTGTTTGTCGCAATTCAGATCATATTGATTTTGTTTATAGGAGCCACATCCATGTAATATTTCGTGAAGTGGTTCTTGTGAGAATGTTTAGAATTTAAGAAGGCTTATACTTTGCAAGATTTCACTAAAGACTTTAACTTGGAGCCATTGTGACGAGTCTTATACTTTACAAAGTAGTAGTGAGAATGTCTCGAAATCACTAAAGGCTATTTTACAAGATTGCACTAAAATTTTAGCCTTGATTTTGTTCGATTACAGAGTTATTTGATTTTATCCTCACTATTATGTTTTTATGGGAAACTGCAATATCTTTTATTTGATTCATCTACAAGAATTTGAGACACCTGAGATGAAGATCCAAATGTTTTGGACGTTACAAATTTACTTTAGCCATCGCTATTCTGACTCAGTTGTTTATTTTATGGATGATTACTTTGTACAACATTTGCTATTCCCTAGACATCTGTATTAAATTTACAGCAGATAATTGCAACAGCTGGGCATAGATATTATAAGTTTTTAACTGCTGATCCATATTTTCCTCGATGGGCCCTTTTAGAATAAGAATTGAGAGCAAGAGGGGGGTAAGACCAAAATCTGTGGCCGCAGCAACAGTAGCTGGAATAAGAATTCATGGTTTCTGGTTTATATTGACATTGCTTAAAACATATGCTCTGTTGATTGTCGGTGCTATCAGAAATGGATCCTTATGGCTCATTTATGATATGATAAAACAGCTAATATGATACAATGTTGTTTTAAGATGTGTGATGAAATATAATAAAGAATATAGTTTTATGAAAAAGAACCAAAATTTAATGAGGATATCTTGTTTCTTTCCTGAAAATTTTTGTAGGACAATTCCCTTTGGATGGAACCTCATAACAGCAGGTTACATTGAACAATCAGTACATGGGGTATGCAATTTCTTTAACAACATATTTTAGCTGTTTCAGTTGCATCATTTTGAATAGATGTCTCTTTAAATTTCTTATCTTCATTAACCAATCCTGGTGAGTAACCTTATTTTTCAGGTGGTGGTCAGTACTTTATGTCTCCTTATTATGGGGAAGCTCCTTGAACCTGTATGGGGTTCTAAGGAGTTCTTGAAGTTCATTTTCATTGTCAACTTTCTCACTTCTGTATGTGTTTTCATTACTGCTATCGCGCTATACTATGTAACATGGAAGGAAACTTACCTGTAAGTGCTTGGCTCCAAAAAATTTGATTGTTTTGTTCGCTTGTGCATTGTGCTCTACCTGCTGTTTTCTGTTATTGCTCCCTACTTGTACATTCTAGAATTATTTATTTATTTATTTTTATTATAACGTTAGATTAGTGAAAGAAAACAAATAACATGTCAATTACTTTTTTTTTTCCATCCTGAATTGTTGCCAATAAAAATTGTATTGGTATTTTAAGATATAGTTGTAATATTTGTGCAAAATTTGACCTGTATCAGTGAATAATGATTGTTTAGTGCTCCATTTAAACATTGGTGCTGATTCTCTTCCGTTTTTCAATGACAGTTATATGCCCATTTCGGGTTTCCAAGGGGTCTTGTCAGGTTTCCTGGTTGGTATAAAGCAAATTATACCAGATCAAGAGCTTCCTTTATTGAGAATCAAGGCAAAGGTATGAAATGTAGCTTGGTTTACTTGCTTCCATGAAAATGAGTTGATGCAAGCTGAGGAGTTGTCTAAATTAATTGGTGCTGTTTTTAATGCTATCCAGTGGTTCCCATCCATTGCACTCTTGCTGGCTATTGCTGTAAGCTTCTTTACAGCAGAGTCAGCCTCGTATCTTCCTACCATTATATTTGGCACATATGTGAGCTGGATATATCTGAGATATCTACAGAGGAAACCAGAAACCAAACTTAGGGGTGATCCAAATGATGATTTTGCATTCTCTACTTTCTTCCCTGAATTTCTTAGGTAATGTAATATTTCTTTTAATGCATTAGTCTCCAAGCAGATGAAATCTGATATTACTGTGGTGCTGCTGGCCTTCCCACTTATTGATCTTTTGCTTGGAAAATGCAGACCATTGATTGATCCCATTGCATCAATATTCCATCGGATGCTTTGTAGAAGATCTGAAGCTTCTACTGAAGAACATGGTTATACCCTGGGAGGTGCTCCTTTACCTGGTTCTGATCCCATTGAGGCATCTAGGAGGAGGTAAGAATCTCAGTTCTTGCTGCTATACTTCTAATGAGTGGAGCTTTTTAAGGATATCTCTGCCTTCAACCCTTCCCCCTTACAGATGCTTTTGCTCTCCTAGAACCAGATGTATTTATAATATTGCTGTAAACTTTACACCAAATATGCTGTAATAGCTACTACTGCAAATATTATAATCTATAACGGCACACAGAGCATAGTTATGAAGTAGTTGTCAGAGGAGGCAAAAGGCAAAATAAAATTTTCTCACATACGTGTTTCCCCTTGCAGAGAAAGAGGAGCTAGAGCGCTGGAAGAAAGATTAGCAGCTGAGAGGCTGGCTGCTGCAAAAAGTGCAGAGGAGTCTAAAAAAGATGCCTCGGAAAACGTTTGACACCCAGCTGAGAGATCCTAAACAGCTAGTAAAAAAGTTTGTATTCTGATAACAACCGAATTTGTGCAGTATGTGGAGATCAGTTTTTGTCCAGATTTCTAGATAGCAGTTTTGTGATGCATATTACTGTGGATTATCTTTATTTTCATTCTTATAGTAAAAATTCTTGCTGTTTATGGTACTTTGTTTCTCTTGTGTTATCTTTTATCGGAAAATGTTGAGTTGCTGGTTATGTGACCTGGAGACTTTTGAAACATGCTTAGAGGAAGACCTGTTGGTGGGCTTAGGGGACTCACTCGGCTCAAGTTCTGAGAGATTTCAGAGAAGATGCAGTGAGTGAAGAAAATGGCGGAAGAGAGACGGCAATGGAAGTGAAAAAGTGAGCGAGAGCAGCATTTGCTTGAATTTTGCAAGGAAGCTGATATCTTTAGAGGCTTTTAGAGTTGGGTTATGGAGTTATTAACGACGGAGCTTGACCTACTTAAATTTGAAGAACATCAAAATGGTGATAAGTAGGTGGCTGCTGCTAGGTTTCAGAAGCAGTAATGAACACGTTTTTGCTTTAATCTTTTTACTTCTGCTACGGCCTAAGAAAGCTCTAATCTCAAAAAGACAAAGCTTAACTTTTGGCTTGATATAGAGTTAGTTTTGTATCTGTATTTAGTTTTAACAATGACTAAATATTTATTAGATTTATTTTTTTAATCTATTTATAAATAAATCATCTAGTTTTACATCTTAAATTAATTAAAGGATATATATATATATATATATAATGTTTATTTATTATTTACATTTACATTTATTATTATATAAATTTATATTTATATTTGTAAATATATTATTACATATGTATTAGAGATGGCAAATGGACGGATTGAACGGTTTTAAATTGGATTATAAATAGATTAAAAAATATGAGTCATAAATAGATTAACATTCAAATAGATTGGATGAATTTGGATCGATCAATTGATTTAATATAAATAATTATAAAATTTTTTATTAATTAATTAATGAATATAATAATAATAATAATATTTAATTAAAAATATAATATAAATAATAAGATATTGAATCAAAATACACCTTTTTTTTTTTTTTTATCTCTGCCTATTTATGTCATTTCAGGTTTTGTCCCTGCAGACTGCTGCTCCCCATTTCTTCCCTAAATACCCCCTCTCTTGCGGCCAACATTCTATCAGCCACCGCCAGCAAGCCATTGGATTCAATCCTTTAATGGCTTCAATCTTCTTACTCTCTCTTTGTTTCAACTCTAACTACACCATCAGTAGCTCAGCAAAGAGGACAGACCAACATAACGCCAGGATTTTCTTGTACGTATGGTATTGGGTTTTTTGTGGTCGGCATTCCACAAAAGACGGTGCTAAAAACGAATATACTTTTAATTATTTTTTTTTAATTTCATTGATATATATATAGGTGCAAAAGTTTTCCGAAATGTGATATTGAGATATTCTTGTTAGTGACATTCAGGGAATTATGGCAAATATCTTGTGGGCTGGAAATACTAAAGTTGTTTTTAAGGACAAAAATGCAACGGATTTGGAAGGAATCTATTGGTTACAGATTCAATGAGTTAAAAAAAATAAAATAAATCAGTTTCTTGTTGATTTTATGGTTATTGGATTGAATTGAAAAATAAAAGTGATTAGTTTTGAATTGATATAACAGGTATTTATTTGAGTTTGGTTGGGTTTGGATCTTTTTTTAGATGATTTTGGATGAAATTTTAGATTTGCATCAATTTTACGAGGTATATATATATATATATATATATATATATATATATATATATATATATATATATATATATATATATATATATATATATATATATATATATATATTTATTATGTCATTTACACTATTTGTTGTGCCTTTTTTTATGTTCATGTCTATTATATTTATATATTTATTATATATATACTTGTACTTGTATTTATGTTATATTTATATTTATTATGAATATTAATGTCATTTATATTATATATATTAATTATTTACATTATGTATTATGTTTTGTGTGTGTATATATATTTGTTATATTATATATTATATTAATATTTAGTGTATCATATATTATTTATTTTATATTTATATTTATTATATTATATATATTTATTCATAATGCTTATTTATTATTTGCATTTATATTATATTATATTATATTATATTATATTATATTATATTATATTATATTATATTATGTCATTTGCACTATTTGTTGTGCTTTTTTTATTTATATTTATATTTAGTATAATACATATTATTTAAATAATATATATATTACAAATATTATTTTCATAAAATTTTATGATATATTATAAAAAAAACTTTTAATCTAGATATTTTATTTTTCATATCACAAAACTTACTTTTAACATTTGAAATCTTAATATAATTTTCTACAAATCTTTTCTTTTTTCTATCCATGATTAAAGGAAATATAATTAGAGACCAGGAAAACGTTCTGGTGGAATAAATGGTATAAAACTTAATAATATTTCAATTAAATTTATTTTCTTATAAAAATCTTGAAAATCAACAAAATTCTTCTATATGCTCTTTTATTAAATGTTCTTTTAATTCTATTAATCATCTTTTTAAAAGGAACATATCATAATCTTCATTAAAATCAATATTAGAAAAACCTTCTAAAAAATTTTATTTATAAAATAAGGCATATTTAAAAATAAATACCCGATATCTTATTTTCTGTTAATAATTAACAACAGGAAGAAGGAGTACAAGAACATATTTCTGAAAATACAGGTTGGAGATCTAAAGATTTATTATAGAGGGAGTGGAAATCACAAGAGGCTTTTTGCCTTCTTGTTTTCTCTAATTTTGTTTTCTTGTTCGCTCTCTCCAATCTTTTTTTTTTTTTCCTATGAACGAAGGTCTGCATTTATAGACGAGAGTTGGGCTATTATATATAATGTAGAATCTTTACTATTTTTGTCTGCTATTGATAATTTACAATTTTCATTGTCGAGAATAGTGGCTTCTGACGGAGAATTTGCATTGTTGAGAAATAGTGGCTTCTATCGAAAAATTTGCACTGTTGAGAAATAGTGACTTATGTCAGAGAATATGTACTGTTGATAATTCCTACAGAAATCTTTATTTTCTTCAACTGACACTTCTCAATTCTTGCAAAAATCATAAATACCTTTTTTTACATTGTTATTTTACAATACAAAATTTGCATAGGGGTCTTGGGAATCATCTAAAAGTCTCCGAGGAAGATTAGTTTCGTTGTCTGATGAACTACTTTTTGTTGAAACTTTATTGAGAATACTGTTGAATTCTTCTTCTGAAGAAGCAATAGTTAGCAATTTTATAGTCTAATTTTTATTAGTTAAGAAACTAGCCTGAGCAATAAAAGTTTGAAGAGAGTTGGTTTTCTATTCAAAATAATTAGTAATGGTATGAATATTTGCATGTCGAATATTAAAAGAAGCCCACCTTTTTACTATAAGTTCTCTGTATAGAATGGGAAGCTGATTTTGGTGTTTCAAAGTGTGATAGGTCCATGATACTACACATGGAATTTTGAAAAAAGCACAAAATCTGAGCATCTTATCTAGGACTCCCGTATGACAATAGAAATTGAATTTGTCGAGTCCTTGATGAACAGGATGAGGAATTACATATTCTATTAATCCAAAATAACCAAACCATTTGACGAACCAATTAGAGAAAACTCCATCAAATTTGTGGGAAAAGTAAAAGAACGAAGAATGATTAAAATTTCTTAAGTAGAATGCTTTAAACCATGCCTCTTGATAATCATAGTAACTATACACCATCGAAGCTGGGTATCCTTATAAAGTCTTCAAAGTATAGGGCTTTTGTTCCCATTCTGATAAGGTCATGAAATTCACAATTTTTACTTTTCTATAACTAATCCTATTACTTTCTTTTGAATCATAGTTATGTTTTATTTCAATAGATCCGGTGTCTACCAAAACTACTTCATAGAATTCTCGAGCTTTACCTTAGTCTTCTTCATAAAAATGAAAGTTGTTGGGAGATATATAATCTATTAATTTGTAAAACCTTTGATTGTCTGATAAATTAATTTCTTTTGGTTTTACAACCTTAATTTATAGTCTTCTAGGATTTAAGACATATTGAGAATTATTTTTTGGGTATGAATGCACTAAAGGGAGATGGAGAAAATTGAATAGGAGAGAAATGAGAGGAAAGAGAGGCAAAGGCTGAAGAATAAGGTTAAGGTGGACTTGCCGGGGAAAAAGTTTATGGTTTTAGGGCTAGTGATAAAGGTAAAGGAGAAGGGAGGAGAGGTCTGGGAACGAACAGAGTAAGTCTAGTTGGAGAAGCGGGGATAAGATAAATCTAATTAGAATTAGAGCTTCCTGTTGATAATGATGCTTTTCTTAAAACCCTTTTCTTTGAATTCATTTCCCTTGTAAAAATTCATGAGAAAGTAAATGAGGTAAACTATTATTTTTTCCTTTAATAAATTCTATTAGGAAGTCAAAATTATATGACAAGGCTTGCCATTTGGCAAAATTTGTTTAGAAATCAAAGTTTTAACATCCATTTCTAAAATATATTTTGTTGATAAACAATCAATTCTTAATAAAAAAAATTTCATACATAAATCGTCTTCGGTCCAAGGTTATGGATTATTTTTTAATATAAAACATCTTTTTCTTTAATTTCTTTTACTATTTTAGAACGCTTTTCAGTCTAGGGTTCTAAATTCTTTTTTAATCTATTGTACAAGGATTTATATATTTTTCCTAAGTCTTTAAAAAATTTAGAAACATAACTAAGACATCCTAAAAATCTCTACAAATTTTTTATCTTTAATTTACTCTGAAAATTTATTAGTAAATTCCAAGCTTATGCTTTGTTGGTCTTATAGTTCCTTAATATGTATCGTGTTCTAAAAATCTAACCTTGGTTTGAAAAAGTTTCATTTTAGTCTCAGAGACTACTAATTCGTTTGAGTGAATCACATTAAAAAAACCTTTTTAAATGGCTTATATGTTGACTTACAGAATTTGAAAATAAAAGTATATCATCTATATATACTATTGGGAATTCATTTATAGGTTTTAATATATCGTTCCTAATATTTTAAATTTCTGAAGGACCCTTTTTTTAGTCCGAGGGCATAACATTACATTCATAATGTCCAAAAGGCACATTAAATCTTATCATTTTCACTAATATGAATCTCCCAAAATTCTAATTTCATATCAAAAATAGAAAAAATGTTTGCATTATAAAGTCTTTTTAGCAAATTGCTTTTATTAGGTATAAGATGTCTTATCCATTGTAAAATTTTATTTAACGGCTTATAATTTATTACTAGGAGGGGAGTTCCACTTTCAATTTCAGCTGCATAATTTATTACTAAGAGGAGAGTTCCTCTTTCAATTTCGGTTGCATTCATTACATAAAAGGTTGAGCAAGACTAAGGAGATTTGGAGTCTCTAGTTAGCCCCTTATCTTTTAAATGTTGAATTTCTTTTCTATAAGTTTTTTCTAATTCTTTAAACATGTGAATAGCTTTAGATTTGGTTGGGATTTTCCTTTCATCAAAATCTTTAATATAAGGTAAATTTACTAAATGTTGTTTTCTTTTCTGAAAGGCATTAGGAACTGGGGCACAATTTTTTTTTTTTTGAAAAGATATCTTCAAATTCTTTTATTTTTTGTTTTATCTCTTGGATTTTTAACTATTCTTCTATTCTTTTTCCTCTATTTTATTTGTCAAAAAATTTATTTGGTTTTTTTTTTTTTTTTATTTCTTAATAGATTGATTTCTTAGATATCTTCTTCTAACCAGTTAATATTTCTCGTAATTAGAGGAAAAGCGAATTCAAAAAAAATTTCCTTATCTAATATCTTTGTTAAAATTCCATTATCTCATAATTGAAAAGGGTAAAGCATAGTAATAAAAGGTGTTCCTAGCATTACTCTTGAATTTAAATTTTTTACTAGAACTAGTTGAGTTTTAAGATAATATCCCTTTATTGCAAATCTTTACGTGAGACAATTTATAATTGATTATTAACCTGGATCCATTCGCCGTACCTAATCTTTCTGTTATTTTTTTCATAATATTTAGTTTGTATTAATCCTTCTTGGATACAGTTCTGATATGGCCGTTATCTATTTAAGCTAGTGTTGTTAGATGAAAACTATTATTAATGACTATCTCTAATTTTCCATAACACTTTTAATAATTTACGCATGACATACTATCAATATATTCATCCCGTGAATCTTTAATAGTTAAACTAGAGGAAGCTTGTCCTTTTAGTTTTCTATCTTCTCTTGTTAAATTACTGAGACTAGTTCTAAAATTTTCTTCTTCTAAATTTTGAATTTTTCTTTTTAATATACTTATTTCTTGTTTGAATATCCTAATCTCTTTTTAGAGATCCTGAATTGAAGAATCCTTTTGTACTTAAAATCATTTACATGTCTCGAAGAAATTATAAGGCTTATAATCTTTATTTTCTGTTGTTCATATTATTTCTTTTAATTTTAACAAATAGTTTCTTTTTACTTCTAAACTGTCTATTTTATTTATGATATCTAATAAAATTCCTTTTCATTACTTAATATATTTATACTATTACATTGACAAAGACCAATACAACCACAAGACTCAGAGTTACTACTAGCACTATCTGATATAAATCCTTCGCTTATTGTATTTAAATCGTTCTCTAAATAATAAGTAATTTCATCTTCATTGCTGGAAGTTTCATTGATCATAATTTTCATTATTTAATTTTTTGGATATATTTAAATTAATAATTATTTTTCTTATTTTACAGTCTCTAGAATAATGTCCCTATTTTCCACATTTGTAACAAATTACTATTTTTTTTTATTACCTTTAGGTTCAGATTTTCTATAACGCTTACTTTTATGGGTTTTTCTTGATTGTAGTCTTGTTTCTTACTATAATTTTGCCTCTTAAGGATATATTTTCTCTTAACCTTTACTTTTGTTTTAGAAGAAGAAGATGGAGCTCTAACTTACTAATAACCATATTCTTCATAAAAAGATCCTAATTCTTTTCTTTCTATAAGGCTTTCCTTTTTTAATTTTGCTTTTGGCTTTATATTTGTATAAATTGCCAGTCTTTTCATTGTTAATAATATTCATTAATTGGCCACAGGTTAAATCATGATAAGGTACCGGCCCATTAAATTCCATTTTTAACTTAGTTCTGACTATTTCTACAAATAGTTTAGGTAATCCTGCTATAAATCTTTCTTTCCTTTAAGAATTATTATAATATGTTCTAGTCATAACTTTAGTTAAAAATAAATCCTTATAACACCTAAAATCTTGTAATTTTGGACATGTTAAATTTCGGAGAATTTCATAACTTTTTTCTTGATATAGATAAGGGTCTCCAGCTATTATATCAAGTATTTGGTTTGAAAATTTATTTTTTTAATATTACATATTGTATTTCTTTCCCTATATATGTACTTTCTGATTTTATTTCTTTAAAAGGTTATGCAAAATAAATCTTTTCATTATTTTTTACATTAATTCCTTCTAATGGAGGATGACAAAAAACTACTGAATCCCTATCTATTGTAGTCCATCGATCTTTTACATAACTTGGAAAATACATTAATTTCTTTTTCGAATGGATAATTTATTTTATTGTAACAATAATAGTTTTCAAACCATATAAATGAAGGAATGTTTACTCTTTTGTCTTCCATATCTTTATACCATAATTTTCTAAAATTTTGTAATTCTTCTTAGGAAAATGTATTAAAATAACATTCTGCCTTCTTTTTATTATATTTTACCTTTATGTTATTTCTCAAAAATTATTTGTTTATTTAAAAACTGGACATAATTATTGATTAATTTGAGAAAAAGCTTCCATTTGTGATATAGTAGGATTGACATAGAATTCACTTTCTCTTTCTTCAGTATATAGGGGTCAAGGAATATTCGTATTAAAATCTACACCTCTTAGTTCTAAATTTCTAGCTGAATTAGCCTTATGGATTGAACTAACTAATGGTCTATTATTAGAATATGTTGAAGCACTGCTAGACTAGAGAACATTTTAAGAAAAATCTATTTGGATTATCCATCATTGTCTTTTATTATTATAGAAAATTGATTATTAATATTAATTGGTATGGACTCACATATTTCTTTTAATTCTTAATTACCCAAAATGGTCATCTCGTCCCATCTAAGTTTTTTTGGAATCTGAATATTAGAGTTACATTTATTAGCTTCAAATAGTAAAGTTTCATTTCATTTAAAAGATTTCTTAGTTTTAGGATTTACAGTAGTAGTCATGACTTTATAATATATTTTATATATTATTGCTACTGCTTTAGCATTTTATTTAAAATTTAAATTTTTTATTTTGACTGTTATTGTTAAAGTACATAGGATATTAAAATCATATAAACTAATAAAATATCCTAAATAAAAATTGAAATATACTAGTCCATTTGCTAAATTGGTTTCTACCATAGCAAGTAAAGAATTAAAAAAATTAATATGTCTGGCATTTCTTAAGCACATTCAAACAGGAGTATCAAGTCCTAATATAAATAAAGGTATAATTGCAATCTAAACAAATCTTAGATGTAAAAATCCATATTTCTTCCTTTTATATTTTGTTATTGCCTTTTCTGATAATAACTAAATGGTTTTTTGTTCCTTATTAATAGCTATAGTTTGCTCTATTTGTTTAATAGAATAATCTTGCAAAAATTTAAAAGTTCTAATAGATTAAATAGTTTAATGTCATATTTAGGTATAGTCCAATCAAATAAATCATTTTCAAATTTTTCAATATTTACTTTTGTAGAGTTAATATCTATTAAATTTTTACAACTAGCTTTAGTATTTCAACTAGAAACTGATTCTCGAGCATATAAAATTCTAGTTAATCTATCCATATAGGACATATAAATAAGCTTAACAAGAAATAGAAATAGTAAAGATTAAACCTGTGCAAATCATAGGATGACTTATGATGTGAGCACAATCAAGCACATAGCTTAAAGAAAGATGAACTAGCTTTTTCCCAAAGGCCAATTATAAGAGCAAAATTAAAGAAGTTTAAAGAAGCTCTACAAGCTTATACGAAGCCTTTTGTGAAGAAAATGCAAGTGCAAGAAATTAAAAAGGCAAACTTGTACTTTGAAGACCAATTTAATGCTTATTATCTATATAATATGTGTTTACTTGAAGAAGTATGTGATTGAGTGAAGAAGGAAGAAGTTAAAGCAAAAAAAGAAGAAAATAAGAGTTTTCTATGCATTTAGTCCAGGAGGTCCTCACTCGGGTGGAGTGGAAATCCACTCTACTGAGTCAACCCTCACTCGATGGAGTGGATTTCCACTCTACCGAGTCCCCCCTAACCCAATGGAGTAAATTTTAACTCTATCGAGTCAACATCTAGTTTATTACATTTTTTTAATTATTTCCTATTTTTAATTATTAATTACAGTTAAAATTTTTTTTGAATTCTATTGTTGATTACAATATAAAAAAAAACCTTATGAACAAATTCGGATTACTATACTATATAAAGTTCAAATTGAACAACTTGTGAATGTATTGCTCTTGTTGAATTTGAAAATTGCCATTTATATATATTTGACCATTTATCTTATAAATTTTGAGTGTCAGCTCTTTGGCTGAACCAATCTAGTAAGAATTGGAGTTAGAAAATTTTCACAAGTGGTTGAAGCCATCAATACCAGGTTGGTACTTTTAAAGTTTAATTTTTGGGATATTTATTGTATGCTATCTTTGATTTTCTTCTTGTTGAGTTTACATAAATTCTATTTAAGCTAAACATTAGGTTTGGTTAACATCGCATTTAAGTGCATTCATCTTGTAAATTTTTCTTTCATTCTAAGTTATCAATTCTTGTGTCTAAGCTTTTTATTGGTCCCAATTACACTAGTTTGACATATTACACATTGTTGAATATTTATACATTAAAGTACATGATATCTTCTTCTTGTGTACTAATTTTTTATTTTTGTTTGTTTAATTTGGTCAATTACCTCTAGACTTGGTACTTTTAGTGTCCTTGTTGGGTTTCATTATCTTTTTACTTATCCAATTTACTTAATTATGTTACCTGTTGAGCCTATTTCTAAAGTGCAATTGTGAGACAATAATTAAAAGTGGAAAGATAAACATGTGAGGAAGTGTTGTGAGATTATTTCTATCGAACATCTTTTATAGGTTTATATAATGATTGAGGAATCTGCTAAGAAGGGAATGACACTTGAGGAAGTAGCTTACTCAGTGCAAGCTATACATGGTGCATTTGATAAATTTATAAAGGATATGAAACGTATAAGTGATAGGTTAGAGAAGCTAGAAGGGAGTACCTTTAATTCTAGAAGAACACTTAGGAGGGGCTCATGGATTGATGAAAAGGCTGATTTAGATGAGTGGGATAATGAAGAGGAAGTTCAATCCATAAAAGGAAAGGTAAGGAGAGAAGAAATAACAGAGAAGAGAGATAGCAATCTTAGTGCAATAAAAGTTAACATTCCATCTTTTAAAGTAAAGAATGATGCTAAAATGTATTTAAAGTGGGAGAGAAAGGTAGATATGATTTTTGACTGTTATAATTATATTGAAGAGAAAAAGGTGAAATTAGCAGAAGTAGATTTTAGTGATTATGCTTTAGTTTGGTGGAATGATTTAGTCAGGAGTAGAAGGACGAATGGAGAATCACCTATAACTACTTGGAAGGAAATAAAGAGAGTGATGAAAAGGAGGTTTGTACCATCTTATTATTACAAGGAGTTACACCAGCAGTTACACAGTTTAAGTTAATGATCTAAAATAGTAGAGGATTATATCAAAGAGATGGAAATGCTACTGATCAAAGCCAATATAGAAGAGGAAAGGAAGGTGACTATGGCTTATTTCTTGGGGGTTTAAATAGGGAAATTGCTGATGTGGTGGAATTGCAACATTGTGGAGAGATGGAAAACCTAATGAATATTGCTATAAAGGTGGAGAAAAAAAAAAAAAAAAGAGAGCTACAAGATCTTTCCCTAATTCTAGCAACAAGTGGAGTATAATTGAATTACTCTACCTATGACAGTTTTATACTTTGATAAGAGCTCTTAAGGTTTGAGAACATTACCTTTTTCCTAGAGAATTCATGATACACACAGATCACCAGTCTCTTAAATATCTAAAGGGACAAGGTAAGTTGAATAGAAGGCATGGTAAGTGGGTAGAGTATTTTGACATTTTCCCATACGTGATTAAATACAAGCAAGGTATGGAGAATGTTGTAGTTGATGCACTCTCTAGGAGATATGCATTAATTTCTATGCTTAGTTCTAAACTGTTAGGTTTTGATCATTTGAAAAAGATGTATGAATATGATTCTAACTTTGGTTAAGTGTATAAGGCATTTGAACATTATACATTTAATAAGTTCTATAGGCATGATGGGTTTCTTTTTAAGAAAAAACAATTGTGTATACCTATATGTCCTATTAGAGAGTTGCTTATGAAAGAATCATATAGTGGGGGATTAATGGAACATTTTGGTGTGCAAACGACCTTAGACATGCTTAATGAACATTTTATTGGCCTAATATGCGAAAATATGATAAAAAAGTGTGTGCTCAATGTTTTGCATGTAAAAGCAAAGTCTAAGTCTTTAAATCAAATGTTGTATACTTTGTTGCTTGTTCATACTAAACCTTGGACCGACATTTCTTTGGATTTCATTATAGGTTTACCTAAGATAAAGAGGAGTAGGGATAGTGTGTTTATTATAGTAGATCGATTTAGTAAAATGGCACATTACATTGTTTGTCATAAAATAGATGATGTAACAAATATAGCTGATTTGTTTTTCAAGGAAATAGTTCAATTGCATAGTATACCTAGGACTATTATTTTTGATACAGATTTTAAGTTCCTAAGTCATTTTTGGCATGTTCTATGGTGTAAACTTGGAACTAAACTTATGTTTTCTACTACTTATCATCCACAAACTGATGGCCAAACTGAGGTTGTTAATAGAGCTTTAGGAACAATTTTGCATGCTATAATTAAGAATCTTAAAAATTGGGAAGATGTTTACCATTTGTTGAGTTTGCTTATAATCGTACAGTTCATACCTCTACAAGTGTTTCACCTTTTGAAATTGTGTATGGTTTTAATCCATTGATTGTTTTGGATTTGATACCTTTACCTTTGAATGAACTTTTTAATTTAGATGGCAAGGCTAAGGCTGAGTTGGTTAAATCAATACATAATAGGGCACATGAGCATATTGATAAGAAGAACAATATGTATACAAAGCAGGCTAATAAGGGCCATAAACAAGTGATGTTTGAACTAAGAGATTGGGTTTGGATCCATATCCATAAAGAGAGGTTTCCTAACCAAAGAACTGGATGCAAGAGGAGATAGACCATTTTAAGTGTTGGAAAGAATTAATGATAATGCATACAAGATTGACTTGTTAGGTAGGTATGGTGTAAGTGCAACTTTTAATGTTTCTGACTTATCTCCATTTAACGTGATTTAGATTCGAGGACAAATCCTTTTGAATGGGAGGGGATGATGTGAGCATAATAGCTCAAAGAAAGATGAACTAGCTCTTTCACAAGGGTCAATTACAAGAGCAAAGTAAAAGAAGTTTAAAGAAGCTCTACAAGCTTATATGAAGCCTTTTGTGAAAAAAATACAAGTGTAAGAAAATGAAGAGGCAAACTTGAACTTTGAAGACCAATTTAATTCTTATTCTTTATATAATATGTATTTACTTGAAGAAGTATGCAATTGAGTGAAGAAGGAAGAAGAGGTATGCAATTGAGTGAAGAAGGATGAAGTTCAAGCAAAAAAAGAAGAAAAGAAGAGTTTTTTGTGCGTTTAGTCCAGGACGTCCTCACTCGGTGGAGTGGATTTCTACTTTACCGAGTATAGAAGGCACTCACTCAATGGAGTGGATTTTTACTCTACTGAGTCCCCTCACTCATTCGGTGGAGTGAATTTTTACTCCATCGTGTCAACATCTAGTTTATTATGTTTTCTTTAATTATTTCCTATTTTCTTTGTTTAAGAAGTTATGTTTTAGTAGGTTTCTTCCACTTTCTCTATTTAAATGATTGTGTAAGTTACAGAAAGTTAGTTTTTTTTATTATTAATGATTGATTGAAATTACTTTTGACTTTGCCATTTATTCTTATGAGAGTTAATTTCATATTGATTCTTGCTATTGCATGAAGAAGTAGTTTTAGCAGGCTGCATGATTTTGTATGCTGAATTCTATTTCTTCTTGTTCTTAATCAATCTATCATAAGCATTTCCATTCATACATTGTTTGGGGGTTTAATTCTTTTGTATGTTCAAATATTATGGTATGTTGGCATTCTAGTTTAAATATGGACCGGGGTTCTGCAACAATTTGTTTGCCTTCTTAGCCTTCTACGACTAACCAACACTAAGCTTTTAGGGCTGACCATCATTTTATCACCTCGCGACCCTTTTTTGTTTCTTCTTAATTTCTAGTTATTCATAATTAAATAATCTTAACCTAGATAGGTTACCTTAAATAATCTTCAGCAAGGCTTAAGTTTTCTAATTCAAATAAAATATCTATTTTATTTAAATATATTTCAAATAATGCTATAATAACTTCACTATTAGTAAATTCCCAAAGACACTCCAGCTCATAACCAAGTTACACTCATATCCCCACCCAGGCTCTAATACCAAAACCAAGTTACACTGATGTCCTCCACTAGGCTCTAATACCAAAATCTTAGGATTGGTAAATAATTTTTGAATTATTTTGTTAAAAATAAATAATGAGTGCTTAAATACCAATTGAGTTTAAATTATTTAACATTAGATTTATTATTCTTGTATTTATGTAAAAATCTTGAAAATCACAAATATTATTTTCATGCAAAATCTGATGATACATTATAAGGAAAACTTTTAATCTAAATATTTTATTTTTCATATTAAAAATGTACTTTTAACATTTGAAATCTTATTATAATTTTCTAAAGTCTTTTCCTTTTTCTATCCATGATTAAAAGAAATATAATTAAAGATCAGAAAAATGTTTTGGTGGAATAAATTGTATAAAACTTAATACTATCCCAATTAAATTCATTTTTTTATAAAAATCGTGACAATCAAAAAATTCTTCTATATGTAATTCTATATGTCGTTCTATTAAATTTTCTTTTAATTATATTAATCCTCTTTTTAAAAGGAACATATCATAATCGTCACTAAAATCAATATCAGAAAAACCTTCTAAAAATTTATTTACAAAATAACGCATATTTAAAATGAAATACCTGATATCTTATTTTATGTTGATAATTTAAAACTAGGAGAAGGAGTACAAGAATATACTTCTGAACAGTTGGAGATCTGAAGATTTACTGCTGAATATGCTTTTTTTGCATTGTTATTTTACAATACAACATCTTTATAGAGGTCTTGCAAATCATCTAAAAGTCTTTGAGAAGGAGAAGTTTCGTTGTCTGATGAACTACTTTTTTCTATTGAAACCTTATTGAAAATACTATTGAATTCTTCTTCGGAAGAAGTAGTAGTTAGCAAATTTATAATCTGAGTTTTATTAGTTAAGAAACTAGTAAAAATAATAGAAGTTTGAAGAGAGTTGGTTTCTATTAACAATAATTAGTAATGGTGTGAACATTTGCATACTGAACATTAAAAGAACCCCACCATTTTACTCTAAATTCTCTGTATAAAATGGGAAATGGATTTTCATGCTTAAAAGTGTGATAGGTCCATGATACAATTTAGGGAATTTTGAAAATAATACAAAATCTAAGTAACTTATCTGGGACTTCAGTATAACAATAGAAATTGAATTTGTTGAGCCCTTGACGATTAGGATAAGAAATTATATCTTTTATTAATCCAAAATAACCAAACCATATGACAAACCAATTAGGAAAAATTCCATCAAATTTGTGGAAAAGTAGAAGTTTTCTTAAGTTGAATGTTTTAAACAATGCCTCTTGATAATCATAGTAACTACACACCATCCGAGCTTGGTATCTTGATAAAGTCTTCAGAGTACAGGGCCTGTGTCTTTATTTTTTTAAGGTCATGACATTAACAATTTTTACTTTTCTATAACTAATCCTATTACTTTCTTTTGAATCATAGTTATGTTCTATTTTAATAGATTCGATGTTTACCAAAATTGCTTCATACAATTCTTAGGCTTTACCTTGATATTCTTTATGAAAATGAAAGCTTTTGGGAAATATATAATTGATTAATTTGTAAAAACATTTGCTTTCTGATAAATTAATTTCTTTTAGTTCTAAAACTTTAATATACAGTCTTTTGGGATTTAAGACATATTGAGAATTATTTTTAGGTATGGATAGACTAGAAGGAGATGGACAAAATTGACTAGGAGAGGCAAAGGTTAAAGAATAAGCTCTAGGTGGAGTTACTGGGGGAAAAGTCTAAGTACTTAGGGCTAGTGATAAAGTTCGAGGAGAAGGAAGGAAAGGTTCGGGAACGAATGGAGTAAGTTTAGTTAGAGAAGAAAAGATTGGATTAATCTTATTAGAATTAGAGCTTCCTATTGATAATGATGCTTTTTGTAAAAAAACTTTTTTGTTTGAATTCATTTCCCTTGTAAAGATTCCTGAGAAAGGAAATTGGGAAAATTATTATCTTTTCCTTTACTAAATTCTATTTTGAATTCAAAATTACTTAACAAGGCTTTCCATCTGGCAAAAATTTATTTAGAAATCAAATTTTTAACATCCTTTTGTAAAATATATTTTGCTGATAAACAATTAATTCTTCATAAAAAAATTTCATATATAAATCATCTTTAAATTTTGTAATACACAAAACAATACTTAAAATTTATTTTCTAATAGTAGAATAGTTATTCTGAGACTAGTTCTAACATCTAGAATAATATCTCACCAATTATTCCTTATCATATTCTTTCATTTTCTACTTTAAAAGCCCACCATATCCTTAATCACTAGCATCTATTTCTACTATTAGATATGTTTCTAGATGTAGAATATTTAAACATAGGAGACTTTTTATTTTTTCTTTAATTTCTTTTACTATTTTAGAATGTTTTTCACTCTAGGGTTCTGGATTCTTTTTTTTTTTAATATATTGTACAAGGGTTTACATATTTTTTCTAAGTTTTAAAAAGTCATAAACATAATTAAGACATCCTAAAAATCTTTGCAATTGTTTTCATTTTTAATTTCATTCGAAAATTTATTATCAAATTCTAAGCTTCTGCTTATTGGTCTTATAGTTCTTTAATTTATATCATCTACTACAATTCTAACCATGGTTTGAAGAAGCTTCATTTTAGTCGCGGAGACTACTAATCCATTTGAGTGAATCACATTAAAAAACCTTTTTAAATGGCTTATATGTTGATTTAAATAATTTAAAAATATAAGTACATCATCTATTTATACTATTGAGAATTCATTTATAGGTTTTAGTATATCCTTCATAATATTTTGAAATTCTAAAAGACCATTTTTTACTCAAGGAAATAACATTCAATTCATAATGTCCAAAAGGCACATTAAATCTTATTTTATATCTATCTTTTTGCTAATCTGAATTTGCCAAAATCCTGATTTCATATCAAATTTAGGAAAAAATGTTTGCATTATAAAGTCGTTTTAGAAAATATCTTTTATTAGGTGTACGATATCTTATCCATTGTAAAACTTTATTTAAAGGCTTATAATTTATTACTAAGCGGGAGTTCCTCTTTCAATTCCAGCTGCATTCATTACATAAAAGGCTTGCAAGACCAAAGAGATTTAGAATCTCCAATTATCCCCTGATCTTTTAAATCTTGAATTTCTTTTCTATAAGTTTTTTTTTTCCAATTCTTTAGACATGTGGATAGCTTTAGATTTGGTTGGAATTTCGCTTTCATCACAATCTTTAATACAAGGTAAATTTACTATATGTTATTTTGTTTTCCAAAAGCCATTAAGAACTGGGGCACAAATTTCTTTTGAAAAGATATCTTCAGATTATTTTATTTTTTTTATCTCTTTGCTTTTAACTTTTCTATTCTTTTTTCATCTATTTCATTTGTCAAAATTTTATTTGGTTTTGTTTATTTCTAATTAGATTGATTTCTTGGATACCTTTTTCTAACGGGCTAATTTTCTTGAAATTAAAAGAAAACAATTCAAAAAGAATTTCTTTATCTAATATCTTTGTTGAAATTCCATTATCACATACTTGAAAAAGGGTAAACCATAGTAATAAAAGGTGCCACTATAATTACTCATATATGAAATTTTTTTACTAGAACCAGTTGAGCTTTAAAATAATATCTATGATGCACACCGAACACCCTCGACGCCAAGTAGCAGAATCTAGTTTGTTCTCATAGGCTCGTTTTTAAGGTCCAAGATCGGATGAGATTTATAAAGCTCATAAATAAGCCACTTTACAATGGAAATGGGATTCTACCATATTTGCCAAGTCCCACGCCTAAAAAAGGCATGAGATAGCATCTCGTAGTACCCTAATTCCATTATTGCTGGTTAGCCTATGATGAATCTAAGTGAGCCTAAGAGGTAGGTATCATAGACTTGCCACCTAATAGTTACCCTAGTCTATAAGACTTAGATAGTGTGAGTAAGGTGTCGAACATAAGGAATCTATGGTATCCTTTATATTAATCGAATAGATACTTAGATGGATAGGCAATAGTAAATTGATAGATTTGGTTTTACTAAAATCCTAAAATCATCAATTTAAGTGAAGTAAGCTTAAATTATAATTAATAATTTAATTCATTAAATTTATTAGAACTATAAGAAATGAATTGATCAAGTAGGAGATTCAATTAACATGTATGCATGCAAATAATTGGAGAATATGGCCTATTTTCCCTAAGTGTAATTCTTATTGTCAAATAAGGCATTCCCATCTAAAATCCAGAAGCACTCCCATGTCATTGTGGAGATAGATGAAAACCATAAAGTTTTATACCTATTTTTTTACCCTTCAAAGCAAAACCATTGTCTCTAAGTGATTTATATCCTTTAAGTAAATTTAATTACTTTTCCTTTAGGATGCCCCAATTCTCATTGTGAAAAAATTGGTTATCACATTATTTATGCTGATCAAGCATACATAACACATTAAGCATCCAATTGAACTTAAATCACTCATACATTAAACAAAATATTATAATAAAGATCAATTTAATACTTGTAATTCTAATTAACAACTTTAGCCTAGATACAAATTGTTTAAACATCAAGCAAATAATCTAAAGAGAGAGAAGAAAATGGTTGATGACTCCTCTATACTTCCTCAGAAAAATATTGAATGTTGAATGACCTCTTGGAATCTTTCTCTTCCTTGGTCTATTATTTTTCCTCATAATATTTTTGCATTGTTTTGGTAGTTAATTGGTAGTTTTTTTCCATTCTAAAATGTGATTAACTTTATGTATTTATAGGCTCAAAGGTATCCAATTGATGCCTTTTTAGAAAGGGGTGTAAACATGAAGAGGCACATGAAAGGTTATGATGCTTGACATTAGTAATGACTTAGCACACTAATGCCGAGTTAGGTGAGTCGGCATAGGCTGGCATTATAATGAGTTGGCACACTTCATACTTTGTTATGATTTAGCATAGTAGGTCACGATTAGGCATATGGAATCCTTGTAACAAGTTGGCATATAAGGGCACGAGTTGGCACAACCTCTAAACCATCCTAAATGTTCTTTTTCCTTTAAATCTTTAATCTAAAGCCCTCAATTGTACTTTAAATCATCCATTTGGACAAAAAAAAGCCTATAAAAACAAAGAAAAACACAAAAGTAAAAACATAACTCAATAAAATAAACAAACAACATGCATAAAGGTAACAAAAAGATATATAAATAGATAAAATGGCTATGCTATAGTGCATGACATCAAATTTCCCCACACTTAATATAATGCCCTAATCCACTAACCATGTATAAACATCAATCATCATCATAACCTAGCAAAGATAAGGCATGGATAATAATAAACAACACAGACCATAATTATTACATGCCACAATAACTTAAAACCAACTTATAATTAAAAGGCATAACATAATGCCAGAGAAAATATATAATGAAATCCTCAAGCAACTGCACTCAGTCAGATCTTCTCTTCAATGGCTGACTAGCCACCAGCTATCAATCCACTAGAGCTTGACCAGTACCTACACGGATAAAAAACCCGTGCTAAGCTATAAAGCTTAGTGGGGAAACCAAACTCTAAAGATAAACTCTAATTAAATATCATAAAAACATTACACCCTTTAAAATTTAAGGAAGAACATATAAGTCAATAATATTAAACGATCTCACCCTTGCTATACCAAATGAATTTGCAATCCTAAACATGAACATTGTTCTTACAATCATCTAGACCTTATGGTAATTGAAAGTACAGCTTTCATCGTAAGCATTTAATTATATATATAATGTATGATATGCCTTCAAAAGATCAATCAAAACATTAAGGAGTATGTATATATATATCATACACCATCTATAAGAGTTATTTTAGGCGTCAATACTTCACATAGGTTAGGCAATCATAGTTATAAAATACAGAGCAGAGAACTACATTTCCTTGAGATCATTCTAGCCAAAAAGAAATTTAAATCCAGCAATACAGTAGGCCATTATCATTTTCATATTATATAGGTGAAGCAAATGATATATATATATATATATATATATATATATATATTTCTTCATTTCGAGTAAATTACTGAGTCTTTTAAACTTTTAATAGCCTGCCAAGTACTAGTTCAAAGGGTGGATAACAGGAGCAACGGATACTGAAGGTATCAAATGATGGACCCAAAGGGCCGAACTATGGTTCCATAAAGGACAAAGCAATAGACCTAAATGGGGTCGGCAATGGTTCCAGCAAGGAACAAACAATAGACCCAAACGGGATCGAACGATGGTTCCATAAGGAACAAGACCCAAATGGGGTCAACTATGGCAGCTGTTGAATCCCTCTAGGCATGCCTATCTAATCCATAACCGAACTAAGACCCACAGGCTTTATCACTTTAAGAACATCTTTCATTCATCATATTCTTTCTTATTTAATATAACATTTACTTAAAGCCGTTTCCCATAAGTGAACACATATTATTCATTTTATCCAATACTTTATATACATACATTCTATGTCTCACAAGTAGTGAAAGTAATCAAATGTGAGATTAACGTTTACCTATGTCCTTTATAATGCCTTAGAAAGACGTCACAATTCAATTATTACATTTAGAAATCATATGGCCTATTAACCACCACTATAATTAACATAATCATCATGTACATTATTTATGGTCCATTTAATTCTCTCCAATTTTATTTTATAATACGGGATTCATGATTCATGAAGAATTTATAGTTTGGGGAGTACATTAGAACCATTAAAAGGAAACATACGAGTGGCCATGCCTAAGAAGAAGAGAAGGCATACACAGCCACACAAGGAAAACAAAGGCCAAAAGCGTGGCCAAGCAGAAGGAGAAGTAAGCCATTCACGGGGCCATGCAAGGACAAAGGTAGCCATTCACGTGGCCACGCAAGGAAAACAAAGACCAATCACATGGCCACGCAGAAGAAGAAATAGATATTCACGTGGCCACGCAGAGGAAAACAAGCCATCACATGGCCACGCAATAGGAACCATAAGGAAAATGCACAGCCACATAGGGAGAAAACATTAAAGAGGCACGGCCACGCACTAAAGAAGCAAGGACATCACGTGGCTGTGCAAAGAAGCATAGGTATACGTGGCCACGTGTGAAATAAAGGAGAAGGACACACGGCCACATGCAAGGCATATCGACAGTCTAGATTAAAAATCCTGATTTCCAACTCAAATGATTTTCAATCCCAAAAATCACCTCAAATACTTAGATTTAAATCATTCTTTGTTCATCTAAACACTAAAATTTAACCTTCACTTCAACTAAGGGAACACATACTAGAACATAGAAATTATCATCAAGTAACCATATATATTTAGGGTTCCATACCTCATATACCAGCTTCATCTTCCTCATACATCCAAGATCTAGCTCTTTCTTCTTCCTCCTATTCTTGATCTAACTATTTCTCCTTTCTCCTTATACATAGGAAACACAACATGATCTTGCAATCTCTCATGACCAAAAATCATAAATGAAGAAAAGGAAGAGGAAGAAGAGATCTTCAAGAAAATACATTACCTTTAATCTTCACTCACAAACCCTAGCTCCATTCTCTAGCTCGTAACCAGCAAAGAGAGAGAGAGAGAGAGAGAGCTATCTCCCTCCAAATGTCGATCCCCCCTTCTAAAAACCCTTGCTATCCCTTCCCCAAGAAGCTATTGAAAGATCTCATTATGAAATTCCAAAATTGCCCTTATTCAACTTAAGCCCAACAACTTATTTTTCTTAATATTTGACACTCAAACTTCTAATTTACTTCAACTATATCCCTCTTTTATCTTAATTTTAACCATACTTAATTTACATACTTGCTGAAATTACCAAAATACCCCTAATAGGACTTAACCTTAACAATGCCAAATAATTCAATATTTGCCTTAATTAACCATAATCCTCGTCACTTGACTATAATCCGGTTAGGGCCATGATTTGGTCCTTACAATTCTCTCCTCCTTAAAATAATTTCGTCCTCGAAATTCAAACATATCATTTTTATCTTTAATGCTATAAATTTTAAACTCAATCTTATCTACAAACAACTATAGCCATAACAAAATCATCTATCTATATCATTAGTATCTGCCTCTGATTTTCAGATACTCCCATGCTCATTCCATTTCCTATCAGTTTTCCCTTTTCAGCTAGGCCAGATATGTGATGCAATACTTTTTATGTGATATAGGATGTTATGCAATGCGTTAATGACTTCATGTATGTAATAGAATACCAATGGGTATTCTCATAAACTGTACATGTCTTATCCCCTCCTGATGTAATGGAACATGCTCAATTGCCCAAGCTAATTAGGAAAATCTTGACAATCATATATATAGAGCATATATAAAGAATCTTATTAACTTCAACATCTTGCATGCTCAGCAATGCTAGAACTCAATAATCTTTTTACCTTATAAACTTTTCCTCAAACATCTTAATAAACATTCTAAACATACTTATAGTCAACTCATGCTATACTTCAATCATAGATCATCAAGGCTTTTATGCACTTCCTATACCAGGGAGTGAGAGATACCGATGATTCCTTAGATGTCATCTCACAATTTTTGAATAAACATCCTATTAGTACTCCGATATCCATCAATCATAAGTTAATCATTCCTCGTAATCACCAAAATTTGCATCTCAATGACAATAACATCTAGCACAGATATTTGGTCTAGACCAATATCATCTCAACCTCCAAGAACCATATGCAATTTCGTATTGCCCAAAAAGACTGCACCTGGGCTCCAATACCACTAATTGTAATGCCCTAATCCACTAACCATGCATAAACATTAATCATCATCATAACCTAGCAAAGATAAGGCATGGATAATAATAAATAGCATAGACCATAATTATTACATGCCACAATAACTTAAAACTAACTTATAATTAAAAGGCATAACATAATGCCAAAGAAAATACATAATGAAATCCTCAAGCAACTGCACTTAGTTAGATCTTCTCTTCAAAGGCTGACTAGCCACCAACTATCAATCCACTATAGCTTGACCAGTACCTACATGGATAAAAAACCCGTGTTAAGCTATAAAGCTTAGTGGGGAAACCAACTCCAAGGATAAACTCTAATTAAATATCATAAAAACATTACACCCTTTAAAATTTAAGGAAGAACATATAAGTCAACAATATTAAACGATCTCACCCTTGCTATACCAAATGAATTTGCAATCCTAAACATGAACATTGTTCTTACAATCATCTACACCTCATGGTAATTGATAGTACAGCTTTCATCGTAAGCATTTAATCATATATATAATGTATGATATGCCTTCAAAGTTCAATCAAAACATTAGGGAGTATATATATATCATACATCATCTATAAGAGTTATTTTAGGCGTCAATACTTCACATAGGTCAGACAATCATAGTTATATAATACAAAGCAGAGAACTACATTTCCTTGAGATCATTCTATCCAAAAAGAAATTTAAACCTAGCAATACAGTATGCCATTATCATTTTCATATTATATAGGTGAAACAATATATATATATATATATATATATATATATATATATATATATATATATATATATATATATATATATATATATATATATATATATTATATATATATGTATGTATGTATATATTTCTTCATTTCGAGTAAATTACTAAGTCTTTTAAACTTTTAATAGCCTGCCAAGTACTAGTTCAAAGGGTGGATAACGGGAGCAATGGATACCGAAGGTATCAAACGACGGACCCAAAGGGCCGAACTATAGTTCCATAAAGGAACTAAGCAATAGAACCAAATGGGGTCGACAATGGTTCCAGCAAGGAACAAATAATAGACCCAAATGGGGTCGAACGATGGTTCCATAAGGAACAACACCCAAAATGGGGTCAACTATGGCAGCTGCTGAATCCCTCTAGGCATGCCTATCTAATCCACAACCGAACTAAGACCCACAGGCTTTATCACTTTAAGAACATCTTTCATTCATCATATTATTTCTTATTTAATATAACATTTACTTAAAGCCATTTCCCATAAGTGAACACATATTATTCATTTTATCCAATACTTTATATACATACAATTCTATGTCTCACAGGTAGTGAAAGTAATCAAATGTGAGATTAACGTTTACCTATGTCCTTTATAATGCCCATGGAAAAACTTCACAGTTCAATTATTGTATTTAGAATTCATATGGCCTATTAACCACCACTATAGTTAACATAATCATCATGTACATTATTTATGGTCCATTTAATTCTGTCTAATTTATTTTATAATATGGAATTCATGATTCATGAAGAATTTATAGTTTGGAGAGTGCATTAGAACCATTAAAAGGAAACATATGAGTGGCCATGCCCAAGAAGAAGAAAAGGCATACACGGCCACGCAAGGAAAACAAAGGCCAAACGCATGGCCAACCAGAAGGAGAAGTAAGCCATTCACATGGCCAGACAAGGAAAACAAAGACCAATCACACGGCCACGCAGAAGAAGAAATAGATATTCACGTGGCCACGTAAAAGGAACCAGAAGGAAAATGCACGACCACATAGGTAGAAAACAATGAAGAGGCAAGGCCACGCACTAAAGAAGCAAGGACATCACGTGGCTGTACAAAGAAGCATGGGTATGCATGGCCACGCGTGAAGGAAAGGAGAAGGACACACGGCCACGCGCAAGGCATATCGACAGTCTGGATTAAAAATCCACATTTCTAACTCAAATGATTTTGAATCCCAAAAATCACCTCAAATACTTAGATTTAAATCATTCTTTGTTCATCTAAACACTAAAATTTAACCTTCACTTCAACTAAGGGAACACATACAAGAACATAGAAATTATCATCAAGTAACCATATATATTTAGGGTTCCCATACCTCATATACCAACTTCATCTTCCTCAAACATCCAACGATCTAGCTCTTTCTTCTTCTTCCTATTCTTGATCTAATTGTTTCTCCTTTCTCCTTATACATAGGAAACACAACATGATCTTGGAATCCCTCTTTACCAAAAATCATAAATGAAGAAGAGGAAGAGGAAGAGGAAGAAGAGATCTTCAAGGAAAGACATTACCTTTAATCTTCACTCACAAACCCTAGCTCTATTCTCCAGCCCGTAACCAGTAAAGAGAGAGAGAGAGGGGGCTATCTCCCTCCAAATGCCGATCCCTTTTCTCAAAACCCTTGCTATCCCTTCCCCAAGAAGCTATTGAAAGATCTCATTATGAAATTCCAAAATTTCCCTTATTCAACTTAACCCCAACAACTTATTTTTCTTAATATTTAACACTCAAACTTTTAATTTACTTCAACTATATCCCTCTTTTTTCTTAATTTTAACCATACTTAATTTACATACTTGCTGAAATTACCAAAATACCCTTAATAGGACTTAACCTTAACAATGCCAAATAATTCAATATTTGCCTTAATTAACCATAATCCTCATTACTTGACTATAATCTGGTTAGGGCCATGATTGGGTCCTTACACTTAAACCTTGCTTGCCCTCAAGCAAATATACAAAAAGCCAAGTGGAAGAGCTATCAAAAAACCTTATCTTCTTAAAGTGAAAATAATATCCCTAATATCATCTTAAATATAAATAAGTGCTTTGAATAAAATAACCAACAACTAACTTCCAATGTTGAACAACAATAAATTTAAACAAGTTGCATAGCATATTCAATAAATTTAACGTAATATCTCAAGTTATTAAAATCAAAATCAAGATTATAAAGTCAATAGTCTTACCAAACTATTCAACTAAGTGAACAATCTTTAAGCTTAAAGATTTCAAGAACAAATATATCCATTGGGATAAGATTAACATATTATCTCACAATTCTCATGGCATTTTTGGACACTTGTAAATTTTCTTAGTAACTTTGCAATTTGGTAGGTGCATTTTATGCTCTATCCCACTTTTTTTTTTTCACTTGATCATACTTAATGGGTGCATTTTATGCTCCATCCCACTAGATATTATTTTTCTTTTTTTTTTTCAATTATGTGCCCTCATCCATTATTGAAAAATGAGCTATGCATATTATGGATATAGTTTCCCTAAGAATACCTAAGTCCTTAAAAACTAAACTTTAATTATGCCATTTTAGTCTTAAGTATAGTTAGAAAAGTAACTAAACATGATATAGATTTTGAAAATAACAATAAGAGATAGTACAAAAAGCTTAAAGTATATAGTACATGAAACTTTAGAGTATACTAATTAAGCATTAAAATAAGCTATTGATATAGCATTAACATACACTCATCCATAGCAAGATAAACTTAAAGAAAACTAACATACATATGGAGAAGATAAATAATTATGCAAAAATATAGCATAACACAATGCATGAAAACAAAACAAAAATATACACATGCAAACAAAAACATAAAACTAAATATCCCATCTTACACACTTAGAACTTTACATTATCCCCAATGTGAACCTAAAAAGATAAAATGTAAGGGAAAATAAAAACTCCCCTCATTCATTTGAAGGATATGGTGGAGGCGAATTAACCACATAATAGGTTTGAGCATTGAATGTATTGATTTTATGCTCCATGCTTCTTTACTTCCTAACAAGATAATGGTTCATCATCTCTATTGAGTTCAATTGGCACTGCATCGCCTGTTATTTTTCTAATACTTGCTCCCAAATCCTTGATAAGCTACTAGTGGAACCACGAGAAGGGCCACGAGTAATCCCATATGATGGGCCACTTGCACCTTTATAAAATATGGTTGGAATGATAGCCAATTCTCAATGGGATTCCTCCTCTTGAGGCACCCCAAAACTCCCCTATTCATCATTATTGTCATCCTTTTTTTCTTCATTCTCTTCCTCCTCTTGTGGTGGTAGAGGTGCCAGGCCTCTCCAATAAGAATGAGAGTGGGCAGAGATTAATCTCATAGAGGCATCAACCACCTCACCACGAATTAAAGTTTGCAAGACACAATTTCTCTATTTTTAAAAGAAGTAAACCTTGCATTTTCCTCTATTTTGAATAGTGGAAATGAAGTTCTATAGATAGAAGCCAAATCTCTCCTTGTGAAGCCTCCTTTTGGTTCCTTGAAGATGAAAATCCTATTATCCTTAGTATGTGGAATAATAATAATGGATGAAAGAAGAGAAAAATAAATTTAGCAAGATGGAGAACACATACAAAATAAGAAGAAAATATAGTGTTTTAATGGAGGTTTGAAGAGAAAGGAAGAAGATGAATGCAGATTTTAGAAAGAGAAACTATGAATGATTGAAGAAGAAGAAGAGAAATTTAGGCACTATAAATAGAAAGAAAACTCATAGGAAAAAGGAAAAAATTGGAATGAAGACTAATATTTATAGGGTAAGAAAAACTTGAATAGGTATGAGAGAAAGTAGGAAAAGACATGACCATTAATGTGAAAGGTCATGACCTTTAGGTTTTTTCACATCTATTCAAGAGATTTTTTTTTTTTAAATTAGCCTAAAAAGCAATAAAAATATAAATACCAAAAATAGAAATATGAAAAAGGGATTAAATGTAGGAAAAATATTAAATAAATTCAGTGGCTAGGTAATGTAACAAGTTGGCACGAGTGGCACAATTCAGCATAGTTGCTAACTGTATCGAGTCATCATGCTTGTGATGAGTCGACATTAAGGCAATGTTTTATGAATTGGCATATTTGTCCCTAACTCGATATGTGTCCCTTCTGGAATGAGTTGGCATGACCTATGATGAGTCAACATTCTATAGCTAAGTCGGCACCATCACTCTTTGTGCTAGGTTGACACAGAAGGAACAAATCAACACACCTTGCCTCTAAAACTAAAAAAAAAAAACTAATAAACACTCAAAAAAATATTAGATCATTAATAATCAATGTGTAACAATAAAGATAAACATAAAATAGAACAATTAAACAAATAAAAAACTTTACTTATACTTTAAAAATGAAAAAAATGGCTAAAGAAGTACTTAACAAAATTATGTTAAGTAACCTAAAGTACTGGATATATTAAACTTGCTCATCTGTGATCATTATCCTCAAATTGATGCACATATATATCCTCATTAACATAAAGCTCAATAGGCTCTTGCTACAAACAATCATCCATGACATCATTAATACACTCATCAAATATATGAAAATAATTAATTCTACTTACACTTTCAATAGGTAAAGATCTCATCATCTTAAAAACATCAAATTTAATGCTTTCATTATTTACCTCTAGTGTGATCTTACCTCTCTTTATGTTAATGATGACACCAGCTATAACTAAGAAGGGTCTTCCAAATAAATTTGAAGCTCTAAGTCCTCTTCCATGTCCAAAACAACAAAATCAGTTGGAATAACAAATTTACTTACCTTGGTGGGCACATTTTCAAGAAAGCTATAAGGATAAGTGACATATTTGTTAGCCATAGATAAAGACATGTTAGTAGGCTTAAGTTCACCTAGATCTAAATGCTTATAAATGGAATAAGGCATAAGACTCACACTAGCACTAACATCACAAAGAACTTTATAAAAGTGAATACCACCAATAACATAAGGAATCGTAAAACAATTGGGGTCCTTTTGCTTTGGTGGAGACTTAGAGTGCATTGTGGAGACTTAGAGTACATAGCCTTAGACTTTTCAACTAAATAAACTAAGTCATAATCCTTTAATTTTACTCTTTGTTCATAGTGATATCTTTAAGAAACTTACCCTATGCTGGCATATCTCTAATGGCATCCATAAATTGAATAGTAATGGTTATGTCTTTAAGATAATTGAGAAACTTACCAAATTACTTGTCTAAATTATGCCTTGTTAATATTTTAGGTAAAGGAAAAGCCTTAAGATATACCTTAGGTTCATCATTTTTACTTGAATGATTTTTTTATCTTGATTAGGCTCTACAACATCATAGCCACTATTATCAATCACATGCTCACTACCTTTGCTAGGCTTATCCCCTATCCCAACATCTCTATTAACCACTTCCTTACCTTCTACCACATTATTTTTAACCTCCTTACCACTCCTCAAAGTAATTGCTTGAAAAGTGTCCTTATCTAGGAATTTAGGTTGGTTAGGTCAGTTTTCCAAAGGTTGTGAACTAGAAAAAGCTTATTGGGAATTTTGGGTTTTAAGGATCCTATTATGAGTTGCAATCTGCTTAAGCTTTGCATTAATTTTCTTGAATTGCTCCTTATTTTGTTTATTGGTGATTGTTTATTAGTTGATGAATTGTTCCATAAGAGTTTTAAGATGTGATTTAGGTTGTGAAGGATTAAAGGGTTGTTTCATAGGAAATCCTAGTGGGTTTTGTGGTCTAGGCATTAGGTTATTTAAAGGTTTGAATTGAGAATATGTATTAGACCATAAAAATCCAGGGTGGTTCCTCCATTGAGGGTTATAAGAATTGGAATTTAATCCTACCCTTTCTTTAAAACCCCCTTGAACAAAGTTAGCCTTCTCATTAGAACTCATATTGCATTATGCATAGGAATGAGATCCTTCACACAATTCACAAACAACACTTGAACATTTGAAAGAATTAACTTGAGATTTACTTACCATTTTGGTGAGAGCATCTACCTTTGTTGTCAACATATTAATTATCTCGAGTTCTAAGACTCCCCTTGCCTTAGCCATTGTCGGTTCATCACCCATGTAACCTTGAGATGCAAGTTCCTTAAGCAAAGTAACTAGCTCCCTTGGCTATCTTATCCATCCATTTCCCATTTGTGTTCCTATTTTCATATGTCAACCCATTGTAGAAGATTTAAGGAATCATCCTATCTGGCAAGCCCTGATGATGGCATTGCCTTTAAAGTTCCTTTAACCTTTCCTAAGTTACATATATTGTCTCACATGCATTTTGTATAAATGCTGTGATTTCATTTCTAAACTTTGCAATTTTATAGGGTGGAAAGTACTTGTGAAGAAATGCTTACTTCAATTGATCCCATGTTGTGATTGACTCACTAGGCAAACTAGTAAGCCAAAGTTATGCTTTATCCTTGATATAAAATAGAAATAAGCCTTATTACATCATCCATCACTCCATTAATCTTAAATGTTGCACACACATTGAGAAAGGCAAATATGTGGGCATAAGGATTTTCTCCTTGTAAACCTCCAAATTGTTATTTTGCACCATTTGAATAATGATTAGCTTGATTTCAAAGTTATTATTGGCAATTGATGGTGTAAGGCCCCTAACATGACCCTAATTTAATTTGCATATTTTTAAATGAGAATTTTGTATGAGTAAGGGTCAATGGGGTAAATTATTATGTTAATTGTATGAAAATAAAATTTATGAATAAGGTTTAATATTAATTGAGGGTGCAATTGAAGTAAAAAGTATTATTTTGGGGTAAATTTGCAATTACAGCATCTTTAGAGGCAAATGTGGATAAATGAATAATTGAGAGGTCAATTTAAGAAAAAGAGTTAGTGGGGAGGTCACTTTATAACATGCAAAAAGGTGCATGGTTTTAATGTGACATGCAAAATCTTGAGGGATTAAAGAGGACATTTACCAAAGCACTATATATATGTGTGTGTGTTAGTGGAATGAAAGAGAAAGTGAGAATTAGAGAGGGAGGTCGGCATTTTGAAGAGAGAAATCCAGAAATTCATCTTCTTCTTCTTTCTTTTATCTCTACTAGATCATCTCAAGAAAATTAGGTGATAATTTTGTTGGTTCATTAAGAGTTTAAGGCATTAAGCTAAGGTAATTATTATGTTAATGAATCCTTCATCATCTTCTTCTCTTTTCTTTTCATTTTGATTGAAGAGAATATTAAATAAGTGTTGGAAATTTGAATGATGATGATGTTTGTGAAGGAGAAGAGGAAGGAAGAAAGAACAAAGGGAAAGAGATTGCAAGAAGTTAAAGACATAGAGATTTTGTTGTTGTTTTTGGCTAAGGTATGGGAACTTAGGATTATTCATATTTCATGTGAAATTATCTACTGGAACATGTTGTGGTTGGCTTGAAATCTAGAGAAAAGTAAAGAGAACACAAGATAAGAAATGCATGTGAGTCTTAAAAATTCTGGGTTTGAGTTCACTGGACCTAGTTGTACTATTTTGGTAATATCTTGAGTTTGAGAATAGATAATTAGATGATTCCAATTGGGTCTTAAACTATACTTATATACAAGGATTTCATAAGAAGAAATCACACTCAAATTCTGCCTCTAGATATTTTTTTTATGATTTATTGAATTTAGGAAAACTTCTAAATTCGGATTCTGGACCAGGTTGGGGAAAAATTGAGATATCTGTATGTAAAATGATCATAATGACATGAAATTAATTTATATGAAAACTAGACTCATAAAGACACAATTTATATGAAGGAAGTAATGCCTAATTTTATTTCTATGTTTGGCAAATAATTAGCATGAAATTCGTTGAATCTGTTGGGACTGTTAGGGTACAGATGTTGGTATTTTGGGGATAAGTAATAGTAGAGAAGTCAAAATATTATTCTGTAAAATTCTGAGTAAACTAGATACCTAGGAGTACGTTTTTGATGAAGAAATATTGGTCTAAATCTCTCTTTATTTTATGCTATGAATTTTTATAAGTGACAGCCCCCACTGTTTTGGTTCTATGAACAGCCTATAGTGTTTTTCAAATAAATCGAGTTATAGACCAGATATTAAGATTAATTTTGATGCTCTGGAAACTAGACACACAGGGGAATAATATTGTAGAAGTCCATTTCGCCTAAAAATGAAATCTTCAATTTCAAATTTGGCTCACAAGTCGAGTCCAGAATGCTGCCCTGTGCAGATTTTTGTGATATTTTATTCTATGACTTTTAATTAATTGAAATAAAAAGTTGTTTATGTGATTGTAAAATAAATTGGATAGAGCATGTAATATGACTATAAATGAAGGATTTATAGGCATATATATACATTCATATGTGTACATAAATAAATATTAGTGATGAAAATATCTAACTTATACATATAATTAGATTTTTACATGATTGTTATATGCCAAATTGATGTACACATATGTAATCCTATAATATGAAAGTGCACATGAGTTGAATGATGATAAAGGCATATATATAGATAAACATGCTTATAAGAATAAGCCTACTATATGCGAATGTACCTACAGGTATGTATATTTATAATTATGTTTATGAGTGTACGAGCATGTATTTGCCCTATGAGATAGATGATGTTTTAGCATGACTATGAATATGTGAGATGCTGAATGAGAATATGATCAAGTTTATGATATGATTATGTATATGAGTGTATGAGCATGAATAAAGTATTGCCTGCAATAGAGTTCAGATGTGGATAGATAGGCGCCTATAGGGAATTGCAGCTGCCACAGTCGACCTTTTTAGGTCCACAGTATAGTTGATCCTGCTGGATCTTGTACAACTCATTTGGGTTGTTGCTTGACCCTTTTGGGTCCTTGACCGGTCCACCGTATAGTTGGCCCTGATTGGGTCCATAATTTGGATATCTTCGGATATTTACCGTTGATACTCTCGGGTATCCACCGATCCCGTTATCCACTCTTAGAACCTAAGCAGGCTAAGGAAAAGCATTAATATTTCACAGTTAATTACCGTATGAACTATGCTTCTGATATATGATTTATCTTGTTTAACTGCGGTTCCATAAGCATGAGTTGGTATCTATTTACATTATATACAAATCTCATCATGAATTGTATGTAATCAAGTATGCTATCTTTTACTTTTTCTTGACATGTAAATATTATTATTATTCAATTGTTTTATATGTCCTATATTTTTGACGACCATTGTGAGTGGTTGTCTTTCATGTTTAGAATTCCCCACTAAGCTGTATAGCTTAGCACGGGTTATTTTGATCCGTGCAGGTTTTTGGTAGTCAAGGCTTTTGCAAAGGAACTTTTTCTGCATCAGGACAGGCCAATACCAGTCTATAGAAGTGGATGTAGGAAACTTTTGATAAATCTTGTTTAGTTCCTTACATGTTTTAATATGTATAAGGGTTGTAATATATGTATATGTAAGTTATATGGAAATGAAGTTTGTAATAAGCTCATAGTGAGAATGCTGGTTTATGCATGCATCTAGAAGCTATAATACTCTATATAAATGTGCTGAAATGCCGAATGCTACACATGAAAGAAAAATGGCTAAAGTATGATGATATAGTATAATTTTTAAGATATTGGGATTGCATATGAAGTCAATATGCTTATTCAAATTTAAATGTACAGTAAAGATGTAAGAATCCTGATTAGTATATTAGTTATATGATTATTTGGATAAAATGACGTAGATTGTATTATTTATAGTAAAGATGTGGTTTAGAGTGTTTCAATTTGGTATCAGAGCATAGGTTTAGCCTTTTCTGGGCAATGTAAGTATAAGATCTTTTAATATGAGATAGTGTTGTGTTGGCCTAATGCAGAAGTTCCTGTTTTCTTATAGATTAAAGATGGAGACTCCACTAGGGATACTATAGAAGAATCAGCTGAAAGTAATTTACCGGTTAGATCAAATCCTCCTAATCCAATGACTTCCTCTTCGCATCGAAATGAAACTCCTACCGCAGTTCCTGGAGAGACCTTGTTAAAAATTTCTCAGGATATGGCCCAGATTCTGCAAAGAATGACCATGCCCAAGGCTCCAATCTCTGAAATTAGAAAGCATGGGGCACAAGAATTTATGGGCACCAATCTAGAACAATCTGAAGAAGCTGAGTTCTGGTTAGAAAGACTGGAGAGGATATTTGATGAAATAAATTGTCCTGCAAATCATAAGGTATCTTGTGCTGTGTCCTTACTTCAAGACATGGCATATGATTGGTGGAAGTTGATTTTGAGACAACCTCAGTTACCTGATCCACTTACTTGGGAATTCTTTGAGGGGGAGTTCAGAAAAAAATATGTTACTGAGGCTTACAAGGAGGAGAAATTGAAGCAGTTTCTGAGTCTAAGGCAAAAAGCTCTATCTGTGGCTGAATATGAAAAGGAATTTAGCCGATTATGTAAATATGTTCCCAAAGAGATGTTGACAGGAGTATTTAAATGCAGGCACTTTGAAGATGGTCTAAATGATCGAATCAAAGAAAAATTGTTCGGATTCACATCCTTAAATGTGGTAGATTTTAATCAACTGGTCACAACTGCTATGAAAATTGAAAAGTATGAGATAGCTAAAAGAGAGAGGGAGCATAAAAGAAGTGGTTCCAGGGAAGGATCATCTACTGGAAAAAGATTTAGAGGAACTCAAGGAAGTCAGCCTGCAGGATCTATTTTCAGTTCTTCTAATAAAGGAAAGAAACAAGAATCTTTTGCCAAGTTTAAAAATGAGAAGGAAGCTTCAGGAAGACAGAGTGGGAGACAAGCACCTGAGTGTTCCCATTGTTCCAGGCATCATTGGGGTAGTTGCAGGAAACTGGCTGGAGAATGCTTTAGATGTGGCAGTGCTGATCATTTTATAGCAAATTGTCCTTTGAAGTCGGATCAGGGTTTTAAGCAACAGAATAGCAGGGGAGCTTCTAATGCACCCCCATCTGGAAGAGGTAGAGGCAGAGGAAGGTTTGGACCAGATCATCATGGATCTCAGTCCCAGAATATGTTAGAAATAGTTGATAGACCTCCTACTCAAATGGTTGCTAGACGAGCTTATGCAATGAAGGCTCGGGAGGAACAAAATGCTCCAGACGTCATAGCTGGTACTTTTTCTCTTTATAATTGTAACATACATGCACTTATTGATCCTGGCTCTACTCATTCTTATGTTTGTATTGGGGTTTCGGGTAGAGCTAGTTTTAAAACACAACAGTTAGATTTTGATGTATGTGTAACTAGTCCATTGGGACATAGTACAATTGTTAATAAGGTGTGTAAAGACTGTCCTATAGTAGTTCAAGGGAGAGAGTTTCCAGTAGATTTGATTGTATTGCCTTTTCATGAGTTTGATGTAATTTTGGGAATGGATTGGTTATCCAAGCATCATGCAGTGGTGAATTGTGAAATGAAAACAGTAACCCTCAGGAATGATGAAGGAAAGGAAGTGGTAGTAGAAGGCAATTGTTCTAAGCTATCAACTAATGTTATATCAGCAATGCAAGCTAGACGTTGCCTTAGAAAAGGATGTGAAGCATTTTTAGCTTTAGTCCTTGACTCAAAAAGGGATACAGTGGAGCTTGACAAAATACCGATTGTGAAAGAATTTCCAGAAGTATTTCCTGAGGAATTACCTGGTCTTCCCCCAGAAAGAGATGTTGAGTTATCTATTGATCTGTTACCTGTTACAGCCCCAATCTCTAGGGCACCATACAGAATGGCTCCATCTGAATTAAAAGAGTTGAAGGTTCAATTACAGGAATTATTAGACAAAGGTTTCATCAGACCCAGTGTGTCACCTTGGGGTGCTCCGGTTTTATTCGTTAAGAAGAAGGATGGGTCTATGAGAATGTGTATCGATTTTAGACAGTTGAACAAAGTGAAAGTGAAGAACAAATATCCTTTGCCACGAATAAAGGATTTATTTGATCAGTTAAGTGGTGCTGGTGTGTTTTTAAAGATAGATTTACGATCAGGATATTATCAGCTCAGAGTTAAAGATGGGGATGCTCCTAAGACTGCATTTAGAACTCGTTATGGGCAGTATGAATTTTTAGTCATGCCATTTGGGTTGACTAATGCTCCTGCTGCATTCATGGATCTCATGAATAGGGTATTCAGACCCTACTTGGATCGATTTGTTGTAGTATTTATTGATGACATATTAATTTACTCCAGAAATGAAGCTGAACATGTTGAACATCTGAGAATTGTATTACAAACTTTGAAAGAAAATGAGTTGTATGCCAAATTGAGTAAGTGTGACTTCTGGCTTAAGGAAGTTTCTTTCCTAGGTCATGTTGTATCTGCTGAAGGTGTTAGGGTTGATCCAAATAAAATTGAAGCTATTGTTAATTTGAGACCACCAAGGAATGTGCATGAAATTAGAAGTTTTCTTGGGTTGGCAGGTTATTATCGTCGTTTTGTGAAGGGTTTTTCTGTCATTGCTTCACCCCTCACTAAGCTGTTAAGAAAGAATATTAAGTTTGAATGGTCTGATCATTGTCAAGCAAGCTTTGAAAGGTTGAAGAAAATGTTGACTGAAGCTCCAGTGTTGACTCAACCTGTGGCAGGGAAAGAGTATTCAATGTACAGTGATGCATCTAAGGTTGGTTTGGGTTGTGTATTGATGCAAGATGGTAAAGTTGTAGCTTATGCATCTAGACAGTTGAAATCACATGAACAGAACTACCCGACTCATGATTTAGAACTGGCAGCTGTGGTATTTGCTTTAAAGATTTGGCGACATTACTTGTATGGGGAAAAATGTAGGATTTATACTGATCATAAAAGCCTCAAGTACTTGCTTACTCAAAAAGAACTTAATTTGAGGCAGAGGAGATGGTTGGAACTATTCAAATATTATGATTGTATAGTTGACTACCACCCAGGAAAAGCAAATGTGGTTGCTGATGCCTTGAGTCGTAAGTCAATGGCAGTATTGATGTTAAAATAGTGCAGATGGAAATTTGCTTCTGATGGTGCTTTACTAGCACAGCTTAAAGTTAAGCCTATGGTTAGGCAGACAATGATTGATGCTCAGAAGGATGATGTAAAGTTACAACCGATTGTTAAAGCAGTTTGTGAAGGTAATCAATCTAGTTTTTCAGTGAAAGAAGATGGTGGTGTATACTACCATAACAGGTTGTGTATTCCTGATGACAAAGAAGTGAAAAGAATATTGTTGCATGAAGCACATAATACTGCATTTACTATGAATCCAGGTGGGAACAAGATGTATCAAGAGTTGAAACAGTTTTACTGGTGGCCTGGCATGAAGAAGGATATTGTTGATTATGTTTCTAAATGTCTAACATGTCAGCAAGTGAAAGCAGAACATCAGTTTCTTTCAGGTCTTCTGAATCCCATTCCGATTCCACAGTGGAAGTGGGAAGACATTACCATGGATTTTGTTACCGGTTTGCCTCTTTCTCAAAGGAAATATGATGCTGTTTGGGTAATAGTGGATAAGTTAACAAAAGTAGCTCACTTTTTACCGGTTCGAACAGATTATTCCATGGATAGGCTTGCAGAATTGTATGTGAATGAGATTGTACGGTTACATGGTATACCTGTGTCTATAATTTCGGATCGAGATCCAAGGTTTACATCGAGATTTTGGCAGAGTTTACAGCAAGCTTTGGGAACACAGCTCAAGTACAGTACAGCTTTTCATCCTCAAACGGATGGGCAATCCGAAAGGGTTATTCAGATTCTCGAAGATATGATGAGGGGATGTGCTTTGGAGTTTTCTAGAAGTTGGGATAAATATGTAGCCTTAATGGAATTTGCTTATAATAATAGCTATCAGAAGAGTATTCAAATGGCACCATATGAGGCTTTATATGGCAGAAAATGTAGAACTCCAGTCTGCTGGACTGAGTTGACCGAATGTAAGTTAATTGGTCCTGACCTTGTTAGAGATACAGAAGAAAAGGTTCAAGTTATCAAGCAGAGGCTGAAAGAAGCGAGTGACAGGCAGAAATCATATGCTGACCTTAAAAGAAGGGATATCGAGTACCAGGTGGGTGACAAAGTATTTTTGAAGGTATCTCCTTGGAGAAAAGTGCTTAGATTTGGAAAAAAGGGAAAACTCAGTCCGAGATTCATTGGTCCGTATGAAATTCTTCAAAGAGTCGGACCAGTGGCTTACAGGTTGGCTCTTCCTATGGAATTGGCCAAGCTTCATGACGTGTTTCATGTATCTATGCTTTGAAGATATCGCTCGGATGAATCTCACAAGTTACAAGTTCAAGATATTCAGTTACAACCGGATTTCACTTATGATGAGGAACCGAAAGAAATCTTGGCTAGGGAGATCAGGCAATTGAGAAACAAGCAGATCCCTCTGGTTAAAGTACTCTGGCAACATCATGGTGTACAAGAAGTAACTTGGGAACCAAAGGCAGCTATGAGAAAGCAATATCCTCAATTGTTTGAATCAGGTATGAATTTCGAGGACGAAATTCTTTAAGGGGGAGAGAATTGTAAGGCCCCTAACAAGACCCTAATTTAATTTGCATATTTTTAAATGAGAATTTTGTATGAGTAAGGGTCAATGGGGTAAATTATTATGTTAATTGCATGAAAATAAAATTTATGAATAAGGTTTAATATTAATTGAGGGTGCAATTGAAGTAAAAAGTATTATTTTGGGGTAAATTTGCAATTACAACATCTTTAGAGGCAAATGTGGATAAATGAATAATTGAGAGGTCAATTTAAGAAAAAGAGTTAGTGGTGAGGTCACTTTATAACATGCAAAAAGGTGCATGGTTTTAATATGACATGCAAAATCTTGAGAGATTAAAGAGGACATTTACCAAAGTACTATATATATGTGTGTGTGTTAGTGGAATGAAAGAGAAAGTGAGAATTAGAGAGGGAGGTCAGCATTTTGAAGAGAGAAATCCAGAAATTCATCTTCTTCTTCTTTCTTTTATCTCTACTAGATCATCTCAAGAAAATTAGGTGATAATTTTGTTGGTTCATCAAGAGTTTAAGGCATTAAGCTAAGGTAATTATTATGTTAATGAATCCTTCATCATCTTCTTCTCTTTTCTTTTCATTTTGATTGAAGAGAATATTAAATAAGTGTTGGAAATTTGAATGATGATGATGTTTGTGAAGGAGAAGAGGAAGGAAGAAAGAACAAAGAGAGAGATTGCAAGAAGTTAAAGACATAGAGATTTTGTTGTTGTTTTTGGCTAAGGTATGGGAACTTAGGATTATTCATATAGCATGTGAAATTATCTACTGGAACATGTTGTGGTTGGCTTGAAATCTAGAGAAAAGTAAAGAGAACACAAGATAAGAAATGCATGTGAGTCTTAAAAATTCTGGGTTTGAGTTCACTGGACCTAGTTGTACTATTTTGGTAATATCTTGAGTTTGAGAATAGATAATTAGATGATTCCAATTGGGTCTTAAACTATACTTATATACAAGGATTTCATAAGAAGAAATCACACTCAAATTCTGCCTCTAGATATTTTTTTTATGATTTATTGAATTTAGGAAAACTTCTAAATTCGGATTCTGGACCAGGTTGGGGAAACATTGAGATATCTGTATGTAAAATGATCATAATGACATGAAATTAATTTCTATGAAAACTAGACTCATAAAGACACATTTTATATGAAGGAAGTAATGCCTAATTTTATTTCTAAGTTTGTCAAATAATTAGCATGAAATTCGTTGAATCTGTTGGGACTGTTAGGGTACAGATGTTGGTATTTTGGGCATAAGTAATAGTAGAGAAGTCAAAATATTATTCTGTAAAATTATGAGTAAACTAGATACCTAGGAGTACGTTTTTGATGAAGAAATGTTGGTCTAAATCTCTCTTTATTTTATTCTATGAATTTTTATAAGTGACAGCCCCCACTGTTTTGGTTCTATGAACAGCCTATAGTGTTTTTCAAATAAATCGAGTTATAGACCAGATATTAAGATTAATTTTGATGCTCTGGAAACTAGACACATAGGGGAATAAGATTTTAGAAGTCCATTTGGACTAAAAATGACATCTTCAATTTCAAATTTGGCTCACAAGTCGAGTCCAGAATGCTGCCCTGTGCAGATTTTTGTGATATTTTATTCTATGACTTTTAATTAATTGAAATAAAAAGTTGTTTATGTGATTGTAAAATAAATTGGATAGAGCATGTAATATGACTATAAATGAAGGATTTATAGGCATATATATACATTCGTATGTGTACATTAATAAATATTAGTGATGAAAATATCTAACTTATACATATAATTAGATTTGTACATGATTGTTATATGCCAAATTGATGTACACATATGTAATCCTATAATATGAAAGTGCACATGAGTTGAATGATGATAAAGGCATATATATAGATAAACATGCTTATAAGAATAAGCCTACTATATGCGAATGTACCTACAGGTATGTATATTTATAATTATGTTTATGAGTGTACGAGCATGTATTTGCCCTATGAGATAGATGATGTTTTAGCATGACTATGAATATGTGAGATGCTGAATGAGAATATGATCAAGTTTATGATATGATTATGTATATGAGTGTATGAGCATGAATAAAGTATTGCCTGCAATAGAGTTCAGATGTGAATAGATAGGCGCCTATAGGGAATTGCAGCTGCCACAGTCGACCTTTTTAGGTCCACAGTATAGTTGATCCTGCTGGATCTTGTTCAACTCATTTGGGTTGTTGCTTGACCCTTTTGGGTCCTTGACCGGTCCACCGTATAGTTGGCCTTGATTGGGTCCATAGTTTTGATATCTTCGGATATTTACCATTGATACTCTCGGGTATCCACCAAATCCCGTTTATCCACTCTTAGAACCTAAGCAGGCTAAGGAAAAGCATTAATATTTCACAGTTAATTACCGTATGAACTATGCTTCTGATATATGATTTATCTTGTTTAACTGCGGTTCCATAAGCATGAGTTGGTATCTATTTACATTATATACAGATCTCATCATGAATTGTATGTAATCAAGTATGCTATCTTTTACTTTTTCTTGACATGTAAATATTATTATTATTCAATTGTTTTATATGTCCTATATTTTTGACGACCATTGTGAGTGGTTGTCTTTCATGTTTAGAATTCCCCACTAAGCTGTATAGCTTAGCACGGGTTATTTTGATCCATGTAGGTTTTTGGTAGTCAAGGCTTTTGCAAAGGAACTTTTTCTGCATCAGGACAGGCCAACACCAGTCTATAGAAGTGGATGTAGGAAACTTTTGATAAATCTTATTTAGTTCCTTACATGTTTTAATATGTATAAGGGTTGTAATATATGTATATGTAAGTTATATGGAAATGAAGTTTGTAATAAGCTCATAGTGAGAATGCTGGTTTATGCATGCATCTAGAAGCTATAATACTCTATATAAATGTGCTGAAATGCCGAATGCTACACATGAAAGAAAAATGGCTAAAGTATGATGATATAGTATAATTATTAAGTTATTGGGATTGCATATGAAGTCAATATGCTTATTCAAATTTAAATGTACAGTAAAGATGTAAGAATCCTGATTAGTATATTAGTTATATGATTATTTGGATAAAATGACGTAGATTGTATTAATTATAGTAAAGGTGTGGTTTAGAGTGTTTCAGATGGTGCCATAATCCCTTCGAAACTTCATGATATGTCGGGCATTGCAAAATCATCCAAAGTATGCTTGTCTTGATTAGCCATATTATTTGAACTTTGTCCTTCCTCTTCTTGTTGTCTTTGGTCCCTATGTAAAACACAATGAGTTCTTTCAATTTCAGGATTAAATTGAAGAATACTATTTCCACTATTGCTTCTACGCATATAGGAAAAAATAAAAAAATATATAAATTAATACCACTAAAATCTTAATACTACTAAAGAAAATTAGAAAGAAGGCCTAAAATAACCTTTGTCCACACTAAATTAATAAAAACAAATACAATGATTCCCCGACAATGGCACCAAAAATTTATTACGGTGTAAGTTGATTACCCTAATCTTTAATACTTAGATAGAGTGAGTAGGATGTCTAACATATGAATCTATGATATGTTTGATATTAATCGAATAGGTACTTAAATGTATAGGCAATAGTAAATTGATAGAGTTGGTTTTACTAAAATCATAAAATCATCAATTCAAAGTAAACTAATATTAAATTCTAATTAAAAATACAATTCAATAAAGTTATTAGAACTACAAAAAATGAATTGATCAAGTAACAAATTCAATTAATACATGTGTATGTAAATGATTAGAGAATATGGCCTATTTTCCCTAAGTGTAATTCTCATTATCAAATAAGGGTATTCCCATCTAGAGTTCATAAGCACTCTCATGTCATTGTAGAGACAGATGAAAACAATGAAGTTCTATGTCATTCAAAGTGAAACCCTTATCTCCAAGTGATTTCTATTTTTTAAGTAAATTCAATTTCTTTTCCACAGCATGCCCCAATGCTCATTGTGCATAAATTGATTAACATATTATATATGGTGATCAAGCATACATAACAAATTAAGCATCTAATTGAACTTAAATCATTCATATATTAAACAAAGTATTAAAATAAAGATCAATTCATACTTGAAATTCTAATTAACAAATTTACCTTAGATACATATTGTTTAAAACAAACAAAACATAAAAAAGGGCAATGATATCAAGCAAATAATCTAAAAAGAAAGAGAAAAAAATGGTTGATGAGTCTTCTATGCTTCTTCAAAAAAATACTTGAATGTTGAATGACCTCTTTGAAGCTTTTCTCTTCCTTGCTGTATGATTGTTCCTCATAATCTTTTTGAATTGATTTGGTGGTTAATTGGTATTCTTTTCCAATCTTAAAATGTGGTTAACTTCATGTATTTATATGCCCCAAAGGTATCCCAATTAATGCCTTTTCGAAGAGGCGTGCAAACATGAAAAGGAACTTGAAAGGTTGCGATGCTTGACATTGGTGACGACTCAGTACAGTGATGCCAAGTTAGGTTAGTCAACATAAGTTGGCTCTATAATGAGTCGGCACGCTTTATACTTTGTCATAACTTGGCATAGCAAGGCATGAGTTGGCACAGGCTCTAAACTTTCCTAAATGTCCTTTTTCCTTCAAATCTTTAATCTAAAGCCCTCAATTGTACTTTAAATCACCCATTGGACAAAAAAGGCCTACAAAAACAAAGAAAACACAAAAGTAAAATATAATTTAATAAAATAAACAAAACACATGGATAAAGCTAACAAAATGATACATAAATAGATAAAATTGCTATGCCATATTACATAACCATTAAGAAATGATTCTAAGCTCATGATGCCTAAACCAGAGATAGTTCAGGACATCACTCTTACTTGTACCTTGATTTAATTGTTTTTATAAATGAGTTTTTTAATTAAAATCCTATCTCACCTCTCACATGATGCATAAACATAAATAAACAATTAAGCACAAAATAAAATATTACATAACCAAATTGTCCAAAAAGATACAAAAATATCATACATAAATTAGGGTATTCATTCAAGGTGGGAACAATTGTTCCCTTATGCATATTTTACAAAAAAAAAGGGTGAAGAGTCTTTATCAATTTTAGAAAACGTAAAAAATAAAGACTTCATTTATTAAGCCAATTTTAGGATGAAAATGAACATTGGTCCATTTTATTAAGAAAATCCAATTTATTAGTAAAAATGATTTAAGTTAGTTTTTATTATTTAACGTGCAAGAAAAAATATTTTATTACTAATTATTACAATCCCCAAAATAAATCCAAATAAGCAATGAAAAAATTAAAGGAAAAATGAACTAATTAAAAAAAGTGCACAATTAACCATTCCTAGCACATTCTCCAAGGATGCCCGATCTCAACCTCTCCAAAAAGACCATGCAAATAAAGTTAATTGCTCATAAAAAACACAAGAAAAAGAAAGATAATTAGTGTGTGATAAACAAAAGTAAAATACTAAAATTAAATAAATTGACATTTTGGAATAAAATATTAAACAAACAGAACATTAAAAATGCATACGACAGAATTAAGAATAATATTTTAAAAGACATATATAACATACAAATCAATTAAAACATAAAATGAAACAAACATAAAATATAAATAAGCTACCAAATGACTCATCGACGGGCACAAACAAGGGATATATGGCTAAGAGAGAATGAGGAATGGGATAAAAAAAGAGCTCTAGGATGTCCCATCTATCAGCATGACTGATGGGCATCTGTGGTACGTTTTCCCATCTATCACATGCAGATCAAGGTAGAATGCAAATAAAAGAACATAAACTCATATCTTGACCTAAATAAGCATACTCTACTTCCTAAACATGTCAGATTTAATAATAAAAGCTATAAACATATTTAAATCATGAAAAAATAATTAAATTAACATAGAATATATAATTGCAATTAAGAAACATAAATATGCATTTATGGTGAAAGATATCCTAAAACATGCCATTCTACATATTTAATCATATCCATATTATTGAAGGCATTATAAAAATGAATGATGGCATTAAAAAAATTAAATAATGAGAAATCATGAGATCATGGCATTTGAATATTAACATACATTGAATCAAATTAAATAAGCATGCTTTCAGGCCATAATGGGAAGGAGATTAACCCAAATATTACCCTCAAGAGAATTGATTTCTATAATGTTGTAAGTCACACTCAAAGTTTTGATTAGTTGATTTCCATGGCTTGAAATAATAAAATATGTTTGTGGGTAAATAAAAAAGCGTGAGAAAAGCTTCTGCACCTAAAAATAGAAATTAGGTTTTTTTTATCTCAAGTGGTTGCCTTTCTTAAGTTCAGAATGTGTTGTGAGAGTTCTCCTCTTTTCAAAACCTTATATTTTGTATTTATATGAAAGGAAAAGGGTTTAAACCTTTTTCAAATTGATTTCCATGGCTTGAAATAATAAAATATGTTTGTGGGTAAATAAAAAAGCGTGAGAAAAGCTTTTGCACCTAAAAATAGAAATTAGGTTTTTTTTTATCTCAAGTGGTTGCCTTTCTTAAGTTCAGAATGTGTTGTGAGAGTTCTCCTCTTTTTAAAACCTTATATTTTGTATTTATATGGAAGGAAAGGGTTTAAACCTTTTTCAAATCTTTTTCCTGGAAATTTACCCTAAATTCCTTGAAATCTCATACATAAATTTGCTCATTTAAACTAGATTTTATCCAGGCTGTTTAAGTGAAAAAAAAATTTGTGAAATTGCTGAAGACTAATAGCCAACACTAAACACTAAGTTAATATGGCCAAAGCAAACCATTTACAGAGAGGTGGCCAGCTATAAAATACCCATATATGGTCGTCACTCCATGATAGACGGTTGTTTATCATAGAAAAAGCCTAAATCTCAAGGTTTTCAAACTCATTTTCAAATCACAAAAAAAAAAAGCAAAGTTAAAACCCATAAAAATATTTTAGAAATCTATGGAAATCAAGGACAAAACTCAGAGTTTACGTTTTCCATTTGAAATACGAATAGGTCTTCCTCATTGGGTAACTCTGATCTGGGTTGCTTTAGGACTCAGTGTCTACAATATCCTTCATTGCAAATATTTACCTCAAATAATTTATAATTGATTATTAATTTGGATCCATTCGTCATACCTAACCTTTATGATGTTTTCTCATAGTATTTAGTTGGGATTAATCCTTTATGTATATAGTTATGATATGTGCCACTATCTATTGAAGTTGGTGTTGTTAGATGAAAACTATTATTAATAACCATTTCTATTTGTACATACTAATTTTGATAATTTACTTATACTTTTAATATGTTCCATGAGTCTTTAATAGTTAAACTAAAGGAAGCTTGTCCTTTTAATTTTCTATCTTCTCTTATTAAATTACTGAGACTAGTTGTAGAATATTCTTCTTCTAAATTTTGAACTTTTCTTTTTAATATACTCATTTCTTATTTTAATATCCTAGTATCTCCTTAGACATCCTAAATTGAAGATTCCTTCTATACTTCAAGTATTTTACATATCTCTGAGAAACGATAAGGCTTATAATCTTTATTTTCTCTTATTCCTATTATTTCTTTAAATTTTAACAAATAGTTTATTTTTACTTCTAAATCATTTATTTTATCTATGACATCTAATAAAAATTCCTTTTCATTACATAACATAGTTATACTATTACATTGACAAGGACTAATACAACCACAAGACTCAGAGTTACTACTATCATTATCTAATCCAGATCCTTCGCTTATTATATTTAACTCATTCTCTAAATAATAAGTAATTTCATCATTATTATTAGAAGTTTTTTTTATCATAATTTTCATTATTTCATTTTTAAATTCTTCGAATATATTTAAATTATTAATTCATTTTCTTATTTTACAATCTTTAGAATAATATCCTTGTTTTCCACATTTATAACATATTACTATATATTTTTTATTAGCTTTAGGTTTAGATTTTCTATAATGCTTACTTTTTATGGGTTTTTCTTGATTTTAGTTTTGTTTTTGACTATAATTTCTCCTTTTAAGGATATATTTTCTCTTAACCTTTACTTTTCTTTTAGAAGAAGAAGATAGATCTCTAACTTGTTGATAACCATATTGTTCATAGAAATATCCTAATTCTTTTCTTCCTATAAGACTATCCTTTTTTATTTTTTGCTTTTAAATTTAAATTTTTGTAAATTGCTAGTCCTTCATTATTAATAATATTCATTAATTGGCCATAAGTTAAATCATGATAAGGCATTGACTCATTAAATTCCTTTTCTAACTTAATTCTGACTCTTTTTGCAAATAATTTAGGCAATCCTATTATAAATCTATATTTCCAGTAAGAATTGTTACAATCCATTCAAGTCATAACTTTAGTTAAAAATAAAACCTTACACCACATAAAATCTTGTAATTTTAGATATGTTAAATTTTGGAGAATTTCATAACTTCTTTCTTGATATAGACGAGGGTCTCCTACAAAACTCTTTGTAATGGCATAAATCAAAATTGGTATTAAATCATCTTGTTCCATCTCTATTTGGGTATTATTTTCTATTTTAATTATATATTTCTTTGTTGATAGAATTCTTGACTTATCTCGTTAATCAAAATAATAATTCCACCAGCCTTTTAATTTTCCAGTAAACCTTTATATTAACATTTGAGCTATAGTTGATTCACTATTATGTTTCAACCTATAAGCATTGGCTGCCATGGACCTTTCAATTGATAAATTAAGAATATAATATTATGTTAAAATAACTACATTCCATTTGTATAAATGGGTACCATCATAAGCTGCTTGAATAGATCTGCCCTTTTCTTTGTATTGAGTATCATTAAGTGATAGCCATGGGTAATAATTTTGAGTTTTGGGTTTATTTGTATAAGTATTGAAATGTAATTTTCTAATCATGAAATAATATTTAGAGTTTTCTTTAAATTTTTCTTCAATGTTTTATATCTCTGAATTTACATATTTATCTATAGCAATTATTTGTTTTTTTTAATATTAAATTGTGTTAATTTTTCTTCTATTTTTCTTAATATAAGGTCTTCTTCTTTTAGATTGATAGTTGTTCTTATAAAAAATTCATAAGGTTTGAATAAAGGTGGTTCAAAATTAATTAAGGGTGAAGAAGAAGAAGAAGAAGAAGAAGAAGAAGGAGGAGGAGGTCAAGATGTAGGTATTTGATTAGAATCTTTTTGTATTCTAGGAGTCTGGACCATATCTTCTACCCTATTTAACTGACTAGTTATTGTCTCAGGTATTTGATTTGAAAATTTATTTTGTACTATTTCATGTTGTATTTCTTTCCCTATATTCGTACTTGTTGATTTTATTTTTTTAAAAGGTTATGCAAAATAACTCTTTTTGTTATTTTTTACTTTAATTCCTTTTAATGGAGGACAAAAAGAAACTATTGAATCCCCATCTATTGTAGTCCATCTTTTTCCTAGCTTGGAAAATACATTAATTTCTTTCTGGAATGGATAATTTATTTTATTGTAACAATAATAGTTTTCAAACCATAGAAATAAATTAATTTTTGCTCTTTTGTCTTCCATATCTTTATACTATAATTTCCTAAAATTTTGTAATTCTTCTTAGGATAATGTATTAAGATACCATTTTTCCTTCTTCTAATTATATTCTACCTTTAGGTCATTTCTCAAAAATTCTTTGTTTATTTGAAAACTAGACATAATTATTGATTAATTTGAAAAAAAAAAACTTCCACTTGTGACCTAATAGGACTAACAAAGAACTCACTTTATCTTTCTTTAGTATATACAGGTCATATTCATATCAAAATTTACACCTTGTAGTTCTAAATTTCTAGCAGAATGAGCCTTAGGAATTAAACTAACTAATGGCCTATTATTAGAATATGTTGAAACCCTGCTAGACTAGTGAACATCTGAAGAAAAATCTATTTGGATTGATCCATCATTGTGTCCTATTATTCTACAAAATTGATTATTAATATCAATTGGTCTGGGCTCACACATTTCTTTTAATTCCTAATTCCATGAACTGGTTATCTCATCCCGTCTAAGTCTTTTTGGAATATGAATATTAGAATGACATTTATTAGCTTTGAATAGTAAATTTTCATTTCTTTTAAAATATTTCTTAGTTTTAGGATTTACAATAGTAGTCATAACTTTATAATATATTTTATATATTATTGCCACTGCTCTAGCAGTTTCTTTAAAATTTAAATTTTTTGCTTTAATTGTTATGGTAAAGTATCTAGGATATTAGAATAATATAACCTAATAGAATAACCTAGATAACAATTGAAATATAGTGATCCATTTGCTAAATTGGTTTCTGCCATAGCAAGTAAAGAATTTAAAAAATTAATTTGTCTAGTACCAAAAATCGGCTGATAACTTAACCAAGTTACACTCATATCCCCCACCAGGCTTGGATACCAAAATCTTAGGATCGAAAAATAATTTTTGAATTGTTTTATTAAGAATAAATAATGAGTGCTCAAATACCAATCGAGTTTAAAATATTTAACATTAGATTTATTTTTCTCATATTTATGTAAAAATCTTGATAATCACAAATATTATTTTCATGAAAAATCTAATGATATATTATAAGGAAAGCATTTAATCTAGATATTTTATTTTTGATATCAGAAAACTTACTTTTAACATTTGAAATCTTATTATAATTTTCTACAAGTCTTTTCCTTTTTCTATTCATGATTAAAAGAAAGGTGGAATAAATGGTATAAAACTTAGTAATATCTCAATTAAATTCATTTTCTTACAAAAAATGTGAAAATCATAAAATTCTTCTATATGTAATTATGTATGTTCTTCTATTAAATGTTCTTTTAATTCTATTAATCCTCTTCTTAAAAGGAACATATCATAATCTTCACTAAAATAAATACTAGAAAAACCTTCTAAAATTTTATTTATAAAATAAGGCATATTTAAAACGAAATACCTAATATCTTATTTTTAACTTGACCTTGACTTTGGCCAACAAATCAAATTTCATATATACCCTTGTAAGGTAGGTATCTTTATACCAATCATGTCTCTATACAACTATTGGATTATTAGGTTATTAATTCTTAATGCATGTATATCATATATGCATTTTCCTATCTTGCCTCTAAATCCATTAGCCTTGACTTTGGTCAACAAGCTAATGGGCTAGCTAAGATGGTCAATTAATTAAATTTGAACATATTCGATATAAAGTGGGCTCAAATTTGGTCAATAACCCATACTATAAAGAATTTTGATTCTCTTTCAATTAATGAAAGGCTTATGTACCTTAGTATTAATTTGATTGGATTTTATTAATTAAGTCTTAATTAATATGTATCTTATATATATTGCATAAAAATAAAACATACAAATATGATATAGTTATGGACTTTATTACATTGATCTCCCCAAGCCAAAAGAGAGATCAAAAGGTCAAACCTAGGTAAAATGCAAGATTACATAAAAAGAAAATAATATAACTATTTTCTTCTTGGATCTTTATTTGCCCCATCTTGCTCCTTATTTGTGGTCTTTTTGTCTTATTCTAATCTATGTAATCTAATTAAATATTACAATTTGAAATATTTAAACCAAAAGAAGTTGGCCAGGACATGAAAGTTCTCATAGGCCAAAACATGCGCATGCTCAATCACATTGCTCCTTAGTTCATAACTATCCATTATGCCAAACATGCACCCGTATATGCAATTCTAATGTGCCAAAATAGATTTATACATTAGAAAACTTGTTTCAACTCTTAAAACGTGCTATGAGTTATTGTCTTAATGTGATTAAATTAGGAAACTATTTTCCATTTTGGAAACTATCCATTATAGGAAACTTTTTGCAAGCACGTGTTCTTATCTTAATTATCAATCCCATTGATTATTAAATTGATTGTTTAATTAATTAATTAATTAATATTATAATAATTAAAAATCAATTTGGGATCAAATTTATAAGCAAGCCGAAACCCACACTATAAATCCAAACCTTGTGTTCACACACACAACAAACTAGTTTTGTGCATTTGAGCTTTATAAATGGGCCAAACGTGTACCAAGCCTACATCTGCCCCTAAAACCCATAATTAAACTTAATTAAAATCTTTAATAATAATTTAAATTATCTCCCTAGACCCACCAAGCCATCTGCTAACTCAAATCAAACCCGAAGACTCAATTAAACAAACTAATCAATTTTAGATAACTAATTCCAAATCAATTTATTTAGGGTCCATTTTAATTAATAAAATTAATAAAAACACTATAATACATCTTATATCTCATAATTTCAAGATCAAATCTCATTCTAACTATTAACACATCAAGAGCATGCGAAGAACACTGTCTATTGAATTTTTCGACAAAACTAGTTTTCATGCAAAACTTAACTAATTTTCATTCTATTTGATCGATGTGACTTATTATCACATATTAAAAACATAAATTATCATTCAAATAAAATTTACATGGATAAAAATAAGAATCAAATTAGAACAACCCCTAAAAAGCTTATTTTCTATGCAGAAGACTATTCCTTTACATTTGCAGAGAGTTTTTCTCTTACAAAGAAATTTTGATTTTTCCTTTTCAATTTTAATTACAAAATTATAGAAATAAATATTTTTAATATAAAATTCATGAACATCAAAATTAAATTTTAAATTTATGAAAATCAAAATAACTCATAACGAAAATAAATAAGTATTTCGGAGAATAATCAACCTTATAATTTTGTGGCAAAAACTTGGCTCTGATACCATATTGGAATTATATGGTTACATGATCATATAAAAGGAAAAAAATTAAAATTTTCTTAACCATAATAATTAACGATCTAGCCATGAAATTACAAGAAACTAGCTAGGGAATTTGAAATTCACCTTTAAGGATTGTTGAACAACCGATTACTTCTTACCAAGTTATTGTAAACCAAATTATCCAATAACAAACATCTCCATCGTTAATCCACACAAGAGAAAAATCAAAAGAACTAATGAATTGGGTGATAGAGGTAGCCAAAATTCTCCATGATATAGAGAGAGAATTCGACCAAGAGAGGAAGAAGGAAATGAGGAATAAAATTTTTCTGTCCAACTCCCACATAACTTCTAGTTTTATACTCCAAAATAAAAGTATAATTCTAATGGGATTGGAACTATAAAATATTTGGATAACTAATTTAAAATTAATTCTTAATTAATTAATTAATTAATTAGGATTAATTAAATGTAGTCCAAACCTATTTTGAATGGGCTATGAGTAAAGGCCCTTTTACTAGGCTTTTTTACATGGACTTGGATTTAATTATCCAAATGAACTCCAAATCCAAAAAAAATAATTAAATATGTCAGGTTTATAACACTTATAGATCATATTTAATTTGATTTGGCCTAAAAATTAGGCCATTAAGGCCTTATATCAACTTTCTACGTAGAAGCCCATCCCAATAGGCTTTCGCACATATGATTTTCATTCTAGGCTTTATCTTAATTCTCCAAGTGAACCAAAAATACTATTTTATAACACTTATATTCCAATAATATTTAATTTAGAATCAAAATGGGCCACTCTGGTCCATTTTTTTTATACCATATGCATACACTTCCGGCATGTCTTCTGCAAAGTCTTTTGCTTACGTTTAATTAATTAAACTCTTTTAATTAATTATTTCCTTTTTTAATTCCTTAGTAAATAATAATATCAAATATTATTACATTTATTATTTACCATAAGTCTTTTCCCTATAAGTGTGTGCCCATTGGGTTTTTTGGTCCACTTTGCAGTAAAAACATATTTGCAATTAAAGAATTGCATGATTCAAACTCTTTAAATCATTGTATTAATTCTCTAATTAAGTGTAGAAATCATGAGAGGCTTCCAGCCAAGTACCATGATTATCCAAGTGATATAAAAGTCAAGTGGTTTTGATTGAACCCTTCCATAAAATAGTTATCGTTCAGCTCAGTTACTCCTTTCACTTTACTTATCTCATTTAAATCATTGTATTAATTTTATAATTAAGTGTAGAAATCATGAGAGGCTTCCAGCCAAGTACCATGATTATCCAAGTGATATAAAAGTCAAGTGGTTTTGACTTAACCCTTCTAGAAAATAGTTATCGTATAGTTATTCCTTTCACCTTATTTTATCTCACTTAGGTTTCGAGTATGGATTGATGTCAATTCATATGAACCTAAACATAGTTGTTCTAATAATTTAACCATTTTTCCCACAATGCCCCTTATAGATCTCATTCACTCTAGCATTCCATTCTAACCAAAGATTCTTTAAATAATTAAACTTAACTATAATATTTTTTTTAAAAAAAGTGATTCTATATATTCTATTAAGATAATTAATTTAGTATTATAGACTATGAATGACTCATAACTATTAGAAGTATATCCCAGAGTCCATGTATATTAGCGACTTTTTCATGTATACAAACTCATTATTATCTATGAGTAAGCTTAATTCATTTATTAATATTATGTTTAATTACTTCTTGCTTAATTATATCTTAAATTAATAAATGAAGTTCTTGGTATTAGAAACACGGCATAAAAGGTAATCATGAAAGAGTTTATGATATGACATTATAAAAAAATGAACTAGCGTCTAAATTTAGTGACGACATAATTTTTGTCACTAAATTGTGATGGATTAGTAACTGATTTAATAATCAATCGTGAAATTTTGTTTTATCAATAAGATGATGAGTTTTGCGACAAAAATAAAAAAACAATCGCTAAATTTTAGAGGGAAAAATAACACCTTTTTTGCTTCTGATTTAGTAATAGGAATTTGGTTGCTAAAGTTCTTCAATTCCTTTTATTTTGGAAAATGGTTTATATAAATATAGCGAGTGAATTATAGTCATAAAGTGCAGAGAAATAGTTGTAAGAAAATAGCGACAGATTAAGTGATCATTATTTTTTGAGGGAATTTTTGGCATCCTATTTTACGACTATCTTAGCGATTGAATTTTGGCAGTCACTAAATGTTTCCAAGAATTTTTTAGTATTTAGTGACAGATCATTATCGTCACAAATCTGGTTGCTATTTGAAAAAAATATATAATAAATATATCTATTTTTAAGAAACAGATTTTGTAACTCTCCACCAAATCTTTAAAACACAAAGATAAAATCTTATTTCCCAAATTCGCTACTATTGGTGTTATCGCCAATAATCATCGGTAGCCTAGTCGGTGATAGCCAATCCAGTTGCTTCTCATGTGTGAAAGGTAATTTAAATGCATGTATACTGTAAGGCCCCTAACATGAACCTAATTTAATTTTGCATATTTGTATGATTAAGTTAAGGGGATGAATTAGCATGCTATTATGTTAATTGCATGAAAATAAAATAAAAGAATATGGTTTAATAGTATTTGAGGGTGTAATTGAAGTAAAAGATATTAATTTGGGGTTAATTTGTAATTGTGGCATTTTGGTGGCCAATTGTGAATAAAAGCATTTAATTCAAGGTTAATTTGAAAGAATGATTAAATTGATAGGTTGAATTAAGAAGAAGAGTTAGTGGAGGGGTTAAAGTCATTCATGCAAAGATTTGCTAGGTTTTCATGTGACATGCAAAATGATGAGGGAGTTAAAGGGAGATTTTGCCACTTATATAAATAGAAGGAAGTTAGTGGAATTTGGAGGTGTCAAGAAATTATGAAGGAATCGGCAATTGAAGAGTAAAACCAGAAAATAGATCACCTTCTTCTTCCTTTTGATTTCCAATGTTTTATCTTAAATGCATTGAGGATGATGGTTGTTGTTTAAGCAAGAGTAAAATGCAGTAAATTAAGGTAATCAAACTCTTAATTTAACCCTACATCATCTAAATCTTCTTCTTCTTTTCAAGTTAACTTAGAACAATGTATTTGCTGGAAATTTAAATGATCATGGTGATGGAATTTGTGAAGGAGAAGAGGAAGGAAGAAGGAACAAAGGAAAAGGAATTGATAGAGGTTGAAGACATTGGGTTTATCAACCAAGGTATGGGAATTTAGGCTGTTCATATTGCATGTGAAGTTGATTTCTGGAATTGAGTAGGATTTAAAGAACTTAATTTACGTTTTTCTGGAATTTTAACGATGTGAGGTTGAAGAATAAGACTATTTCTTGCCGAGTCGTGAACATTAGTCCGACTCGTGAAGCTCTTCACGAGTCGTGAAGTGCAGTTTTTCTTCTCCACTCATGAAGCTCTTCACGAGTCGTGAAGTACAGATCTTCTTCTTCACTCGTGAGCTTCTTCACAAGTCATGAGATTTGCCTTATTTGCTTCACTCGTGAAGCCCTTCACTAGTCGAACTCCCCTTCACGACTGAATGACCTATCTGGAATGTTTTGTGCATAAGTTGAGCTATAGAATAGAAAATTGAATGATTTTTTTTTGCATTGAAAATTAGACTTCCATACCTATATTTCATATGAAGAAACCTAAGTTTAAATCTGTCTCTAAGTACATGTAATCTAGGGTTGAATCCAGACTTGTTTTAGACTGTTCAATATAACAAAAATTGCAATATTGTGCAAATCATTACTACACTTGATTATATGATCTTTAAATTGATTGAGACAGATAGTTGCTTATGTGATAGTAAAGCTAATTGAATAAGACATGTAGTATGACTATCAATGAAGGATTTATATGAATACAGATGCATTCAATTGTGTATATGAATAAAGACTAGTGATTAAATATCTAACCTATACATGTGATTAGTCTTGTATATGATAGTCATATGCCAAATTGATATATATACACATGTAAATCCTATGACATGAAAGTGCACATATTGACATGTACCTATGCTATAAAATAGGAACTATAATAGTATGACTTTGGCATGTGTATATGCCCATATGAAAACATGTTGATATGTTGTATAGCACATGACCTGTATGGTGATAAAGGTATATATATATGTGTTGGAAACATGCTCATAAGAATAAATCAACTATATGCGAATGTACCCAACCCTTTGGGTCACAGTGTTGTTGTTAATAGAGTGCATAAACAGTGTCCTATTGTAATTCAAGGGAAATAATTCCTTGCTGATCTTATTGAGTTACCATTTCGGGAGTTTGATAATATACTTGGTATGGATTGGCTGTCTAGACATCATGCAGTGATTGATTGTGAAGCTAAAACTGTAACTCTCATTAGTTTTTATGGTGAAGAAACTTTAGTACAAGGCATTCGATCTGAACCTATAGCTAATGTAATATCAGCTATGCAAGCTAAGAGATTTTTGAGAAAAGGGTGTGAAGCTTTCTTAGCACTTGTGCTTGATTCAAAAATAGAAAATGTGAATCTTCAAGAGATTCCAGTGGTGAAAGAGTTTCCTGATGTGTTCCCTGAAGACTTACCTAGTCTTCCACCTGAAAGGGAAGTTGAATTGTCTATAGACATTCTACCTGGTACAGCTCCTATTTCGAAGGCACCATACAGGATGGCTCCTTTGGAATTGAAAGAACTAAAGGCTCAGCTACAGGAGTTGCTTGACAAAGGCTTCATTAGGCCTAGTACATCACCATGGGGTGCACCGATTTTATTTGTGAAGAAAAAGGATGGGTCTATGAGGATGTGCATAGACTACAGACAGTTAAATAGGGTAACAATCAAAAATAAGTATCCTTTACCAAGAATTGAAGATTTATTTGATCAGTTGAAGGGTGCTGGAGTGTTTTCCAAGATTGATTTGCGCTCGGGTTATTATCAACTTCGGGTTAAAGATGTAGATGTTTCCAAAACAGCCTTTAGAACCCGATATGGGCATTATGAGTTTCTGGTGATGCCTTTTGGGTTAACAAATGCACCGGCTGCGTTTATGGATCTTATGAATAGGGTGTTTAGACCCTACCTGGATCAGTTTGTTGTTGTGTTCATAGATGACATTTTGGTGTATTCGAAGAATGAAACGGAACATGCTGAGCATTTGAGAATTGTTTTACAGACTCTGAGGGAAAATCAGTTGTATGCTAAGCTGAGCAAATGTGATTTTTGGCTTAAGGAAATTTCTTTTCTTGGTCATGTAGTATCTTCTGAAGGCATTAGGGTGGATCCAGCTAAAATAGAGGCTATAGTGAATTGGAAGCCGCCTCGAAATGTGACAGAAGTGAGAAGTTTTCTGGGCTTAGCAAGTTATTACCATCGCTTTGTGAAAGGCTTTTCAGTTATAGCCGCACCACTCACTAAACTGTTGAGAAAGGGTATAAAGTTTGAGTGGACTGACCGATGTCAAGCAAGTTTTGATCAGTTGAAGAAATTTCTGACAGAGGCTCCAGTTTTGACACAGCCAGTTACAAGAAAGGAGTATGCTATGTATAGTGATGCTTCTATAGTTGGCTTGGGTTGTGTGTTAATGCAAGATGGCAAAGTAATTGCCTATGCATCTAGACAGTTTAAGCCACATGAACAAAACTATCCAACCCATAACCTAGAGTTAGCAGCAGTAGTGTTTGCCTTGAAAATTTGGCGACATTATTTGTATAGGGAAAAGTGTAGAATCTATACAGATCACAAGAGTCTCAAATATTTGCTCACTCAAAAGGAACTTAACTTGAGACAGCGAAGATGGTTAGAACTGTTTAAAGATTATGATTGTATAGTGGATTACCATCCAGGCAAAGCTAATGTTGTAGCTGATGCCTTGAGCCGTAAGATGATTGCTGCTATGATTGCACATCGCTGTAGATGGAAAATTGCTTATGATGGCACTTTAATAGCACAGTTGAAAGCTAGACCTTGTTTGAGGCAAACAGTGATTGATGCACAGAAACATGATGAAAAGTTGCAAAAGATTTTGAAGTCTTTACATGAAGGGACCCAGTCTGAGTACTCAGTGAAAGAAGATGGGGGTGTGTATTATCAGAATCGATTGTATGTTCCTGATGACAAAGAATTAAAGAGAACAGTATTGAAAGAGGCTCACAATATAGTATTTACTATGCACCCTGGTGGGAATAAGATGTACCAGGATTTGAAACAAAGTTATTGGTGGCCTGGCATGAAGAAGGATGTGGTAGCCTATGTTTCCAAATGTTTGACTTGTCAGCAGGTAAAAGCAGAGCACCAGTTACCCTCTGGTTTGTTGAACCCCATTCCAATTCCACAATGGAAATGGGAGGATATCACTATGGATTTTGTAACAGGATTGCCCTTTACACAGAAAAAGCATGATGCTGTTTGGGTTATAGTTGACAAGTTGACTAAATCAGCTCATTTCATACCAGTTCGGATGGACTACCCTATGGATAAGTTGGCAGAACTTTATGTGAATGAAATTGTTAGACTGCATGGCATTCCGGTGTCAATAATCTTTGATCGAGATCCAAGATTTACATCAAGATTTTGGCAAAGTTTGCAACAAGCTTTGGGAACTCAGCTTCGTTACAGTACAGCATTCCACCCTCAGACGGATGGGCAATCTGAACGGGTTATTCAGATTCTAGAGGATATGATGAGAGGATGTGTTTTGGAGTTTGCAGGAAGTTGGGATAGGTATCTACCTTTAATGGAGTTCGCCTACAATAACAGTTATCAAAGGAGCATCGAGATGGCACCATATGAGGCCTTGTATGGCCGGAAATGTAGAACTCCTGTTTATTGGACTGAATTGTCTGAGCGCAAAGTTTTTGGTCCTGATATTGTCAAAGACACAGAAGAAAAGGTGCAAGTTATCAGGCAGAGATTGAAGGAAGCTAGTGATAGACAGAAGTCTTATGCTGATTTGAAGAGAAGAGATATTGAATATCAAGTGGGTGACAAAGTGTTTCTGAAAGTGTCCCCTTGGAGAAAAGTATTAAGATTTGGGAAAAAGGGTAAGCTAAGTCCGAGGTTTATAGGCCCATATGAAATTATTCAAAGAGTTGGGCCAGTGGCATATAGATTGGCTCTCCTTATGGAACTAGCCAAACTTCATGATGTGTTTCATATTTCTATGCTTCGAAGGTATCGATCAGATGAATCCCATGTGATACCAGTTCAAGACGTGCAAGTACAGCCAGATTTCACTTATGATGAAGAACCTATAGCAATTCTGGCTAGAGAAGTTAGACAGCTTAGAAATAAGCAAATTCCACTTGTTAAAGTACTCTGGCAACATCATGATATACAAGAAGTTACTTGGGAGCCAGAAGCAGCTATGAAGGAACAACATCCTCACTTATTCCAAACAGGTATGAATTTCGAGGACGAAATTCTTAAGGGGGAGAGAATTGTAAGGCCCCTAACATGACCCTAATTTAATTTTGCATATTTGTATGATTAAGTTAAGGGGATGAATTAGCATGCTATTATGTTAATTGCATGAAAATAAAATAAAAGAATATGGTTTAATAGTATTTGAGGGTGTAATTGAAGTAAAAGATATTAATTTGGGGTTAATTTGTAATTGTGGCATTTTGGTGCCAATTGTGAATAAACGCATTTAATTCAAGGTTAATTTGAAAGAATGATTAAATTGATAGGTTGAATTAAGAAGAAGAGTTAGTGAAGGGGTTAAAGTCATTCATGCAAAGATTTGCTAGGTTTCCATGTGACATGCAAAATGATGAGGGAGTTAAAGGGAGATTTTGCCACTTATATAAATAGAAGGAAGTTAGTGGAATTTGGAGGTGTCAAGAAATTGTGAAGGAATCGGCAATTGAAGAGTAAAACCAGAAAATAGATCACCTTCTTCTTCCTTTTGATTTCCAATGTTTTATCTTAAATGCATTGAGGATGATGGTTGTTGTTTAAGCAAGAGTAAAATGCAGTAAATTAAGGTAATCAAACTCTTAATTTAACCCTACATCATCTAAATCTTCTTCTTCTTTTCAAGTTAACTTAGAACAATGTATTTGCTGGAAATTTAAATGATCATGGTGATGGAATTTGTGAAGGAGAAGAGGAAGGAAGAAGGAACAAAGGAAAAGGAATTGATAGAGGTTGAAGACATTGGGTTTATCAGCCAAGGTATGGGAATTTAGGCTGTTCATATTGCATGTGAAGTTGATTTTTGGAATTGAGTAGGATTTAAAGAACTTAATTTACGTTTTTCTGGAATTTTAACGATGTGAGGTTGAAGAAGAAGACTATTTCTTGCCAAGTCGTGAATGACTTCACGAGTCGTGAACATTAGTCCGACTCATGAAGCTCTTCACGAGTCGTGAAGTGCAGTTTTTCTTCTCCACTCGTGAAGCTCTTCACGAGTCGTGAAGTACAGATCTTCTTCTTCAATTGTGAGCTTCTTCACGAGTTGTGAGATTTGCCTTATTTGCTTCACTCGTGAAGCCCTTCACTAGTCGAACTCCCTTTCACGACTGAATGACCTATCTGGAATGTTTTGTGCATAAGTTGAGCTATAGAATAGCAAATTGAATGATTCTTTTTGCATTGAAAATTAGACTTCCATACCTATATTTCATATGAAGAAACCTAAGTTTAAATCTGTTTCTATGTACATGTAATCTAGGGTTGAATCCAGACTTATTTTAGACTGCTCAATATAACAGAAATTGCAATATTGTGCAAATCATTGCTACACTTGATTATATGATCTTTAAATTGATTGAGACAGATAGTTGCTTATGTGATAGTAAAGCTAATTGAATAAGACATGTAGTATGACTATCAATGAAGGATTTATATGAATACAGATGCATTCAATTGTGTATATGAATAAAGACTAGTGATGAAATATCTAACCTATACCTGTGATTAGTCTTGTATATGATAGTCATATGCCAAATTGATATATATACACATGTAAATCCTATGACATGAAAGTGCACATATTGACATGTACCTATGCTATAAAATAGGAACTATAATAGTATAACTTTGGCATGTGTATATGCCCATATGAAAATATGTTGATATGTTGTATAGCACATGACCTGTATGGTGATAAAGGTATATATATATGTGTTGGAAACATGCTCATAAGAATAAATCAACTATATGCGAATATACCCACAGGTATGTACATTTATGATTATGTATATGAGAATATGAGCATGTAATTGCCTTATGAGATAGAAGATGTATTAGCATGACTATGAACATGTGAAACGCTTAATGAGACCATGATCAAGTATATGATATGATGATTATATGTCATGCCTATATGTTATGATGCAAATTATATAGTCATACAGTTTTGAATAAACCAGATGTATATCTTGGCATGTGAAATGTGCATATATCTGATTATGCACCAGAGAATTCATAGTTTTATAAGACTATGTATATGTGTACAACATTATACCATGAATACAGTATCAATATGTGAATTGAACACGAATATAGTTCTGCCTGCGATAGAGTTTTAGATGTGGATAGATAGGCGCCTATAGGGAAATTGCAGCTGCCATAGTTTGGCCCGATTGGGTCCATAGTATATATATGATCCCGTTTGGATCATGATCAGTCCCGTTTGGGTTGAGAGGCGACCCCGTTTGGGTATGCTTGACCGGTCTATAGTATAGTTTGGCCCCGTTTGGGTCTATAGATTTGATATCTTCGGATATCCTTCTTTGATACCGATGTGTATCCACAGTTCTTGTTATCCACCGATAAAGCTAAGGCAGGCTAAACGTTATTCATAGTAATGATAAAGAAATTAAACAGTTAAAGGGATTTGACTAAAGATTGATATTGTGGATCATAATGTTGTTTTACCATAGGAATTATTTTTTATTTGAATATGTTTACATGGGAAATTACTGTCTATATGAATTATGAATATGAGAATATTTGTTACTCTTTGGGTACAATGTTATGCACATGAGAATATGCTTTATGCTTTAAAGTATATGTTATTGTTGCCATGCTATGTTGGACATGTTGTTTATAGTATATGTATATATTGTATATGTATGTTTTGATGACCTATGTGAGTGGTCATCCATCTGTAGATATTCCCCACTAAGCTTTATAGCTTAGCACGGGTTATTTTATCCGTGTAGGTTCAAATAGCAAGACTTTTGTTGAGGGACGTTCTCTGCATCAGGAAGGGCCAACCATCGACTTATAACCTTTATGTAGGATATTTTGTAATACAATTATCATATGTTTTGTATATGGTCCAGTTATCTTATGATATGTATAAAACCTATGTGGAATATTGTAACTCATTAGTAGTAAAGCTAAGACAGATGTGTGTGCATGTGATATGCATAAAGTAATCTTCATATAGTTTAGTATGCATGATAATAGGTATAAAAAGGGAAAAACATGAATAGACTTGTAGCTCGAATATAAGCATATGAAATCATATGGCATGATTAATGGCTAAATGATGATTAAATGAACATGTAGCATAAGCATGATTCATAGTATTCATGATACATGTTTAATAGGGTATTTGCATAGGGGGTGCTACATATACGTCCATTAAAACTTCTTCTTTGAATAGACCAGTTTAAATGAGCTATTATTCATGTAAAATTTCTTCTTTGTTTAGGTTTTCGGTGACATTGGCCAGGTAAAATTTCTTCTTTTTCTTTTGACTTTGTTCATCTATTGTTAGTGGTTTATAAGAGCAGTTCTTATTCTTATTCTGCATCTTACTTTTTATATAAACATTTCCTATTACCATTTCCCCTCTTTCTCTTGATAACCCACTTCTTATCATCACATATTTCATATAATGGAGGTGCCTGTGTAGCCCCTACCTTTATTTTTCTTCTTTTTTTAAAGTGCTAAGATAACATTTGTGCTTTTCCATTGTTTATTATTTACAAAATCATAGGTTTTTTTAGTGTTTTTCCCCCTTGAATATCAATTTATGTGATGTTAATGGGTTAATAAGTTTGGTTTATTAAGGTAATGAACTGTGGGTTTAATTTTAATAATGTTGTTATGGAATTTTTGGGTGCAGGAGATCTTGGCCCTACAATGGTTTGATTTTGCTCTCCAATCCTACATGTTATACTTTTATTTGATTATAGGTATTTCATCTGACAAGATTTATAGACTTGTTTTGGTTGTTTCCTCTAACACCTATGGAATTTTGACTGGTGTTACTCCAATAAGTTCTTGATTCTTTTACCTTTCTCTAGTGTGGATTATACATTAGAAGTGTCAAGTTAGGACATTATGGTTTACAATAATTTGGTGCAGTAAAAATTAACTGGTCAACATCCCTCCATGTGATTTTTGAAATTCTCTTGGTTAAGAAAAATAATTTCATGTAAAGATGGTATAAAGCCTGAATTTTTCCATGAAGTTATTTGTCAATTTTCATCCACTGTAAATCTACAATTTTGGCTATATTGTTTATTATCCCATGACTGAATTTTAAAATTTTGATTTAAAGATTAATGATTCATATATTTAGAAATATTGATTTTTGGTCATGTTTGATTAAAATTAAAAAAAAAAAGAAAAATCGAATGAACTTATTGATATTGCTTATCAAGATTTGTTCTTTTACACAAAATAATATGTTTATAGGAGTTGTTCGTATCATAATTTAATCCATATAAAAAATATTTTTTATCATAATTTATGTTTTAAAAATTAGATGTTAAACCATAGCATCAAACATAATTGAATTCATATTGAATATGCATGAAAACCTAATCCAGCCAAATTCACGAACAAACTAGGATTTATGGTCTATTCTTGATTAAAATGACTTTTAAACCTCACGATATAACCAATTTTATTAAAGTCTTATTGCATTTGGATTTTCAACCTTACTTGGACCGGAACAACGATCAATTTCTAGTTTTTTTGAGTGAACCGTTCGAGCCATTCAAACAATATCAAATGCTATATAGCTCTAATTGTGGACTTTGTTTAATGATATTTTCTCTTTTTTTAAAATAAAAAATAAATGATTATAAAAGAATAAATACGAAAAGTGTAACATATTTAACTTATTTTTTATTTTTTGATTTTATTTCAATCGTATAATTTTGATATTCCTATCATAGTTTCGATAATTAATCTACATTGTTTGATATTAAGTTTGATAGAGTTTGGATGTGCCTATGACTTTTTAATAATTATCATATTTAGGTCAGAATAATTGATTTTTAATTAAAATAGGAATAAGAGTTAAATTATGATTTTAACTCTCCAATTCCCTTTATAAATAGGCTTTTAGTAAACTTATGTGAGGTTACACAATTGTTACTTTCTACACACAATATTCTCTCCCTATACACAAAATAATATCTCTCTCTCCAAAGGGCATTTAGATTATGGAATAGTCACTTTCTTCTTGATGTATGTGCTTATAGTCGAAAGCTCATGCCGGTGATGTGAAAGTGAAGGACCAAGCCTGGATAATAAGAAGTAGAATTTATAGAGAATCCATTTTCTAGTTTTTGTTTTGAAGCAACATTAAATCTGAGATGGTGCTCAGAAGTGGATGTTATATGTATCGTCCATGACTTTATAAACAGTTTTATGGAATACCTTTTAATTTGTACAATAGGATCAGGAAATCATTTCCAGTGACAAGACTAGTTTTGTCACATTCTAGGTTCCTTGAGTATTTGGCATGAGTGTCAATTTATTATTGGCTAATGAATTTTTTCACTTAGGATTTATGTTTCCTATTATTAGATTAAAAACAAGTGTGTCTTATCTTATTTTAAAAGTTTCTTTTTGAGATTGTTGGATATTTATAATTGATTAAATAAATAAGTTTATTTATCTTTTGCATATTATATTAGCATTTAACTTTTATTATAAATGTGTTTATTTTATTATTAATTGCTTAGCAAAATTTTATAAGTAAAATGTTTGCATGATAATTAAGTTTAGACTTAAATTATCTTAAGCATAATATCCTTCATTAAGTTTAAGAACTTAATATCCAACAATTAATTTTTACTATGCATGAAACTTTAACCTAGAAGGTTAGACATTAAAATTTAGAGGGTAATTGGAAACTTTAAGTATTCTTTTCGAATTTAGGCCTAATATATAGCTTTATTAGGTTATCTTTTCAAATTTTTTTCCATTAGTGATTAAAGTATCTAAAATGGCATCCACTTCCAAATCAATTATTGTCGAACTTAGCAAAAATATGAAACTAAATGGTGATAATTATGAAATCTGGAGTATAAAGATCTAATATATATGTGCTTGAAGAGCAAGAGGCTCTAGAACCCTTATGTTCAATTATGACTAAATCCAAGGATGGCACCACTACCCAGCATAGGCGGGACCAAGATGCTTACATGGTATGGAAAAAGAAAAATTCCATTGCCTGCATCATCTTGTTGAGCATAACGGATGATGACATCATTAATCAATTCCACAAGTATCACAATGCAAAAGATCTGTGGATCGCCTTATAGGAAAAGTTCAAAGGTGTGTCTCTGACAAATCTTTGATCATTGATGATCAAGTTTGATGCTTATCAGAAGAAGTTTGATCACAGCATGCAAAAACATCTAAGAGAGATTGAAAATATGATTTTTAAGCTTAGTAAGGCTGGTTATAAGTTGATCAGTTAGCAACAGGTCCAAGCTGTCATCCATTTTTTATCTAGGAGTTAGGAGCATATGAAGATACAATTGACTTCTATGGACAACATCAAGACATTTGGGGATGTTGCTTGTCATCTTGAACTGGAAGAGGACCGTCTAATGGAAATTAAAGTCAATGCTGAGGTGCATATGGAACAATCTCATTCTAATGGAACAAGTTCAAACCAAAATAAGAGAAAAAGATTTAAGAATTAGGGTAAAGACAAGGCTAGGGAGCCCAAAAGGCAAAAAGTGAGATAGAATGCTAACAAGTCCAATGGCAAAAAGAAGATTAACATTTCAAGAGTGAACTACTTCAATTGCTAACAAAAAGAATACTATACAAAAGATTGCACTGTGCCTAAATAGCTATACTATTTTGACTCAAGAGTTAGTGAAATATGTGTATCTAGCTTTGTATTTCTAACTAATTTTCATCCTTTATTGGTGATAGACTCAAAAGCAACAAACCATATGACAAGGAATCGAGATGCCTTTGTTGAATTCTGATGAATCACAACAGGAGCTAAATGGATTTATGTGGGAAATAATGCCAGAGTGGCAGTTGATGGGATGTGCACATGTAGATTAGTCTTGTATGAAAGCTGAATCTTACTCCTACATGATGTACTCTATGCCCTAGAGATTCATAGGAATTTAGTTTTTGTTTTAGCCTTGATGAGATAAGGTTTTGATTTGCATTTTAAGGATGACAACATGCATTTATGTTTGGATGGTTTTTATTATGGTTCTGGTTTTATTTCGAACGATTTTATTATTATGGATATTAATCCTGATTATATGAATAATACTAGTTTTTCCTTTATTTCTTCTTCTACTTCTTATAGTTATAAGAATAACGTGAAATTGTGGCATGCTAGGTTAAATCACATTGGGCAAGACCAAATAAGCTGGTTAGCCAAAGTAGGTTTATTAGGTAACCTTAATAAATTTGATTTACCAACTTGTGAGCATTACCTAAAAGGAAAACTAATAAGAAAACCATTATGAAAAGGAACTAGGGTTGAGCTTCCATTATAATTAATCCGTTCTAATGTATGTGGTCCAATGAATGTGAGGATAAGACATTGGGCCTACTATTTTATCACATTTATAAATGATTATACGAGATATAGTAATGTTTACTTTATTTCTCACAAATTAGAAGTATTGAGTTGCTTCAAAAGTTATATGAACTTAGTTGAAAATCAATTAGAGACAAAAATCAAAGCTTTAAAAACTAACAAAGGTTGGGAATATCTTTCTGATGAATTTAAAGCTTTATGTGATAAAAATGAATTAAGCATCAGTTGTCTATTCCTAAAACTCCATAACAAAATGATGTTAGGGAAATAAGAAACGAGACTCTCCTAGACATGGTAAGATCTATGATTGTTGAGGCAAAATTGCTAAGCTCTTATTAGGGAGATGCATTTTTAATAGTCACATACGTTCTAAATCGAGTGCCCTCTGAGTCTGTCACATCCACTCCTTATGAGTTATGGATTGGTCAACAAACTGATCTAAGCCATTTATGACCTTGGGATTGTGCTGCTTATATTTATAATACCTCAGGCAAATTTAGAAATTGGGACCAAGAGGTAAAAAGAGTATCTTTGTGAGATATTTTGAAGTATCAAAAAGATACGTATTTATGGGTAAGCAAGAAAATGGCATAGTGATAGAATTTGAATCATGAGACATCATTTTCCTAGAAAATGAATTTCCAAAGTTGGGTCAAGTGAGTTAAAACTTCACTTTCTATGAGACTCAAGAAATAGAACCATCAAGATCACTCCATCCGAGTGGAAGGAAATTTAAAGAAGAAGGTCAAGACCCTCTTCCTAATGATCCTGATGTTCGGGATCCTCACTCTAGTGGGAGTCTTTCTGACTTCAATGGAAATATGGATATTCAGGACCCTTACTTGAGTAGGAGTATTCCTAGCTCCAGTGGGAGCCATGGATCTCAATCCCAATAGGAGTATTCCGAACTACGATGAATATATGAGATATATTTATCAAAATTCAAAATTACAAAAATCGAAAAGGAAAAGTGTTCCACGTCTACAATTTGAGATCGAAGGCTCAAACGAAGCCCTTTTAGTTACCCCACAAGATGAAGAAGAGCCTAAAAATATACAATAAGCTCTTTCATACCCAGCTAAAGAAAAATGGATTAAGAAAATGGAAGAAGAAATGGCATCTATGAGATTAAATCAAGTTTAGGAACTGGTTGATTTACCTAAAGGATGCAAACCAATTAGGAATAAATGGATTCTCAAGGTAAAGCTAAAAGTTGATGGAAGCATCAAAAGATATAAAACTCAGCTAGTAGCTAAAGGGTTTACACAACAGGATGGAATTGACTATAAGGAGACTTTCTCACCTGTTGTAAGATTTACATCTGTGAGGTTAATTCTAGCCTTAGTGACTAGTCTAGACCTGAAGCTACATCAAATAGATGTAAAGAATATTTTCCTCAATAGAAGAAATCTACATGAAACAACATAAAGGTTTCATTGAAAAAGGCAACGAAAAAAAGGTTTGCGGATTGAAAAGATCAATCTATGGCCTTAAACAGTCTTCAAGATAATGGTACTTGAGATTTCATGAAACAACCATGTCAAATGGATTTGACATGATTGATGAAGACCATTATCTTTATAACAAAAGCTCTAAAGATAAATTTGTTATTATAACTTTGTATATAGACGACATACTTATAGTAGAAAATGACGTACAGTACTTAAATGAAATCAAAGAATGATTATCTTCCAACTTTGAAATGAAAGACATGGGTCAAGAAAACTACATTCATGGAATTAAGATTTCAAGAGATCGTTTAAGAAGGTTGTTGCCTCTTTCGCAAGAGATATTTATCAATAAAGTCCTTGAACAATTTAATATGCAAAATTGTGAATCCATTGATGACCCCATTGCCAAGAATCAGTTTCTTAGCAAGAGTATGTATCCTGAGATGCTAGAAGAAATGGAACGTATGAGGAAAGTTCAATCTGCCACTATTATGGATAATCTAATGTATGCACTGTTGTGTACAAGATCTAAAATATGCTATACAGTGGGCATAGTAAGCAAATATCATTCCAACCTAGGTGAAGCATATTGGAAAGCAGTGAAGAGGATACTTAGATACCTCAAAGGTACCGCAAACTATTCTTTTTGTTACCAAGGTAAGGATCTAAGATTGAGAGGATACATAGATTTTAACTGGGGAGAAGATGTTGATAAGAGAAAATCCACTTCAAGATTTATTTTCATGCTTGGCAAGTGTACCATCTCATGGAATAGCAGGAAAAAAATATGCATAGCCTTGTCAACAACGGAAGCTGAGTTTATCGCTTCCTCAACTATAGTACAAGAAGTGGTTTGGCTGAAAAGGTTTATAGACCATTTAAGAGTAATTGCTTCAGAGGAACCATTGACCATCTACAGTGACAGTCAATCATCGATAGCTTATCTCAAAAATCCTAAATTTCATAGTAGGACTAAGCATATCAACATTAAGTATAACTACACAAAAGATATAGTTGCATGAGGAGAAATGAACTTACAATATATTTCCATGCAAGATATGATAGCAGATCCACTAAGCTAGTATCAAAATATGTGTTCGAGAGACACTTTAGATCTCATGGTTTGTGTAGGATTTGAGTTGTACTATTTCCATTGTAATCGCTTAACATTATTATTTAGGAATAATAATAAAGTTCATTATTTAGCAATACATAAGTGTGAATATTTAACGTGTAAATATTTACTATTATTTATGATTTAGCATGTAAGATAGATAAGTAGCCCACTCACATTGATGTTTACCTTAGTTTTGACAATGAGTTAACAAAGACTAAGATGAGATAATTTTTGAACATATGGTGAACTCGAGAGCCTATTCAATATAAAATTGTCATCTTGTAGAAAATACAAGATTAATCTTGTTAAGGTGCAAGATAAAGACATACATGGGGTTGTGTGCTTTGGATTGAGATCTAAACTGGATTAAGTGTAATCCTATAACAAGTTAAATGTAACCATCATATTCTGTCTTGAAAGCCAGAAGTAATCTTGAAGTCGGAGGACTTAAGTTGGATCTTTTGGTGTGTCATAATCTTATGTTTCTATATGGTTTTAAAATACATTTTGTAAGACATGCGCTCCTCGAAGGGAAGGAAAGAATACCATAATACATGTTTCATACCATGTGTGCTTACGTGACCGAGAGATGGAAATTTCATAAGTGAATTATCTCAACTTTTCCTAGTGTGAGACTCTATTGAAAAATAACCCTTAGGATCCTTAACTTATCCCTGAAGTTTGATTCAGTATGGCTAGCTTAGTTAGCCTCCAAAAGGATATGGAATAATTCGGCCGGGCAGATTTAATTAGAAAAGCAAGTTGAATCATGATGGATGGCATATAGTAAGAGGACAAGATAGCCTTTGTATCACATTTAATAGTTTTGTGATTCACCGATATGCCTATTATAGTCTCTATGAGTAGAGACATGGTAGTGAGCACGAAAATTATTTTATAAGATGAAGAGTTAAAATAGTAAATGTGAAAAGGCAATCTAGGGTTAAGCATACATGAAAAAGAAAGATCTTACTTACATTTTTCAAGATGCTACATATCCCTAATAGGTGTGTAGCACTAGTACTCTCGATGTATGCTAGTCACACGATCTATTTACCTATATGACTGGAGATATTAGGTGAAAAAATATTCTATCATGTGTGAGTGGGAGATGATAGAGTTTAGGTACATCCATGACTCTACAATAATTATCCTATTTAGGTTAGGATAATTGATTCCTAATTAAAATAGGAATAAGAGTTAAATTATGATTTTAACTCTTCAATTATCTCCATAAATAGGCTTTTAGCAAACCTATGTGAGGTAACACAATTGTTACTCTCTACATATAATATTATCTCCCTATACGCAAAAAATATCTCTCTTCAATGGGCATTTAGATCATGAAATAGTCATTTTCTTCTTGGCATATGTGCTCATAGTCGAAAGCCCATGCCAGTGATGTGAAAGTAAAGGTCCCTTGCTTTCGCTCGTATCAAAGTGTTATGTTCTACAAAAGATAAACATTTTTACCCATAATATTTGATTTATGCTCTTTTATAGTGCATAAATGCTAACAAAGTTAAAAAAATATTTTATTGTTTATATCTATTAGTATTGATAAAAATAATTTTAAGAAAAATAAAAGTAGAGTTTATAATATATTATAAATTCAAATAAAATAGAAAATGATAAAATATTAAAATTGGTACTATGCTTGTAGATTAGATTTGCAATTGAAATTTGGTTCAAAGTAGACATGGCAATTTTTTACCCAATTTAAAAATCCGATTAGATTTGCAATTGAAAATTGCTTCAAAGTAGACATGGTGATTTTTTATCCAATTCAAAAATTCGCCTCGAATCTATCTTGAAATAGTGATTTGAACTCAAATTAAATATCAAGAAAACTCGAATGAACCGAGAATTTTAAGATAGAACCCAAAATCCAAAATATCTATCCAAAAATACATGAAATCAAACTCGATCTAAACCCGTGATCCAACTTTTTTCAATCAATATTTTTATATCATGTTTATATATATATATATATATATATATATATATATATATATATATATATATATATATATATATAATATTCCATTTTATTAATATTTCCTTTCCAATTTTATATAAAAGTTAGATTTAATTGAAAGAAAAAAATATCTAATTATTTAAGTTAATTTTAAGTTGTAAAAGATAAAAGGAAAAAAAATAAAAAATTGAAATAGAAAATGATAATTAAGTGGCATATAGTGTATACTATATTTTATTATTTTTAGTTTTTGCATATTACCTTTTTCGATCTTTTTCGTTTCATATTCTAATTTGTCATAATTCTATTGCTCATAGTTCATCCACCATCTTACATCACTATCATTGTTCAACCGTGATCTATCGATTATTCTCTCATCAAATCATAACATTTCAAACTTGAGACAAAGTATAATGCCTTAAAAATTCAGAGTTTGTGAATAGTATAGTCCAAACTATGAATAATACTTTTTGAGATCGATGAATAGTTCCATACAAGACATGAATATTATTTTTTTAAGCTATAAATAGTGTCATTTGAGACTAACCAAAAGATTTAATTTGAGGTGGAAACAATTTCATTTAATGTGTTAAAACTAAAATGAAAATCCAAGTCAAGGTTTTACTGTGACCCATGACCTGTTTAAACAAGTCTAAACATGGTCAAAATTAATCCGGAATGCCAAAAAAATCAAACTGACAAATATGATGAGTTATATATGATGCCAAATATATATTTTAAATAGAAAGATTGAAAATTCAAAATTGATCCGAGATATCAAAAAAGTCAAAACCAAATTAGTCAAACCAAAAAGTAACCTAATTATATCAAATTATTTATGTTTCGATTTCTCAATTTCAATCCGATTTCTCAATTCTAACTGTGATCTAAGATCCAATCTGAATCCATCCAAAAAATAAATGACCCAACTTAAAAGTGATGCATAAAAATAATGACTTAAAAAACCAAAAAATATCTAACCTGAAGTGACCTAAATTTGTCCGATCCGATCCGTTTGTAAGTCTAGTTTGAAGACTATATTTTCAAGTTTCGCCTAATTCTGTAATTTGGTGATTTTATTAAGTTTATGGATAGAAATCTATGAGTTAGATAGAAGATATTTTTTGGAATGAGACATAAAAATACGCATGACATTGGCAAAAATATTGAGTTAATTACTTACACATGCATCTTAATTTTATCAATGATATTTTACACACTTTTGGGGAAAAAAAACTTATTTCCCATTTGAGGTTATCAGTCCATACATTATCCTATTTTTGACAAGAATACATTTATTATCTCTTAAATTTTTCTAGTATATTGATCGTTTCCCCAAGGCTAAAGAACCTAAAACCCCTTGAACATACACTTTGATGGCAAAAAAAAATTAGATAAACACCCTCCCTATTGAACCTCCAAACAACAAGTGATTGGAAACGTCAGTAATTGGGATAATAAGAATAGAAAAATGCCACATTCAAAATAATTGATAAGTTAATCTAATTCTTAATGCAATTAAGAAGAAAGAACAAAGCTTTCTTGAAGATAAACCTTTCAACTCGTATTCATTCACAAATCTCCCTTTACATGGCTAAAAGAGAGTATTTATACTCTTAACTAGTCTTAAACCCAATTCTACCTAAGTCGGACTAAAACAACTACTTAAAACCCAATTAAAATAAAGTGACGAATTGGGCTTGTTTTAGATAGGCTCAAGTATCTTACTTAAGAAAATGAACCTTAATTAAGCTACTTAAGTTAAATAACTTTTAATAAAGTCACATTCTCACTTAAATAAAAGTCCAATTATGTTAAGTAGGCCCAAAAAATTAACTATGAATACAAAAACCCTATTACATAAATATCACATGCTATGCACATGTCTTCCACTTGCTCATGTCATACATGACTTGCACATGTTCTTCCAAGGATTGAATCTTCATTTAGGCTATTTTAAACTCATAAGGGTTCCTTTATCTTCACTGTAGGCTTCTCTTTGTGGTGCATTGACCCAAAGGCTTGACTATGTATTTTAAGCCTGTAATTAAAAGTAAAACACCAAATTTACCTCGTATAAATTGGAGCATGACCCAATGATATTTGGATCTTATATTTATATTTTTGCACTCCATTTAAACCCATTTGAATGACATAAGGTTGCCCTTCTTCAATGGCACAAGATAGCCCTCTTGGATCTATATCATTCCCTTACTCTTTAGAAAAGATTCGTCCTCGAATCTTAACCATATTCATGCTAGGAATTGAAGTTTTTCGAACTAATTCTTCTTTAAAGTTCTCCTTTTGGATTGGTGGAAATATCATGAAAGCCCCCTCATGGACTTTCTTATTCTAACTGATAAATGTGAATTATGTATAGTTTTTAACATGTTTTAAGTATTGTTATTTAGTTAAGTTAGTGTAATTTTGGTTAAATTAGAGTTAAAATATTAATTTGTGTGTTTTTGAAGTTAATTCAGAGTTTTTGATGTTTTTCAAGCTTAATATGCTAAAAAGGGCTTAAATTACAAATAAGGCAAGAGATTGGGGTCAAAACTGCAAAAATGAGAAATTAATGCGAGAAAGTGGGCATTGAGTCCAAAAGATTTTCACGTGACCACGTGAAATAGATGAAGAGAAGAATTCGTGGCCATGTGAAGGTTGCATCAAGAAAGCCATGGCCACGTGAGTTTGAGAAAGAAAAATACCCATGCCTACGTGTGAAGAACAAAAAGCATGAGATGTGGCCATGTGTCACTTCAAAGAGAACAACCCGTGCCCACGTGTGTCCCTCTTAATGCTCAACCCGTGCCTACATGTGGATTAACACTAATTTGGGTGTGGCCACGTGTAAGCTCTCCCATGCAACGAAGGATTTTCTTCAAGTTTCCTGTTTAAGTAGAGTTTGCTTCCTATTTAAATTCTGGAGTTTAAGAAGGGTTCTATTACATCTTTGGCCTATAAATAGGAGTCTGAAGCACCAGAGAAATGGGATCAATCTGAGAATTAAGAAAATTATCTTCTTAGTTTATTTTACGTTGTTTTCTGTTTTCATTGTTTCTTCAAAACTTTGTTTTGATTTTAAGTATGTCTTGTGAGTAGTTTTCTTTAACTTTTGCTAAAGGATACTTGAATCCTTAACTTGTATTGTTATGACTTAAGTTTGATCTTTAATTTAATGTAAGTTGATTATTTCTTAGTTCTTAAAGCATAGTCTTATCTTCATTCAATTTTAAATTGATTTTTAACTTAATTAAACATTGGTTTAAGTTGATTATTGATATGTATGTTCTTGGGTTAACTTATTTAGGTTAATGCATGATTATAATCTAAATAAGCTATACTTTTATGTTGGTTTAAGTAAATTAAGATTGAGAAAAGTGTAACTAAGAATAGGTGAAAGTTAAATTACTTGAGAAAGGATTTAATAGACATCTAGGAGAAATAATTCAGGTCTTTATGCTAAGTGTTGAATTTATCTGAATAAGAAAATTTTAATGATTGGAATGATAATCTTGAATAAAGTTATCTGGGTTTATTAATCTGAATTCTCCATAATCACTTGTGTCTTTTCTTTTGATTTAGTCATAACATTATTGGTTAAGGTGGATAGTCCTTTAGTGAAAGTTGTTTTAATATTGATTTTTACCTCATTCAATTTACTTGTTTTCATTTTATCTTTAGTTATTTTAACTCTTTCAATTGTTTTATTTTAGTTTTAAAATATTGCTTTTAGTTTTAATCTTCAATTATCATAACTTTGGAATTTCTCTTCTTTCTTTCTTCACACAAATTTGGTTTTAAAATTAAAATTACACATACAAGCACAAGTTTCCCTTGGGTTTGATATTTTGGGTCATAATTATATTTTCCTATATTACTTAGTCGATCTAGTACACTTGCTAGATATCGGTCAAGTTTTTGGTGCCGTTGTTGGGGAATACATTGGCATTTGTTTATTTATTTTGATTTTAAAGTGATTTTTGTGTGTTCTTCATCTATTTTCTATTTTTGTTTTAAAATTTTTCTCAAGTGTTAGTGGTTTATGGTGAGAGACAACCCCATCCTACCTATAGACCATGAAATTGAGAGGACATTTCATAGGATTAGAAGGCTAAGAGGCAATATGAATGACCCAGAAATAGAACAACCTATGAATGATCCACCACCACCTAGGATCGAAAAGCAAGACATACCCCACCAAGCTCTCGGGAATGGGTATAGACCTAGGACCATTAGGGATTATGCTATCCCTAGGTGGAATGAAGAACATAGAACCATTAGGATTCCTCACCACTAACCTTTTGAGATTAAACCCGCTACCATCACGATGATACAAAGAAATTAATTTTCGGGTTCGGACGTAAAGGATCATGCACAACATCTAGATATGTTCCTAGAAGTTAGTGACACTGTGCAAATTTCTAATATATCGATTGATACAATTAGGTTGAAACTCTTTCCATTCACCCTCATAGGAAAAGCTAGGGATTGGCTACAAATGCTACCTAATCAATCCATCCATTCTTGGCAACAAATGCAAGAAAAATTCCTTTGCAAATTCTTTCCACCTACTAAGACTGCCCTCATTAGAAAATAAATTAGTGATTTCCAATAATTTTATGAGGAGCCATTCCATGAAGCATGGGAAAGATTTAGGAGACTTTTAAAAAGCTATCCTCATCATGAGTTTCCTGTTTATCAACTAATGCACATTTTCTATGCAGGTGCCAATCCATCAACAAGATCTTTGTTGGATGCAGCCTCAAACGATAGCTTTATGAACTAAATACCTGAAGATGCATTTTTGCTTCTTGATGAGATGGCTACCAATGATGCTCAATGGGAAACCTTTAGAGCAGCTCAAAAGAAATAGGGAGTTCATAATATTGATGAAGTAGCAATGTTAAAAGCTCAATTGGAATTAATGGAAAAAACATTTAAAAGAAATAAATGAGCTTAAAGCTAAAAATATTTCTATGCTATCTAATGAAGTTGATGTTTATGCAGGAATTCAAGGATCTCCGGGAATGAAGACTAATGAAGGAATGGTAGAAGAAGTAAATGCCTTGAACCCATATAGTAATACCTACAACCTAGGATGGAGGAACCATCCAAACTTTTCATGGAGGGAAGGTAATCAAGCTTCTTCTTCTAACCCTAATCCTAGACCTCCTTTTAACCATAATCAACTTCCCAATAACCATCCTCTATACCAAAATCAAGCTCCACCACATTATCCAAACCAATACCCATCACAATCATACCATCAACCACCTAATTTTCAAAAGTCTTAACCTCCCCTGCCTTAAGAAAAGAAATCCAATATAGAAGAAATGATTGCAAACTTCATGGCCTCTCAAAACTCAATTTTAGCTAGTCAAGATGCTAAATGGAAATCACAAGATATTTGGATGAGAAACCAAGAGGCATCCATTAGAAATTTAGAGAACCAAATGGGGCAACTTGCTAGTTCCATATCAAACCAGACTCAAGGGACATTTTCATCTAATGTGGACCGAAATCCAAAAGAGAAAGTTAAGGCAATCACTTTGAGGAGTGGGAAGGAGTTAGAAAAGACTAAAATTGGTAAGAATTCTTCCCCAAAGGTGGAACCAACCACGGAGGTAAGTATTTCTAACTCTGAAAATGTTGAAAAAGTGCCTCCTACGGTTGAGAAGGGTAAAGGTAACGAAAAAGTTGTTTCTAAGGTGTTTGATAAGTCTCAATTACCTTTTCCTGTTCTAGCTAGAAAAGAAAGGCAAAATGAACAATTAAGTAGATTTTTAGATATTTTTAAAAAGCTACATATAAATTTACCATTTGCTGAAGCTTTATTACACATGCCTAAATATGCTAAATTTATGAAGGAATTGTGCACTAATAAGAAAAAGCTAGAAGGCATAGGAACAGTTCAATTATCCGATAATTGTAGTGCTATATTGACTAATAAAATTCCTAAAAAACTAGAATATTCAGGTAGTTTTACATTGCCTTGTGAATTATGAGGTAATTTTGTTAGGCATGCTTTATGTGATTTGGGTGCTAGTATTAACTTGATGCCTTATTCAATTTTCAGGAAATTGAATTTAGGTGATCTAAAGGAAACCCGAATGACACTTCAATTGGCGAATAGATCGATGAAGAAATCGAAGGGAATTATTGAGGACTTATTGGTGAAAGTCAAAAATTTCATCTTTTCGGTTGATTTTATGGTTATGGATATGGAGGAAGATAGGAAGGTGCCATTAATAGTAGGAAGGCCATTCTTGAACACGACGAGAGCTTTAATTGATTTTCATGGACAAACCGTTACTTTGAGATTCAACGAGGAGGAAATGGTTTTTAATGCTAATAAAATTTTAAAACACCCCTCGTATGATTTTGAAGAGTCCATTTACTTTGTTTATGAAGTTCAAGAATGTACCAACACAAAATAAGAGGAAATCATTCTAAATGATGAGCTTCAAAGTTGTTTAATGCATCCTAAACAAATGGAAGAGTTAGAAGCAAAGGAGAAGGTAAAAATCTGGAAAAAGAGCACAGTAAAAGTGAGGAAACGGAGGATGAACCATCCCCTCCTAAGGGAGATTCTAAACTTAAAACACTTCCATCTCATTTGAAACATGTATTTTTAAAGGATAATACTGAGCCAATAATTATTTCATCTTTATTGACAGGTTTGGAAGAGGAAATGCTCATTGAAGTCCTCAAGAAACACAAAGGAGCAATTGGTTCGGCAACATCCAACTTTAAAGGAATTAGCCCCAGTTATTGTACACATCGTATACCCATGGAGGATAATTTTAAACAGGTGGTGCAACCTCAACGAAGGCTTAACCCAACTATACAAGAAGTAGTGAAAAATGAAGTATTGAAACTACTTGATGCAGGTATAATCTATCCTATTTCTGATAGTAATTGGGTAAGTCCTGTTTAATGTATTCCTAAAAAAGGGGGGAATGACTGTAGCAATCAATGAAAATAATGAGTTAATCCCTACACGCATGGTAACGGGATGGAGAGTATGCATTGATTATAGGAGGTTAAATAATGCCACTAGAAAAGACCATTTTCCACTACCTTTTATTGACCAAATGTTAGAAAGATTGGCAGGAAATAGATTTTATTGTTTCTTAGATGGATATTCGGGATATATGCAAATATCTATAGCCCCGAAAGATCGAGAAAAGACCACATTTACATACCCATATGGAACATTTGCATATAGGAGAATGCCTTTTGGGCTTTGTAATGCTCCTTCCACATTTCAACGATGCATGATGGCAATATTTCATGATTTTATTGAAAAATTTATGGAAGTTTTCATGGATGATTTTACTATTTATGGTCATGATTTTGAATCTTGTTTGAATAATCTTACATTGGTCTTAAAAAGGTGTTAAGAGGCTAACCTTGTTCTAAATTAGGAAAAATGTCATTTCATGGTTAGAGAAGGAATTGTCTTAGGGCATAAAATTTCTGAAAAAGGCATTGAGGTAGATAAAGCCAAAGTTGATCTGATAGAAAAATTACCCCCTCCGACTAGTGTGAAGAGAATTAGAAGTTTTCTTGGTCATGCCGGGTTTTATCTTCGGTTTATTAAGGACTTTTCTAAAATTGCCAAACCACTTTCTAATTTATTGCTAAAAGATGTTGCATTTAACTTTGATGCTGAGTGTTTGCAGGCTTTTAATCTATTAAAGAAAAAGTTAGTAAGTTCACCCATCATTGCATCACCCAATTGGAGCTTACCATTTGAAATTATATGTGATGCAAGTGATTATGCAGTTGGAGCAGTCTTAGGACAGCGAAAGGAGAAGATTTTCTATACCATCTACTATGCAAACCATACACTCATCGGAGCCCAAGTCAATTACACCACTACGGAGAAAGAACTCTTGGCAATAGTCTTTTCATTCAAAAAATTCATATCTTATCTCCTAGGATCCAAAATTACGGTGTGGTCGGACCATGCGGCATTGAGGCACCTTTTTGCAAAGAAGGATTTCAAACCAAGGCTTATCCGATGGGTGTTATTACTCCAATAATTTGATGTTGAGATTAAAGATAAGAAGGGAGCAAAAAATTTCTTAGTTGACCATCTATCTAGATTAGATCATGCTAGCATCGAAAAAGGAGAAATTTCTGACTTATTTCCCAATGAACATATTTGTGCTTGTTACACTTATAACAATTCAGTTCCATGGTATGCTAATATAGCTAATTTTCTTGCAGGTGGTTATCTTTCTAAGGAATTTACTTGGCAACAAAAGAAAAAGCTGAAAGCAAATGCCAAACACTACCTTTGGGATGATCCGTATCTCATAAAAATTTGTTCGGATCAAGTGCTAAAACGGTGTGTGCCGAAATCAGAACAAGAAGCTATCATACTACAATGCCATAGAGGTGAGGTTGGCGACCATCATGGACCTAATCAAACTGTACAAAAGGTTCTTCAATCAGGTTTTTTTTTGCCAACCTTATTTTAGGATGTCAAAACTTTCATTGAAATGTGTGATAGATGTCAAAGGGTTGGGAACATTTCTAAAAGGGATGAAATGCCTATGAATAATGTACTTGAAGTTGAAATTTTTGATGTTTGGGGAATAGATTTTATGGGACCATTTCCTAATTCTTTTGGTTTTGAATATATTTTAGTAGTTGTGGACTATATTAGTAAATGAGTTGAAGCCATAGCTACTAGAACTTGTGATGCCAGCATAGTGCTTGAATTTATTAGAAAGAATATTTTTACTAGATTTGGAGCACCAAGAGCTATAATAAGTGATGGAGGCAAACATTTTGTCAACCATCAATTCAAAACCTTAATTAGGAAATTTGGAGTCAAGCACAAGATTACCACCCATACCATCCTCAAGCTAATGGGCAAGTAGAGGTATCTAATAAGGAGCTGAAATCAATTCTAGAAAAAACAATTAATAATTCTAGGAAGGATTGGTCTCAGAAATTAGATGAAGCTCTATAGGCTTACCGAACTGCATTTAAGACCCCTATAGGCATGTCTCCTTATAGGATTGTCTTTGAAAAAGCATGTCATCTTCCAGTAGAATTAGAGCATAAAGCTTATTAGGCTACCAAATTTCTTAACTTTGATTTGAGAAATACAGGAGAAAAGAGGAAATTGCAGCTTAATGAACTCGATGAAATTCGACAATGGTCGTATGACAATGTAGCACTTTACAAAGAAAAAACCAAACGTTGGCATGATAAGCATTTGAGGGTAAAAGATTTTGTCCCTGGTATGCTAGTAATTCTATATAATAGTCATCTTCGTTTGTTTCCAGGTAAACTGAAATCGAAGTGGCTCGGACCATACCAAGTGATGTCAAGCAATAACTTTGGAGTAGTAACGATAAAAAATTTAAGAGATGGTCATGAATTGACAGTAAACGGTCATCGGCACAAACCGTATCACTTAGGACAACAAGAGGTTGCTGAGGCAACCATGGTTCTTTAAGATCTCTAAAAAATGGTTTGGATAGTCTAGCTAGAGACTCTAAAACTTAGAACTTCAAATTTTTCTTCCTTTTAATCTTACAGTTTATTTTTGTTTTTGTGTGTTTCGATTCATGTCAAGAATAGGTTAACAGGTTTTTAAAGAATAAACGTTTTTAAATAAGAGTATGTATTTTACATGTTCAAGAGACAAATATATAGAGCCATGTGTGTTTAAAAAGGAGGAGATTTAAGTTGAAAAGTAGGGTGTTCAAAAAATGGGAAAAACTTAACACGTGACCATGTGGGAATTGCCTTTATATCCCATGTGGCCACATACAAAGCCTTTGGACTGGAGAGGCCAAAACACACACGGCCACGGACAAATTTTTCATAGACTCTCATGTGGCCACACATCCAGTTACTGTTTCCCAAACACCATCACACACGGCCACGCATAGATACTCCTTGGCTATCACGTGGCCACGTATCAAGGCACTGCCCCATCAAACTCACACACACGTGACCACATGGGAATTGCCTTTGTCCTTTACGTGGCCATGCACAACATCATAGCCTCTCTCACGAAAACACACACACCCACGCGTTTTTCACCCACACCCATGCCTTGGACCTCATAAATTACTTCTCCCTTTCACGTGACCACGCGTGGGAATGCCCACTCCCATTCGTGGCCACGCACCCCCTTGCTGTCCCATATAACACTCCCACACATATGTCTCTTCTTCCTCTTCTTCATTTTATTTCTTCTCACACACGCCCACACCTCCACAACTGTAAAATCACCCACGGCCATGGGTTCACAGCCACCACCATTCACCACCATCTCTGACCATAACTCTCTCTCTCTCTTTGTTCTTTTCTCTCTCTTCTTTATATTTTCTCCTCTTTCTCCATATTTATTTTCATATTTCTAGGGTTTTCACAACTAACACACATCATCTCCATTTTGTGCTACCACTTGGTTCGGTTTTCCTCTCAAGTAAGTATCCACCATCTTTGCTCCTTAATTTATGTTTTAATACCATTCATTACTATGATTTGTTGCCATTTTGTGACTATAAATGTTCATTCTTGAAGACATTTTGCATATAAGATTTTGATTTCATGCTAATGCCTTTTGCTAATATGAATGATTATAAATTATATTTGCATGTTATAGATATTTGATATTCAATTAGGTAAATAATAGTCTTCATTATGCACTTCAATTTGATGCTCAAACTTGTGCACATAACTTGTTCAATGAAATGTCCCAATGAGTTTTTCTTTAAGATCATTTAGTTTTCACTCTTTGGTTGGCATGTCTAGGATTTTTATTGATGCATTATCAACTCTTCCACCTCTTGCATGATTAGTTCACGACTTTATTGATGCATGTTAGGCATTATTTTAACCTACTCATTATGACTTTCTTTTTCATAATTGTCATGCCTAACATTTTGCTTCCTACTCATGTACCTTGCATCTATACTCCCATTATTATTCATTTCATCCTAATGTGCTTCAAAGTTGCATTCCAATTCATTTACTTGCACATTAGTGTATTCTAGTTTATGGGTTGACACGTTACCCTTACATTTTTTCTTTAAATTTTTTCAGTGGCACCCAGTAGGACCAAGTATCCTGATGTGGCAAGCTCTTCCGGTATACGCATCCCATCATATGTGGATAGGGCTAAGGTTAATAAGTTTGATTACTTCAGCAAATGTACGTATGTCCAACCTACCTATTTAAGTCAATATTTCCTAAATATACCTACTGGAAATCTATGGGATCATGAGGTACAACCGTTACTTCAGCATATTGGATGGACACAATTCATTGAAAAGAAACCTAAGGTATATTCGGATATGGCACGGGACTTTTTATATTCATTTGAATGTTACTTTAGGAGAGATACTGAGGACGGAACAGTAGAGTTTAAGTTTGGCAAGAAAGGCTACTCCTTGACTTTTAGTCAGTTTTCAAAAATTTTAGGATTTATGTCGGATGCCCCAACCGAATTAGAGGATGCATCTCCTGTGGAAAATTGGGAAAGAATCAAAGATCTTGAGCAAAATGAGTCGTGGGTAGGAGGACAATGTAAGTTCCATGCATTAAGGAATCATGCTTTAAGGATCATCCATCGATTTTTGGCAAAGAGCATGTATAACAATTTGAAAAATGCAAGTACTATCAGTGTTTCTCAAGCTATGATCCTCCGATGCATGGTAGATGGAATAGTTATCAATGGAGCAGCAATTATAGCTACTCAGATTAAGGAATTATAGAAAATGTCGGGAAATATTGATAACATTTCCATTGGATGGATAGCTACAGTCTTGGCTATTGTAGTAGAACATCCTATTTATGGAGAACCACTTCCAGGCAATCTATCTTGTATCGACAATAAGATGCTAAAGAGGATGAAAATTCTGATTCTTAGGCCTCGTGGTCATTGGACAACTCAAGAGGAATACTTAAGAGAAAACCATATTAGGATTGAGGAACTAGAAGACGAGCCAAATGAAAAAGCTGCACCAGCTGAAAATCCACCTATTAATGAACCAGTAACTCCGGAATGGAAAGCTCATTTTAACCAGTTGAGTCAACGGTTGGATTGGCAACAAATTCGTTTGGATACATTGCAAGATTCTATTTTAGGCCTTACGAACACTATGGAGACATTTGTGCAGAATATTGGGAGCATAACCCACCGCCACCTCCACCTCCGTCAGCATAGTTTGTCTTCATTTGCTGTGGACAGTAAAATTTTGAGGAGGGGTAGCTTCCTTTCAGGGAGATTGTCTTCTACCTTTCCTTATCCTTTTCATGAATTGGTTTTTGTTTTGTGTTTTGTTTTATGTTATTTTGTTTTGTTTTTTGTTTTGTTTGCTTTCTTAAGTTTGTAAAACATATTGAAAACTTATGTAGTTCACTTTTTCACTTAGTTTGCATGAGAACTTAGTTTGTCCCGATTGCCTTCAAAACTTTGACCAATTTAAACTTGGATATAGAATATGCATGTTTTGAACCTTTGCTTAGCAAGAGAACAAATATGTTGTTTAAAAAATCTTTAGATAGTTTAATCTTCAGTTTGATAAATATTTATTAGTTTCCAAATCCTTAAAAGCACTTAAACCAGTTTTTAACTTAGAAAAACCAATGCAATGAGGTAGTGAATGAAGAAAATTTAGAGCACTAGAACCTTTCTCATCACCCTTCAAAGAATATGAGCAACTCAAACAACTTAGAAAATGATCTAGGTAACAATTTTTCTTGATAAACTTTCTTAAAAACTTTTGTCCTACCTTGGTGAAATTATATCCTTTGAAAAGCCAATTTAACCCGAAAAAGGGTATGCTTAATGCGTGCCATTAATATTTTCTTATTACACTCAATATTTTACCATATAACCTAAAAAGCCTTTATCTTACCATATTGAATTGGCCACTTTAGGATTAAAATGGAAATATGAGGAGATTAATGTTCTATTGGGTGTGGTGAGAAAATCATTAGCAAAAGTTATTGATGAAGTTAAGTGAAAAATCTACCTTGTATTACCTTGATATTATTCAATTATTTTGTGAATGCTAGCAATGAAAGTTAAAAAAAATCGTTTGAAAGATTGAGAAAAAGAAAAAAGCTAGCAATTATGAAAAAGCTAAGTGTAGGGTAGTACAAGGAAGAACAAAATTGTGGTGACTTTGTGAAAAGGCATAATTTCTCTTAAAAGAAAGTTTGTAAGTGAGGCAAGAATGAGCAAAATATACATTGATCAAGTTATTGGGATTAATAATCTATTTTATCTTAGAGTGGCTATTCATTTTGATTATCTTTTATCCATTCTTTGATAACCATGTCCTTAGCCCCATTACAACCCTTGAAAGACCTATGTGATTTTAAGTTTGTTTTGAGTTGTATAGCGGAGATGACCTTTGGGTTCCGGTGCTAAAGGAGAGGCCTATTGTGTTTTTAGAGTTTTGAGCGTGAAATCGATTGTATGCTTATGAATTCATATATTCTATACTTCACTATCTAATTGTGTTGATATTTTGATTTTCAAAATTGCTTAAAAATGATTTGGTCTTGCATATACTCAAGGAAATTAACTGATATTATCTTGTTTGAAGTTGTTCTATTTAGAGATTATTTTAAGTGCTTTTGTTAAAATGCTAAGCTTGGTTTTTAAATATGTAGTTCTTTGTACAAGTTTGATTGTTTTGAGGGTGGAATAGCTCTAAATTGCTTAAGGACAAGTAAGGTTTAAGTGTGGGGTATTTGATAAGTGTGAATTATATATAGTTTTTAACATGTTTTAAGTATTGTTATTTAATTAAGTTAGTGTAATTTTTGTTAAATTAGAGTTAAAATATTAATTTGTGTGTTTTTGAAGTTAATTCAGAGTTTTTGGTGTTTTTCAGGCTTAATTTGCTAAAAAGAGCTTAAATTGCAAATAAGGCAAGAGATTGGGGTCAAAAATGCAAAAATGAGAAATTAATGTGAGAAAGTGGGCATCAAGTCCAGAAGGTTTTCACGTGACCACGTGAAATAGATGAAGAGAATAATTTGTGGCCACGTGAAGGTTGCATCAAGAAAGCCATGGCCACATGATTTTGAGAAAGAAAAATACTCGTGCCCACGTGTGAAGAACAAAAAGCGTGAGACATGGCCGTGTGTCCCTTCAAAGAGAACAACCTGTGCCCACATGTGTCCCTCTTAATGCTCAACTCGTGCCCACATGTAGATTAACACTAATTTGGGTGTGGCCACATGCAAGCTCTTTGATAATGGTGATTTATATAGTGTTTTTAGTATGTTTTTAGATGTTTAAATAGGTTAATTTTGTGTTAATTAGGTTATATTTGAGTTTAATTGGTTAATTTTATGTTTTTGGAGTTAATTGTAAATTTTGGTGTTTTTTAGGGTTAATTTGCAAGAAAAAGGACTTAATTGTAAAAAGGCAAGAAGATTTGGGCCAAAATTGTAAAATTGGAAAATTCATGTTAAGATATTATCGTGATGTCCAAAAGACAAACACGTGGCCACGTGAAGGAGTGAAGATTGAAGACCCATGGCCACGTGAAAGAGCAAATGAAGAAACCAAAGGAAACACATGACCACGTGTGACACAAGGCATAGTCCACACGTGACCACGTGTGGGGAAGAACAATAGGACACGTGACCACGTGTAGAAATGCACATGAAGAAACGTGGCCACGTGATGAAGACTCCCACTTCGCGAAGGATTTTCTCGAGCTTCCTGTTTTAGCAGATTTCGTTTCCTATTTTATGTCTGGAGTTTAAGAAGGAATCTACTACGATTTTGTCCTATAAATAGCAGTCTAAAACACCAAAAAGGAGGATCAATTAGGAAATTAGGAATTAAGCTTAGTTTATTTTACGTTGTTTTTATTTTTCTTTTCAACTTTGTCTTTAGTTTATAATTATGTTTAGGAAGTAGTTTTTCTTTTTCTGCTAATGGATTCTTGAAATCTTATATTTCATTGTTATGACTTTATTTTGAGCTTAATTTCAATATCGGTTGATTATTTCTTGGTTTTAAGCATATTCTTATCTTTGATTGTGTTGAGATTAATTATTGGTTTATTGAATAAATAACTAAAAATTGGTTTTGACATAGTTAATGATTTGCATGTTCTTGGGTTAACTCTTTAATATTTATACATGATTATTATCCGAAATATGAGATAATTATGTGTTAATTTTATTGGTTAATACTAAGAGAGGAAGAACTAAGAATAGGTGAAAGTTAAATCTCTTGAAAAATGCTTTAATAGACATCTAGGAGGATTAATTCAGACCTTTATGCTAAGTGTTGAATTGTTCTGAATAAGAGAATTTTGATGCTTGAAATGATAATCTTGAGTAAAGTTATCTGGTTTTATTTATCTGAATTCTTTATAATCATTGGTGTTCCTTTGAATTTAAGTGATTACAATGAAAGTTAAGGTGGATAGTTTCTTTAGCAAGAGAATTTTAGTTATTGTTTTGTTTTTAATTCATGTTAGTTTAACTTTAGTTTTTGTTTTGTTTATTTGTTTATTTTGTTTAATTTTTGCTTTTAAATCAAAAACATTTGGGAAATAATCTCGGATTAATTTAATTCATACATAGATATTATTCTTATCAATCCATGTTCCCTTGGGTACGATATTTGGGGTCTTAATCTATATTTTCCTGTATTACTAGCCGATCTAGTACACTTGCTAGCATCCGATCAAGTTTTTTCCATGCAACGATGGATTTTCTTCGAGTTTCCTATTTAAGTAGAGTTTGCTTCCTATTTAAATTCTGGAGTTTAAGAAGGGTTCTACTACGTCTTTGGCCTATAAATAGGAGTTTGAAGCACCAGAGAAAAGGGATCAATCTGAGAATTAAGAAAATTATCTTCTTAGTTTATTTTACGTTATTTCCTGTTTTCATTGTTTCTTCAAAACTTTGTTTTGATTTTAAGTATGTCTTGTGAGTAGTTTTCTTTAACTTTTGCTAAAGGATACTTGAATCCTTAACTTATATTGTTATGACTTAAGTTTGATCTTCAATTTAATGCAAGTTGATTATTTCTTAGTTTTTAAAGCATAGTCTTATCTTCATTCAATTTTAAATTGATTGTTAACTTAATTAAACATTGGTTAAGTAATTGGTTTAAGTTGATTATTGATATGCATGTTTTTGGGTTAACTTATTTAGGTTAACGCATTATTATAATCTGAATAAGCAATAATTTTGCGTTGGTTTAAGTAAATTAAGATTGAGAAAAGTGTAACTAAGAATAGGTGAAAGTTAAATTACTTGAGAAAGGATTTAATAGACATCTAGGAGAAATAATTCAGGTCTTTATGCTAAGTGTTGAGTTTATCTGAATAAGAAAATTTTAATGCTTGGAATGATAATCTTGAATAAAGTTATCTGGATTTATTAATCTGAATTCTCCATAATCACTTGTGTGTATTTTTTTTTATTTAGTCATAACATTATTGGTTAAGGTGGGTAGTCCTTTAGTGAAAGTTGTTTTAATATTGATTTTTACCTCATTCAATTTACTTGTTGTCATTTTATCTTTAGTTATTTTAACTCTTTCAATTGTTTTATTTTAGTTTTAAAATACTGCTTTTAGTTTTAATCTTGAATTATCATAACTTTGGGATTTTTCTTCTTTCTTTCTTCACACAAATTTGGTTTTAAAATTAAAATTACACATACAAACACAAGTTTCCCTTAGGTTCGATATTTTGGGTCATAATTATATTTTCCTATATTACTTAGCCGATCTAATACAATTGCTAGACACCGATCACTAACCTGCACATTAACAACAAAAGAACTAGGCAAAGCAAGTTTAGTTATAGGTAGTTCATGTGGAATTGAACCATTATCCTCTTCCACCTCTAAAACAACTTTATTCACCTTCTCCACCTCCTTAACCATGTTCTCCACATCTTTAACTTTACTCAAAACCTTTTTTTCTCATCAAGCTCATCAACAACACCCTCTTGATAGTCTTGTGTAACCACAACATTCTTTACTTTTTTAACCTTCCTACTTTCATGCTTATGTGTCAAATAATCAAATAATTGCTCAAAAGCATCTTATATTCCTTTGGTTGCATCTTTCACCTCTTTTCTTATTTTATTTTTCCTCTATGCATTATTTCTAGTCTCTTCTCTCCTCTATAATTTTAGCCTCCTCCCTAATTCTAACCTCCTTCTTTCTCTACTTCTCTTCTTCTGTTATTTCTCACAATGATCAAGAAACTTTCTCTCTTCTAAGCATAAATCATATAGCTATTGATCTAATGAATCAATCTCCTTCTTAATAATTCTATAGCTTCTAGAGTAGTACTTTCCTTCTTCTTCCAACTTTCCTTCCCACCTTTGGCACAAGTCCTCCAGAAATCTAATCTCTCCATTAAGATATTTGAGATACGATCTCTTCTCAGCTTCTTCTTTCTCCGTTTTAATTTCTTCCTTGGTATACATGGTTCCTTGCTGCAGCAAAATGTGAGTAAAATAACAAGGAAAAATTTTTTTACAACTCTCCTTTGATGGAATATGACATGATATATTCATGGTAATCATGCAGCGAAAACGATAAAATCGATCATACATGCCAAACAATTTCATGACAAGAATCGAAACATGCAATTTTAGGGTTTTTAAAACTTACAAATTTAGATGCCTTTTAAAAATTGAATTTCGTGATGACTAGCAATTAGGATGAACTTATATGCTTTAGGTCTTGATCACCAATGCCAAAGGAGCAGCCTTTACGCCACACCACTCTATGCTCACACACACACTTGCAAAGATAGCTTAAAATCAAGAGTGCTAGCTCTATGATTGTGTATTCGGCAATGGAAATGGTTTAAAGCAACAAGATCTGATCTTGTTCTTCCTTTAGATTGCTGTATCAACCCAAGTGCACAAGAGAACAAGAAAGAGTTCTTTCCCCTTGAGTAATTCGATCAAGAGAGAAAAAGAGCAAAATGGAATCCACTTTTATTCATTTAATTCATTAATATATATCACTTCATTTAGGTCAAGTGTGAGTGCTGAAAATTAAGTATTAATTTCAGCCTTCATTACTTCCTAATTATGAGATATATCTTAAATTAAATTCTATTAGAATTTAAATTCAAATGGCATTAGTCATTTAATCAAAACAAACTTACTTATTTAAGGTGATAAGTTGCCGAATTCAACTAGTATTTTAGTTTGAATTTTGGCTACTTTAATTCCCTCTGAAGTATTATATTTTGATTAAATACAAATTAGGATTTAATAATCAATTAACTTAATTATACATAGATAATTAATCAATTGAAATTAAACCTAGCACATGCCAACAAATTTCTCTCATGACCAACTGTTAACAAATTTGCCTAAAACAGCAAGTTGTTTTAGGCAAAATGACAGTTCAACATATTTGCCTAAAACAACTAGCTGTTTTAGGAAAAAAAACTTATTTGACAAATTTGCTTAAAACAGCAAGCTGTTTTAGGCAAAAATATATTTACCCATTGCATGCATTAATTTGACTTTAAATAAAAGTCCAAATTAATTTCCAATATACTATTTTAATATTTTAAGCCCAATGCTTTGTGTGCGATTCTATAGGTCCATTTAATGTTGGCAATGAATTAATAAATTAATCCAAAGGCTATAAATATTCTCTAGCAAGATATTATAGCATTCCAAATTAAATGAAAATGCATATGGCATTTAGTGACCTAATGCAATTTTGCATACCCATAAATATCAGAATTAATATAAGGTATGGAACTAGTCATCCTTATATATATTAATTCCTTTCTTGATATTCCAATGACACTGAACTCTCAGATAAATAATGATTACTCATTATTTCATCTCGGTATGGCCATACACTTCTCAGTTCACTGATCAAGTGGCCGATGATATTTTCTCTCTTATAGAAAGGGGTAATCCCCTCACTTTTCTCATGCTCTCTAACATGAATCAATGTATACCCAAGCATACTTGTACTTGTCACTCTATTACGAGCATGTTAGGTGTATGTCAAAGCACACAGTAATTCATAAAGAGTTTTATAGAGATTTTAGGTCTAAGAACTCCGATACAAAACTTGCATATGAGAAACACTTATGACTTGTACCATGTAGTGTTCTTATGAACGAATCTAATCCAAGTACCATGTTCTAAACATGTATCTATGATCTCTTATTGACACTCTTGTCCTTATGATCCGTAAGATAGAACTCAACTTATCAGAGAGAGCATACTAGTCTTAATTCATTTGTTATTCCCATAACAATGACTAACTAGGGATATTTAGAATGAAGTCTCATTTGTTTCAAGGTCTTACAACCATGTGCCTCACACATGATAACTTAAACTGAAACGACATTCTTGGATAGTTCTATCAATTGATAAGCACAGGAATACAATAGATAAAACAAATGCCTCATTTATAAACTAAAGTGTTTTATTACAATGTATTGGGCTAGGGCTTACACTAACATCCTTCATGTGTTTCACTCCTTAAAAATTGGCTTTTTTTCCACTCAAAAGTGTTTAATCACTCAAATCAGCCTTTTTCCACTCAATTTATTTCTTGATAATTGCACTTTAAAACCAAATAACCAATCAAAATTGCAAATAACACTTATGAAATAAGGAAAAAAACCTAATAATGATAGATACCTCAAAATCTAGAAGGAAGGCTCAACAAGTATGAATTTAGCACACAAACATGAATTATGCACTATGTGACTATGTATAAGTGTTATAGTATAAGAACAAGAAAATAACACTCTAATAATGTAAAAGGAAAAAAAGCAAGCTTAAAATAAAGAAATAAGCAACAGAAATAAAAAATGATAATATGGATAAAATGTATGAATTTGATCCACTACAAAGTGAACTAAATATATAGAACCTACTTAATTTACCTAAACAAAGTAAGAAATCAATAAAAAGATCAAATTAAACTAAATAGAGTATATTGCATGCAAAATAATTCAATTTGAAGCCAAAAATATCACTAGACCAAATGGTGTAACAAGTTTGATTAGTGTGTCAAGCTATGTGCAAAATGGTGGCAAAGTGATGGTAAATTGGTGGCAAAAAGATGGCAAATGATGGCAAAAATAATAGCAAATGATGCCAAAATAGTAACAAAATTGTGGAAAATGATGCTAAAATGGTAGCATAAATGATGGCAAATGTTATCTAAAATGGTGGCACAAATGATGAAAAATGATGGTATAACAAATGATGGCAAATGATACAAAAAATGGCAACACAAATGGATAACAAATGATATAAAATGGTGGCATAAATGATTAATAACAAATGATATCAATGATTGGTAGCAAATGATATCAAATGGTGGCAATGATTAATAACAAATGATAGCACAAATGGTAGCACAATGATTGCAAGGTAAATCATTATCTAAATTGCATTAGGATTGTAATTCCAATTCAAGTATGGATCAGGATTTTTGAAAGCCTAAAATATTATTTTTCCTACCCTTTAAAGGATTCCAAAAGGTATTTGAAAAATGTTTAATTACTGCCTCGCCCTTCCCCTCCCCCCCCCCCCTAATTCTAAAACAAAAAGGATTACTTTCCCACTCCCAAAAGGATTTGGATTTTCCCTTTGGCCAAATTGCTCCCTAATTCTTTTCTTCTTATATATTTTCTTCTCTCTCTCTTTTTCTTTCTTTTCTATTCTTCTCTCTTTTTTTTCGAATGAACAATACCATGAATAGTATTTGAACATTAACGATGAACAATACCTATGAATTTTTTTTAATCAACAACTAACCTAAGTCTACTTCTACTAGGATTCAAATTTCATGCCAAAGATTCAAAGTTAAAGTTTCGATTTTCTACGGCTCTTTTTTTTCAAAAAAGCAAAAACAAAAGGTAAGGAAAAGAATGGCTAGATTTAACACACAAAAAGCATAAAAATCAGAATTACTGCTACTATCAAATTTGACATGCATATAAAGAAATCAAAGAAAGAAAATACAAACCTAATACTCAGATAAATAGGAATTTACCTTAAATTTGGCTCTAATACCAAATGATGCGGAATCCTAAGGCTAAATAACCCGAAACTCCTTGAACATACACTTTGATGGCAAAGATAAATTAGATAAACACCCTCCCTATTGAACCCCTAAATAATAAGTGTTTGAAAACGTTTTAATTGAGATAATAAGAATAGAAAAATGTTGCAATCAAAATAATTGATAAGTTAATCTAATTCTTAATGCAATTAAAAAGAAAGAACAAAGCTTTCTTGAAGAGAAATCTCTCAACTCGTTTTCATTCACCAATCTCCTTTTACATGCCTAAAAGAGAGTATTTATACTATTAACTAATCCCAAACCCAAAGGAAATGGGTATACACGAGCCTAATAGGTTTAAAAGACCAAATCCTGCCTAAAATAGGCTAAAACATCTACTTAAAATCCAACTAAAGTAAAGTGGCGAATTGAGCTTGTTTTAGATAGGCTCAAGTGTCTTATTTAAGAAAACCAGCCTTAATTAAATTACTTAAGTCACATGACTTTTAATGTATTCACATATCTCACTTAAATAAAAGTCTAATTGTGTTAAAGAAGCTCAAACTAATTAACTATGAATACAAAAGCCCTATTACATAAATATCACATGCTATGCACATGTCTTCCACTTGCACATGCCCTGCACATGACTTGCACATGTCGCACATGACTTGTACATGTTCTTCCAATGCTTTAATCTTCATTTAGGCTATTTTAAACCCACAAGACTTCCTTTATCTTCATTTTAGGCTTCCCTTTGTGAGGCATTGACGTAAAGGCTTGATTATGTATTTTAAACCTATAATTGAAAGTAAAGTATCAAATCTGCCTCCTATAAATTGAAGTATACCCCAATGATATTTGGATCTTATATTTATATTTTTGAATGACATAAGGTTGTTCCTCTTCAATGGCACAAGATAACACAAAATAACCCTCTTGGATCCGCATCATATATACATTTTTTAATTAAATTTATTTGATTTTGACAAAAATGTATTTATGACGTCTTAAATTTAATAAAATAAATTCGTGTACCAAAAGAAATTCAAAGGTTAATGTTTACACTTTTGTCCATAAAGCATAATAGGTTTTTTCGTTAATTTCAGATGTGTAAATCATCATTCATAAAATTAAAGTGTGTAGCAATTTTTTTTTTTTTTCAATTTCAATTGTAGTTTTATACAATGTTGTTAAAACTAGACCAAACTAATTTAATCATGAACAAGTAGCTAGACCAGTTAGGTTCGATGTACAAAATCAAACTGGCCAAAAATAAAATGAACCATTATAAATCAATGTCCTAAATTTCCATACAACTTCATTTTTTTCTGAAAAAATAAAACAAAAATATAAATTCAAAAGAATTAGAATTTAGGGAATTTTGATAAATTTTTTATGAATAAAATAAAAGATATATAATTTATAATTGATGAGTTTTTTTTAAATATTTGTGGTTTTTTATTATATTTATTTTAGTTTTTGGTATAAATATTAAATTACTTGAAAATAACGTCTTATGATTAATGCTTGATGCTTAATGTATTTTTTGAAAGTATTTTTATTTTTTTGTGTAGTGATATTTTATAATATTTATAAAATTTTAAGAATAATATTATTTTTAAAAGAGAAAAAACCCAATTAAACTGTTCAAACCATGACTCATTTGCCTCTTCCTTTTTTTATCCGGTCCAATTTTACTAACATTGTTTTTACGTATTCTTCTAAAATAGCTTCTTCTTTCTTTCTTTTTTTCTTTAAAAAAAATAAGAGTTACATGGAGATAGATTCTCATCAAGTTCAACTTTTGCCCACTTTACCATAAACTATATGGCTTCGCAATGCCATTGAAATTTCAGTTGCGTACGGATTAACTCACAGCAATATAGTGGGAATGGAGAACCACCATGGTTAATAATATGATTATAGAGACATTTACAGTGCATGTTTATCCATCTTTAAGGATTGTTGTATACGTGCACTATAAATGGTTGACTGAGCAAAATAATCTGGGATTCAATTGGACAAAATATAAATTTAATTGTTACTTCTTTTTAAATGCTTAGGCTCGGCAAGATTATATAATCAAACAAGCCACCAGTTAAATTATTAGGGTCAACAAAAAGAGAAATGTTTTGTTTCGATTTACAGGAAGCAAAAATGGACATTTTCAATCAATATTGAAAAATATACAAGTCACTCGCATGCCTTGATATCGCATATACATCAAAGACGTATGAACTCATTTGATCCAGAGATGCACACATACTATGTAAATGTTGTCTTTTACAAAAGAATTTTCATGCTGAGTGAACTACATTATATCCAAACTCCAGACTCAGGCGTGGCACCATTGAATTTCAATTCTCATCCACAATGAAAAATTCTGCACATCAGCTCTCTGATACTTCTCCAGCATAATACTTCTTGTGGACCATCTTCTTGTAATCTGCATCGGAACAATGCCTTTGTCTTTTAACTAATAACAATGTTGAGTTAAACCCCATAATGTATTCGTCCAAAACCAAATGTAATACAAAAATGGTACCCTATGAAAATGTATATCATTAACAAACTTAGACTAATATCTCAATCTAAGCATAAACTCAAAAGGTTTTTTACGTTGCAGATCCATAATTCAGAAGTACATTTACCAAAAAGATCCATTTCAACAGAATCTTAGTTTTAACTTCGGTTGTGTTGATCAAATCGAGGTGAAATATGAAAAGGGTTTAACCAAAGAATAATAAAGGAAAATTAGATCAGAGGGCAGGAAAAGGCTCTTACCAAGGAAAAAAAAAAAAAAGAAAAAAAAGAAAAGAAAGAGTGAAAAAAGGGAGAGCAGGGAGTTGGAGTGCAGAATAGAGTGACCATCTGACCTTCCTTATTATTCCATAATTTTGCAGCATAGCTGTTGAGAGGACTGTCTGGGTTAGGTTGTGCGTGAGGAGTAAATGGTTAGGCAAAGACAACCAAACATGAATGTTTAAACATGTAGATAAATTTAATAAGAAGCAGACCTCCCAAGAGACTTTGAATGGACAGAAGAATGGTTCTGCAATCATAAGCTGAAGACCACTTCTCCTATGAGACACAGCAAGGTTCTCATAAGTATCCAAAGAAAATAAAGAAAAAAAAATGCTAAATGCATAAGCAGCCGGAAAACATAACGTTATGTCCACTTCATATACAGGCTATATGTTAGCAAATATCTCTCAACAGGAGGAATTGGAATTTTATGCTGGCCACACTTAGCCATCTCTCCTCTTCTTTTATATTCTTCTTTATATGAAATTTTGTGTCTCAAACCATCTCTCTTCTCTTTTTTTATATTCTTCTTTACATGAAATTCTGTGTCTCAAACCATGTCAGGACGACCTTTAATTGCAAAACCAAATTAAGTTGACCTCTTCTTAATCCAATGCAAGCAACCTATGTCAGCCCAATACAAATAACAGTAACTCCACCTAATGGCTTGCTTATCAACTAGCTTGTTTTTCAATTATGGATACTAGTATCTGCAGGTAGGAACATCACATGGTTGCTCCAAACCCTAAATACCAAAATGTGTCTCTCATACTCCACTATAAGCAGAAGTTTGATGAAAAAGAAAAGAATATTGCCAAGTTTATTGATACCTGAAGTATGTCTAGACATATGTTGCCAAACTGATCAACATTTGGATGAAAACAACTTGTCTCAAATTTCACTTGTGGTGGTTTAAACGGGCAATCAAGAGGAAAATGCAAAGAGAGTTTATATGATAAACCCTCATAAACAGTTCCTTTTCCACCCTCAATCGTGCCAATCCATGTGAAAATGCTCTCACCTTCAGGAAATGCCGATACCCCAATATCTCCACCACTCATCTGCATAAACAAAAGGTGTCAAATGCTCAGCAAAGGATATATAATGTCCAGGCTAAAGCTTTGAACAGACAGACAAGAGTATAGCATTATAAAACCAGAGCCATCTCTAGCAGTTCCCAATATATGTACATTGCAGCATTTCCTATAGCTGCCTGAAATACCAAAATTATTTTATTAGTTCATTCCTATAGATAATATTATTTACTATCCCAACTAATATAGCTTCAAAAGAACCTTTATTAGACAAGGTCATTCCATCAAGACAACATGGGAAGCAATAACAACATGAATTGAGTTTGAGAACTTGCATACAAATCCCCGTCTGCATATTTAAGAGTGATTTCTCCCCCAAAAGGCCATTCAGCATTCAAATCCCCGTCTGCATATTTAAGAGTGATTTCTCCCCCAGAAGGCCATTCATCTTGATAACAAGAAGAAAATATTAAGTTCTCAAAATTTCAAAAGAAAAAACCTTTTCAAATGCTATCGCATATTAAACTAGCAATCACACATACAATAGAAGCAATCCAAATGGATGGAAACCTGTAAAAATAAGGATTTTATATTCTTCCACATATGGGAATTCTTGTTTCTACGTAATGAATTGTTTAGTTGGCCAGGAATCACCCAAGCATATAATAGCAAGTCAAATGGATGAGACCTATAATCTATGGGATTTTATTAAATTCCAGCAAACGCTGAATTTCTTGTTTCTGCCTGCTAAATAAACCCCTTCGTTTCTGTATGTAGGAGCATATGAAGTGAATTGAAACTTATTAAAATCGAGATAATATAGTTCACCAAATATTGGATTTCTTTCTAATTGACAATTCAGTCCATACGAGCTAAGAAATGATGATCCTTACGTAATAGGCGAATCAATAAATTAAATAAAAAAGAAAAAAGAAAACTAAAACAAAAAAAGAATTGAGACTCAAAAAATGTTAAAAGATTGTGGCATACCATGAGAGACATCAATTCCTTCTGTAACCTGAAAGATTAATACAAGAAAAATAAGAACGCATGGATAATTGACCATCGCCAAGAAAAAAAAAATACATAACAAAATTATCCTGTCCGGTGAATAATTTTCTCAGTAACAAACAAAAAATATAAGATTGAAAGCCTCAAAGGAAAGAACCTTTGAGAAACGGAGGACGTATCGACGGAGTTATGAGGAGGAGCAGGCTGCTTCGAAGGAGTCGCCGGCGTATGGTGCCGATGCTGTTGCGGATAATTATCGACCGTCGGCGTTGGCCTCATCTCCAGGATTAGAAAATCAAGAATTGGTATACATGGATTGGATCAAAACCAAACGGCTGACACGCAACCAACCAATCAATTGCACGGAGAAATTATAAAAACAAAAAAACAAAAAAAGAAAAGTAAAATAGCGATGGCGGTGATCGGTGGTGAGAAGTGTATAAAGTGAATTTGACCGGAAAAGAAAACGAGGAAGGAGAGTATAAATTTATGTTTGAGGTCACGCACGACGTGATTTTATAAAGGAAACGCCTGTATGTAATCGCTTCTTCCTTGCCAATAAAGGTCATTTTCTCTTTTATCTAATTTTTTTCCTAATTTTTTAATTTATTTTTTTTCTTTTTTAATTCGGGCTCAAAAACTCCAATTAATCTATTTTTTTACAACTCAACCTCTATAATAATAATAATAATTGAATTAGTTATTGATAAATTCAAAGATTTCGTAGAAATGAAAGAAGGGAATCAATGTGAACTTGATGCATGAGGTCCGATCAGATGATGGGATCTAAGGAGCTAGACCGATTGAATCGGACGTTAGTATTCTAATAATTAAGTTAGTGAGCATGAGAGAATGACTAGAGAGAAAATATAATGAGAGAGATCTTGTCTTGTCTTAGAATAAACCTGTTATTTGTAGAGCTGAGGAACGTGAACAGTATGGTTGGCATAGAGGTGATGGTGATTTGACAGAGGTTTGTGTCAGACAGCCTCAGTGTGTTAAGGATGTGTCAAATTCGATCGGACTGTCTCAATCTACACATCTCTACTAAATGGCCGGAAAGGCTTGGGTACCATTAAACCTTTTAATATCGGGTTTTCTTGAGTGGCCCTTAATGGCCTAGGCTCAGCTTAAATATTTGAGCATTATCATTTATCCCCACCCCCCGAACAATTCGATCTATTTTATAAAAATCAAAGATTATGGCTTGGTTTATTTTGACGGGGTATGGTTCGAATCATTGTTTTCTATAAGTGACCATTCTTACTTGCACAAGCTAGTAAGATATTCCCATTTGATTTATGGAGAGATTTGGTAACCTCACATTTTAAATGTGCTGATCGATCGAGACTTTGATCATCAATTTTAGCAATTGAGACTCTGAGTACATCGATCGAAAAATCATCGATCGGAATAAATGAGATCCTCAGTCAGCAAATTAGGATTAATTACATTGGTCGAAAATCATTGATCGGAAAAAACCAGATCATCATTCAAGGAGATCAGGATTAATTACTTTGATCGAAAGAAACGAGGTCATTAGTCAAGGAGACTAGGATTAATTACATCGATTGGGAAATCTTCGATTAGGAGAAACGACATCATCAGTCAAAGAGACATGGAATAATTACTTCAATTGGGAGAAATGAGATCATCAATCAATGAGACTAAGATTAATTACATCAATAGGGAAATCATTGATCAAGAGAAATGAGATCATCAATTAAAGAGACTAGGATTAATTACATCGATCAAGAAATCATCGATCGGGATTAAAGCTATAGTTTCAAATGATAGCTTTGCTTTTTATTTTGTCATCTTTTCCTGCAAACAAATCACTCTTATAAATGTGGATTGGTGTTTCAAAGTTTAGCTTTCTGACCTTTAGCGATGTTTTTCATCATGGGAATCTTGAATCTTTCATCGCATTTTTTGCCATTAGGGAGTTTCGTGAGGCCTTGCACCTCTGTTGCTTTTCATGTGTGTGGTACTATTTCTTCTTTCTTCCCTAGTCAAGCTTCTAGTACCAAGCCAATTTATGTAAACTTCGTAGATAAATTACATCATGGTGAAAATTCACGCAGCATGGGAGACATATGAGAATTTAATATGGTCTTTTAAGGCACGTCCAATTTCCTGCGAATGTTGATTTCTTCAGGTGTATTCTATTCTTTTTTTGGCAAAGGCAAGATCTTTTTCGGTGCCTTGCCTATTATTTTGATTTGGTCATGCTTTGGTGTCGTATAGTTGTGCCGATCTTTTAACCTTCCTTAGTGTCCTTCAAGCTTTAGAATGGATAATTTGCTAATCAAAAATAGAGCAGGCTATCAGTTTAAAGGCTGAGAGTTTGTCATTTTTAATCGGGAAGACATCAATCAAGAGTAGTATCTCTTTCTCTTGTGCATCAATCGCTAGGTCTAGTGCATTAACTCATTTATTAAATGCAAAAATTTGAACTATTGTTTCCTTAACCACATCACTTAGAAAAAGGGTGTCGAGAAACTTTCTTAAATTTTGCCACTTTACTTTCCAAGCTTTTATTGTGGAGATTTACTCTTTTGACTTCCTTATTTATTGGAGTTACTGTGCGGTTTGTTATGAGAACTTCTTTGTGAGGCAGTTTTGCAGAAATCCTTATAAATAGGCATATTTTTTTATGTTGTCTGTGGATTTTTCTTCTTTTTCTTCTTCATAAAGCCATTTGATCATTTTTTGATTTTCCTTGCTTTTTTGACTTTTCATTTTAGGAAGATGAATGAACCACTAGGCTCTTTTCTAGCAATGTATAACCTGCCACAGCAAGTCATATGGCCTCTGTCCCTCGCTACCTCTTCCTGCTTTCAATTTTGAACTCTCATAGGGTCATAGTAGGGTGATCAGTGTCTAGCAAGTATATTAGATCGGCTAGCAATATAGGAAAATAAGATTAAAATCCCGAATATCATACCCAAAGCAACATGGATTGCTAAGCAAAATATTTATGTGTGAATTAAATTAATTTGAGATTATTTTCCAAGTTTTTTATTCAAAGGCAAGAACTAAACTAAAATAAAACAAATAAAAACTAAAATTAAACCAACATGAATTAAAAACAAAGCAATAACTGAAATTATTCTGTTAAAGGAACTATCCACCTCAACTTCCATTGCAGTGACTCAATAACAAAAATAATACAAGTGATTATGGAAAAACTAGATAAAGAAAGCTAGATATCTCATGCAAGACTATCATTCTAAGCATCAAATTATCTTGTTTAGAGATAATCTAATACTTAGCATAAAAATCAAATTTTAAACTCTTAAATATTCATTAAACTCTTTTACAAGCAAATTTAACTTCAACCTAATCTTAGTTTAACTTTTCCTAGTATTAATCTACTCTTACCAACATACAATTGCACCTAATTTATAATATAATCATGCATCAATACTAATAAACTAATTCAAGAACATGTATATCATAGATCATACTTAAATCAATCATCAACCATTAATTAAAATAAGTCAATCATTAACTCAATACAACCAAAGATAAGAATTTGCTCAAGAACTAAGAAATAATCAAACTTGCATTAAATTAAAGCTCAAAATAAAGTCACTACAATGAAAAAATAAGGGTTCAAGTTTCTTTAGCAAAAGTAAGGAATTACTTACCAAACATGATGAAAAATAAAGAACAATTAAAATAAAAGGATACAATATTCATGAAACTCCAAACTTTTCTCTTGATGACTTCAAAAGAAAACTTAAGTCTCTTAAGAGAATTGTAAACTAAGAAAATAATAAAACTAAACTAAATTTAATATACAATAACTAAAAAAACTAAGCTAAAAACTAAGAAAATTCGTAATTAAGAGGCTCTCTCCCTATCTCTATTGTTTTGGTGTCTTGAACATCCTTTTATAAGCCTCAAATAAGAAGTTTTGACCTTAATAAACTTCCTAAACCAAGTTGAATAAGTGTTCCACCCAAATAGGAAGTTAAAATTCGTATTTTCTCTTTTCTCACTCAGGAGAGTGGCTTTGGGCACTTTGAAGAGTTATTATTTACTAGAGAAAGAAGGGATAGATTTGGGTGAGTGATAAATTTACCTTGGAAGAGTGCTTTGGTCACTCTAGAGATTGATCTGGTCACTCAGGAGAGTGATCCGGTCACTCTACCGAGTGATCAGCTTTTTGACTCATGAATTTCTTGTTCTTTTTTGCATAATTGCTCAAATTTCCTAAGAGATTGGATAATTATAAGGATCTATTAAGGTTTCTAGAGGGACCAATCATAAAGAGCAAAGCCAAAAGGATCAGAGAGAAATTGTTGGCATTTATACAAGCTTTCATAGAGAAAAAAGCTCTTTGTCGCGAGCGTAACAATATGCGGATGGACAATGTCGACTTTATAGTTGTAGAGAGCTAGCTTGGAAGAGTTAATTAGGGCTTGATGATAGTGCATATGCTGGGAATTAAAGTGGACCATGAAGAGAAGTCTTGAGCATGTGCATTACATGTGCAATGTTTTAAATTTGGGCTATTTATGAGTTGGGCTTTGTTTTAAGTTAAGTAAGACTTAATTAAGTTAATAATGTTTAGTTTTGGGTTTATTTTTTAGGCCTTACATGCAGCCCATTCATTTGGTCTATAAGTTGATTTAAGTTTTCCTAGTTTAGGAAGGATTAAAGGTTAAGTTAACCTAGTCCATTATCTTAATGACTCTAGGTTAATTCATTGCCTATAAATACTTTTGTAAAGCCGTAACTTGGGAGCTAAGAATTATTAAACTTTGATTAATTTGAATTGAATTGATTCTTCGAAATTGCTTATGAAGGTGAGTGTTCTTACTTTGATGTTATTTTAAGAATTAAGTTATTCAAGTTTTACTTGTGTAGTTCTATTCTTCATCTTATTTCTGCCTTAGGTTTTAATCTCCTTCAAAATTAAGGTTTAAAGTATTTATCTTTCAGATTGCATACTAGTTTATGAACAACTAAATTGATAAAAGGATTTTTGGATTCTTAGATTATAGAGTTTCGCATCATTTGGTATCAGAGCCTGAGGTTGTTGTTCAAAAATTATCAGTTTAATTTTTGTTATATTCATAGTTAAATTGGATATTATTTGATAAAACATGTAGGTATTGTTCATTGTTACTGTTCATCAAGGTACTATTCACGTACTGTTAAAAAAATTGTTGATATCAGTATAGTCAAAAATTTGATATCCTCGCACATTCGATACAAGCAATGCATGAAATGACTGAAGAGACTAAAAAGAAGGAAATAACTCTTGAAGAGTTAGCATATTCGATACAAGCAATGCATGAAACATTTGAGAGATTTATAGGTACTGTGAATGATAGGTTAGAACGGTTGGAAGTTAGCATAGTAAGTAATTCTAGAAGGATGGCCAGGAGGGGTCGATGGATTAATGACAATGTAAATGTTAAGGTTGATGATTTGGAGGAAGAAGAAGAAGAAGAAGAAGAAGAAGAAGAAGAAGTTCAGTAAGGGGATGAGGAAGAAGGGAAGATAGAAGGGATAATAATTGAGTGACATCAAGATGAATATTTCACCTTTTAAAAGTAAGAATAATGCTGAGGAATATCTCAAATGGGAAAGGAAAGTAGAAATTATCTTTGAGTGTCATAATTATTTTGAAGATAAGAAGGTTAAATTTGCTACTATTGAGTTCTCCTATTATGTATTAATTTGGTGATCTGAGTTGAATAAAAATAGGAGAAGGAATGGAAAATTGTCAGTTGCCAATTGGGAAGAGATAAAGAGGATAATAAAGAAGAGGTTCGTGCCTAGTTATTATTATAGAGAAAAACATCAACAATTACAAAGGCTCACTCAAGGGACTAGATCCGTAGAGGAGTACAATAAGAAGATGGAGATGTTGATGATTAGAGCCAATCTAGAAAATGAAGAAGAGCCAGTAATGGTTCAAATTTTGAGTGGATTAAATAGAAAAATAGCCAATGTAGTGGAATTATAGCACTTCATTTACATGGAAGAGCTGATGAATAGGGCTATGAAGGTCGAAAGATAATTGAAGTATAAAGGAAGTACCAGGAGTGACACTTCGAGTTCCACATCCCAATGGAATTCAAGATGGAATAAGGGAGATAACAAAGCTACACAAAAGTCTGTTTATGCAACAGAGAAAGTCAAAGACAACAAAAGTGGCGAACTTAAAACAAAAGGTATCTCTAATGTAACCCCTTCTAATACTAAGTATAGAGATATTAAGTGTTTTAGATGCCTAGGAGTAGGGCATATTGCATCTCAATATCCTAATAAAAGGGCTATTGTAACACCCTTACTGTAACAGTCTTATCGACTTTTGCAATTGGTTGAAATTTTTTTTCCTCTTTATCACAATTACCATATTTCTCTACTTAAGGTTATTAACTCAACATTTCAAATCATAACTTCTATTGTCGTTGAACTATAACTGTCCAATTTTACTATGCATTTTCTAAAAATTCGGTAATATAACAACTATATTCTTAACTAACCCCCTGAAAAGCAGATAATTATCCCAGCTTCTCGGAGGTACAATAGTTTATAACAATCCATATATAACATTCATATTCTTTATCACACTTTACATATATAAAATTCAATCCCTGCTAATAATCATACACATACTTTCATTTATAATATGATTACAATTACAAACCAACTTTTTCTCTATAACTATAAAATAAATATATACATGCCATAAAAATTATCATCCTATTAGACAAGGTCATTCCATCAAGACATCATGGGAAGCAATAACAACATGAATTGAGTTTGAGAACTTACATACAAATCCCTGCCTGCATATTTAAGAGTGAGTTTAAGTTTGACAATTCAGTCCATATGAGTTAAGAAATGATAATCCATATGTAATAGGCGAATAAGAAATTAAATTAAAAAAGGAAACTAAAATAAAAAAAACAAGAATTGAGATGTAAAAAATGTTAAAAGATTGTGACATACCATAAGAGACATCAATTTTTTCTGCAACCTGAAATATTAATACAAGAAAAATAAGAACACATGGATAATTGACCATCACCAAGAAAAAAAATACATAACAAAATTATCCTATCCAATGAATAATTTTCTCAATAACCAAACAAAAAAGAAAATATTGAAAGGCTCAAAGGAAAGAACCTTCGAGAAACAGAGGATGTATCAATGGGGTTAGGAGGAGGAGCAGGCTACTTCGAAGGAGTCATCGGCATATGATGCCGATGCTGTTACGGATAATTATCGACCGTCGGAGTTGGCCTCATCTCCAAAATTAGAAAATCAAGAATTGGTATACTTGGATTGGATCAAAACCAAACGGCTGACACGTAACCAACCAATCAATGAATTATATGTTAGATGGATCAATTGCCGGAGAATTTAAAAAAAAAAAGGCAAAATAGCGATGGCGGTGATCGGTGGTGGAGAAGTGTAAAAGTGAATTTGATTGGGAGAGAAAACGAGGAAGAAGAGTATAAATTTATGGTTGAGGTCACGTATGATGTTATTTTACGAAGGAGACGCCTGTATGTAATTACTTCTTCCTTGCCAATAATGGTCATTTTCCATTTTATCTTATTTTTTTCCCTAATTTTTTAATTTATTTTTTTTTAATTCGTGCTCAAAAACTCCTATTACACGCAATTAGTCTATTTTTTACAACTCAACCTCTATAATAATATTAATAATTGAATTAGTTATGGATAAATTCGAAGATTTCATAGAAAAAGGGAGATGCTTAGCAATGAAAGAGGAGAATCGATGTAAACTTGATGAGTAAGGTTTAATCTGATGATGGAATGTAAAGACCTATGAAAAGGAGCTAGACCGATTGGACTGAATGTTAATACTCCAATACTTAAGTTAGTGAGCGGGAGAAAATAACTAGAGAAAAAATATAATGAGAGAGCTCTCATCTTATTTTAGAATGAACCTGCTATTTGTAGAGTTATCGGACCTGAACAGTAGTTTTGAACAGAGACCTATTCTAGTGCAAGTATGGGTTGGCATAAAGGTGATGGTGATTTGACAGAGGTTTGTGTAAGACATTCTCAGTGTGTCAGGGATGTGTCAAATTCAATCGGACTGTCTCGATCTACACATCTCTGCTGAATGGTCGAAAAGGGTTAAGTACCTTTAAATCTTTTAATATCAGGCTTTCTTGAGTGGCCCTTAATGGGTTGGGCTTAGCTTAAATATTTGAGCATTATCATTTGTCCCCCCGACCCCCCCACCCCGAATAGTTCGATCGATTTTATGAATATCGAAGATTGTGGCTTGGTTTATTTTAATGGGGTATGGTTCGAATCGTCATTTTCTAGGAGTGACCATTCTTCCTTGTGCAAGCTAGTAAGATATTCCCATTTGATTTATGGAGAGATTTGGTAACCTCACCTTTTAAATGAGCTGTTTGATCAAGACTTTGATCATCAATTTTGGTGATTGAGACCTTGAGTACATCGATCAAAAAATCATCAATTGGAATAAATGAGATCCTCAGTCAGGAGACTAGGATTAATTACATTTCTCGGGAAATCATCAATCGGGAGAAATGAGATCATTAGTCAAGAAGACTGGGATTAATTACATCGATAAGGAAATCATCGATTGGGATTAAAGCTATAGTTTCAAATGATAGCTCTGCTTTTTATTTTGTCATCTTTTCTACAAACAAATCATTCTTATAAATGTGGATTGGTGTTTCGAAGTTTAGCTTTCTGACCTTTAGCGATGTTTTTCTTCATGGGAATCTTAAAGCTTTCATCGCATTTTTTTCCATTAAAGAGTTTCATGACGTCTTCCCTAATCATGCTTCTGCTATCGAGCTAGTTTATGTAAACTTGGGAGATAAATTGCATCATGGAAAAAATTCACTCAGCATGAGAGACCTAAGCTTGTTCTTCAGGTAACAGAAACTAACGTAAAAACAAAACTAAGCTAATTTTGTAGTAATGCTACTTGTTGCTTTTTCCCCCCTTTCCTTTAGTGTTTTTCCTGGCTTTTATAAGCGAAATCCCAAGGGTTTATCTCCTCGTGACTTCCTGAATCAAAGTAGGAAAAGACTTCTTTTAATTCAGGAAGTTTTGTCAAAATAGGAGAATTGGATACACGGTAATTTAAAGAGAAACTAAGTAGAAGGCACGGTCGTGCATAAGCTCTTCTTTGTAATGCAAGGCCGTGCATGCTTTTGCTCTATCAAGTTCACTGTTGTGCATTATTCAAATCCTTCCTTGCACGGTTGTGTATGATTTGCCTCTTGGTAGTGCGCGGCCGTGCACCGGCTTAAATTAAACTTAAATTATTTTCCTCTTTTTTACTTCATTAGAACAGAAGACTAACACACGACCGCTCCAACTTATTCACGTGGTAGTGCAAAATTGCTCTGGACTCATCTTTGAATTCTTGGGTACAAAAATCTGAAATTTATAATATTACCCCAAACTTTGCTTTTTTTTTCTCAATTCAGTACTTTTTTCTTCATTTCAATCCTTAAAAATACCAAAATTTATAATTAACTCCAAAAATATAAAATTAAATAATTAAATTAAAATTCAACCAAATTAACACTAAATTAACTCAATTAACTACCTAAAAACATGTTAAAAATATCATTGATCTCATAATTATCAACCAACTTGTCTATTTTTGAACGGTACTCAATTGCTCTATTAGGTTAAGATTTTAAAGGGAGAAGTTCCATTAGAGCCTTCTTCACCTTTGTCTCATTAGATTGAGCTTTTCTTTTTGCTATCAATTGTCTCTCCTTCTTATTGAAAGTAATAGGTTATATTGGGGGTTATTATCCACCTGTCTTTATCCACATGATGCAATTTCATAACTATTTCTGGAATTTATCAATCATTTCGATTGGAATTAAATTCTTCGATCAGAAACACGTAGATCAAGAATTCATCAATCATTTTGATTGGAATTAAATTCTTCGATCGGCTTTCCTTACTACTGAGATGAGGGAATAAGCGATTTTGCAGTCTCTCCCTGATCTTATCGTAGCAGCAGTTGTGTAATGTCTCAAAGAAAATACGTTTCATTTTTCTTTAGACTTTGCGTATGCCATTTCATTCCCATTTAGACTTGGAATTTCCCTTCTCCAATTGACTTGCTCTAATTCGATCAGGTACATGGTAGGGTCTATAAGAGTAAAAGATCGCTACTCGTCTGGATTTTTCCTCATCTTTGTGTTCAATTGGATATTTGAATTTCCAATTTCTCTTTCTTGCTCTATTTTTGCTAGGGGAGAAAGCTGGTAAGGTAGAGGTGTTGGCACCCTGAGCTTGGGTTGCTCATATGTATGGAGAAAAAGGGAAAGTTCCCCCACCTCCTTATGTCTCTTTTTATTACAAGAGAATTGTAGAAGCTTGCATCGTAGTGCATGATATCGAGAGAGGGGAATGTTTCGTTCTTCTTTAATATTGGTGCAAATAATTTTATCTTCTTTCAATATCAGATGTATCCCCCACCATGTTTTTCACATAGTTCCTCACAGTTGGATGTACGAAAGTCATCATGGATTTGGACGTCCCCCGATTGTGATGGGCCGCACATCTCAGCATAGACATCGGCTCTCAATGAAAGAGCCAAATGATCAATTCAAAGATTTTATAGAAAAAAAAGGAGATCCTTAGCAATGAAAGAGGAGAATCGATGTGAACTTGACGAGTGAGGTCCGATCAGATGATGGGATATAAAGACCCGCAAAAGGGAGCTAGCCCAATCGAATTGGGCATTAGCACTTTGATACTTCAGCTAGTGAGCAGGAGAGAATGACTAGAGAGAAAATATAAAGAGAAACCTCGTTTTGTTTTAGAATGAATTTAATATTTATAGAGCTAGAGGACCTGAACAGTGGTCTTGAACATAAGATCTATTCTGACTCAATTATGGATTAGCGTAGATGTAATGATGATTTGACAGAGACATGTGTCAGACAGCCTCAATATATTAGGGACGTGTCAAATTCGATTAGACTGTCTCAATCTACGCATTCTTGCTGAATGGCCAAAAAGACTAAGGTACCCTTAAACTTTTTAATACCGAACTTTCTTGAATGGCCCTTAATGGGTTGGGCTCAGCTTAAATATTTTAGCAGTATTAGTTATTATTTGACTTTGTGAATTCACTTATAAGTTTATTAAATTAATATGTAAATTTGTTTACATAAAATCAAGTTGAAAGTCTGGGAAATCTATGCGAGATGAACGTGGTACACGTACAACCCACTAAAATAAATAAATAATTGTTTTTTATTATTCCTTCTATTTAAAAAAAAAAGGAAGAAGAAGAAGGAGAAGAAGAAATTGATGATTTTATACAATAAAAGATAATTTGGATGACATTAGGTATAACCTGGGAGTGGAGGACTCATTTCTAAAAAGCCAAAAAAAAAAATAAATAAAGATTTTTGATTCTCATATATCTTTTCTTTTTCTGAGAATAATATGATATGTATGAGGATGTTTCCCCTGCCCCTTCCTGGAGGCAATATTAATTATATTACAAAAGGTCGTTTACTATTTTTTGTCAGGGGAAGACCGAAGACTTCCTGCACTTCCTTGTTATTTGCTCCTTGGAATAAATAAATATATAGGATGAAATTACTATTTTATCCATATAAAAACTATTATTTTATTTTTTAAGTTCTTTTTAAAAATATCTTTAAGATTTTAGAAATGGTTGATAATTTATCATTTTCTCACAACACTGTTTGAGTGAGACTAATGGTATTGAAATTGCGATACTGTGTATATAGGCATTAGCGTTTATTCTTCGATTGTTGGGCCATCGGCTGGTAAGTTTGGATTCCCTACGACCTCATGATTGATCTTAATTATTATTTCATTTTCTGGCTTGTTAGAACAAATTATTCTAGATTTGCTGTATCTTTAGAGTTACAAATACATTACATTTTCATATATTTTTCAAATTTTATTTCAATTATTTTTTAGATTTTAACTGCTTAAAGCTTAAATCATAACCTTCTTTATAAAAAAATACTAAATGTATATATCATTTAAGCGCAACTTTCAAAATGCCAATTCTTTAATTGGATATGAATTCAAAATAATTGGATTATATATATATATTAAAAGGAGGGTAGTTGACAGAACCACAATCAAATTGCTGTATTTGTTAATTTATAGTTGAAAAAACTAATCGAATTGTAGAAAATTGGTACAAATTTTTAAATTTGAGATATCTAAAGTCCTGAAAAGAAACTGGCAAAAAAACAAATGAAAAACTTTTGACTATACAGAGGAGCAGCAACCTCAAAAAAGAAAAAGCAAAGAAAAAATCCCAAGGGTAAAATAAAACCATCTATTTTTGCCTTCCAATTCTCTCCCAGCCTTTGTGGTGCTATACCACTTTCTTTGGCTGCAATTCAAATCAAGATTCCATATTGTGATGTACAAGAATTTAACCCTGTAAACCCTTTTTACATGTGCTTGATCATTTTCTGAATGTGAATTCACGCAAGCTAATGCCAATTTCGTGCTGAGTTCGGATCGAACCAGGCCCCGGAGGCAATTGCATTGGATTTGGTTCTTGAATTGTCAGAGTTTGGTCCCTGGCATCAGGAATTTCAGAAAGTTCAAGTTCATCAGAATCATGGTTATGCACAGAATTCAATGCCTCAGGATCCCAATTATCTACTGTATCATAATTGGAATTCCTGGGCGAAGCCTGTAGGCTATCCGGTGCAGTACTGCTACGGTAGTTATGCAGGAGATGAACTGGTGACATCCCATATGTAGGCGTTGTCGGTCTGCTTGACAATGGTGTGTGCGACTCAGAATGTCTGCTGTGTTTAGCATGCTTTTTTGCTGAGTGATGCCAGTTCTTAAGTGCTGCTGCTACTCTATCATTAAAGATTGTCGGTCTCATGCTCGATCCCATCTGCGACATTCACACGAATAACGTCATTCTCCATTTCATAATCATAGTCATTCGTTTTACTTATATTTATGTTGCAGCAATTTTTCTCACCTGTGTCACTAGAGCATATAGAGGCAGAGTCACATAACTGCATAGAACCTGTATAATGACCCTGAAAAGTTTCGGTTTCGAAATGTGTTAAAAATTTGATCTTAAGCAGCCAAAATAACTGCATATGTGCAAAAGAAAACTCACCCCATTGCGAGTTTGATTACAATATCTTCTGTTTTATCATGGTAGCAAGATTTCGGTCCGATTTTCCACTGAAAAATAACCAAACAGAAAAGAGTCAGAAAAGACTAATTGGCATACTTTGGCTAAAATGAGCAAGTGGAAATGCTTACGGCTTACCACACTCCAAGCAAAGAAAGCAAGCTGAAATGCATTCTGCGCCCGGAATTGAAAACAGAAAAATGTTAAGTGAACATGTTCAGAATTGGCATGAAATATGAGATACAGGGAGGCATTTTGCAGTACCTGAAAGAGACACAAATGAATGAGGAAAAGAATGAGGCGGGGGCGACCGAACCAGAAGAGATCATCACCTGGTTCAACCACAGGAGCTCCCTTAACCACATCGCCTCTCTCTTGAATCCGTAGCCCCATTCGAGTTATGATCACTTGTAGCTTAGCTCCAATTACTAAAATTACCACTAATGGGATAAATGGCAACCATAAATATGCATACAAACCTGCCAAAACATACAAAATTTTGTTACTTTTCACCCTTTATTGTCTCTGAATTTTATTACAGAAAGAAACTAGTTCTTACCATGCGTGCTTGTCAGCAACAACAAACAGGCAATAGCCCAAATCACTGGACTGCATATTCAAAGGAATCCAGGTTAGAAATCCCACTCAACTATTTGAAATAAGGCTAGTTCGTTCATCAATTCTTGCATATGAATTATTCGACACACCGGGCTTTTGCCTTTATTTCATATGGCAATCACTGCCACGTGCGATTCATTTTAGGGGTTCATTTCGATAAGATTAGGGGCAAAATCTCTCTATTTTGAATACTTGGAGAGACAAAACACCATTATCACTTTATTGACTAAAAAAAGTTTAAAAGCACAAACCTGATCCCCACTACAACTTTGAAGTCATTTTCAAGTGATCTGTTGATGTATTTTTGGAAGTCAAATCTAGTTTCACTCCCGGGAGCCAAATGTGCCTGAAAAGGTATAACAAATATATATTTTCAACTATAACTTATCAATAAAAATTCCAGAATCTAGATCAGAGAACAAGTGTATATATGTTTTAATTAACTTACCATGATAAACCCATGTCTTAGTGTAAGATAATCAATCTTGGTAACTGATCCAAAGAACTGTCTGAAGAAACATACCTGATATTTGTCACCAAACGTAAGCTGTTTTGAATCCAAAAATTGTAACTTTATTCCTAGAATATTCCAATTTTTTTCTACTTACAATCCATACGGTTACTGTTGAACGACTCCATAAATTTAAATGTCTCCTTCCAAAGGAAGTATCCCTTGCAAATCTAAATCTCTCTGGATCTGCACAACACAATATGTTTAATTGCTACTAATTATAAAATTAAATTTTATAATTGCATACTTTAGGTTATGAGATATGGTTAATTACCATTGTGATATTGATACTCAATTGTCTTTGTCTCATTCTCCCAATGCTTCCATTTTCTCATCTGCAGTCCAAAAAAAGCAAGCATTAGGGACTGAAATTTCAAAGGAAGAGTATTTCAACAGAGAGATTAATGATTAATTATTAGGTTAAATACCTTGGTTTTGCCCAAAATATAGGTGATTATACAGTAAAGAACATGAACAACAGCTAGTACAAAAATGAAATAGTGTAGCTGATCAATCCCATAGGCTGATACAAACGAAACTTTACCCTGAAATATTTGCAAAACCAGCATTAAACAATCAAACTTATAATATATAAATTTAAACAGAAGTAAAAAATCACTGATTATGATTCTTAATTACCCTCTTTGTACATTTATCTTCTGCAGTTTTCTTTTCTTCGTCGTTTTTGCAAGGATGCCACGTGGATCCAACACTTTCTGGTATGCAAATTTCAGAAATAGGACCTCCCAGTGCTGTTAAAAGTAAGGATATAAATCCCATAAGCATCAACTCTGCAAAATTCAAGTGAACTCACGTCAGCTAAAAAAACCCAGAAAAATTATTAATTTTATTGAATCTTTTATCAAGTGGTTTAATTACCTGATTTAATCTTTTCAAGTGCTTCAACTAGAGCTGGCTTGTGCATCTTATGGAACCACTGTATACATTAAGATGCAAAAATACATACTTAGCCATTTATTATAATATAATATGTATTTTATATTAAAAACGAGAAAGATCATACCTTTTCTACCAAATGAAAAACATGCTCAATTAAAATTGAGATGGCAATCATGACAAGGCAGACAATAGAAACAGCCCATGTTGGCGTATCCTCCAGAGAACGAGGTTTAGCATAATCAGACATGGTGATATTTTTTTCAAATAATGCACGAACTGCACAAGAAAATGGACTGAATTGCAAACAAAAATGAGAAGTTGCTTGAGTTGTTTTGGTCTTTTCTGCAAATGTTTATGACAGAAAAGAGAGATTGGGTACAGTATATATACATATATAAGAACAAAGAAGAAGGAGGAGGAGAAATAGTAGAACAAAGACTTTGACTTTTTCAGAGACAGACAACTTCCTAGGCGTACATCAAGTAAACTCTATCCAATTTTGAATGAGAAAATGAAACGAAGAAAAAAAACAAATAATATTTTAAATTAGTCATAATCAATTAGCAAGTTTAGTTCACGTTGCTTATTACCAACATCGGATACTCTATGGACTTGTCTGTTTTTTTTTTTTTTCTATAATAATAAAAAAAAACACGGTTTTCATTTATCTTATTTTCCTTTCTTTTTTAGGGCGAGGGATTTCATTTTTGAAATGGTTTTCAACTTACATTTTACTTTGACCAATTTTTGTTTCTTAACCTTTCTTAATTTGCATACTTCAGATTCAACCTTCCTTAGACTAAATGATTTCCAATAACGGAAATTAATTTTCTGATTACAAATTTATTAAGTGTTAATTTACTCCTCCAATAATCTTTTTTAATTTTCACTGGTCATTTTGTTTCAAAATCAATACTTAAATTCAACTGCCTAATATACAATTTTCAATTTATATTCACTTTAATTTGTCTTCATATCAAAATTATATATATACACACATACATGCTATAATCTTGTGCACGTACTTTGTACGTGACAAATCATTAATATAAAATACAATTCATTTATACTTAAATTGTAGTTCTCTATGAAATAATTGAAAACAAAATTCAAAATATTTTATAAATACAACTATATATTTTATTTAAATTATTGTCCAGCCCGTTCAAGCTGATTGGTCGCCTAAAAAAAAAGAATTTGGATTTCTAAAAAAACAATTTAACGAGAGAAATTATAAATTTAGAAAGAGAAGAGTGAATTAGCGAGATATCTAATGAATTATCGGCCTTGTATTATGCTCAGGGCAATTAATGGTATGAAAATGGTTATAACGTATAAGAACTGAACAACAATTACAATAATTATTGTGTAATACATGAACGTGCACCTTTAAAACTCAAAAATGCTGCTAATGTTTATTATTTAAAAAACTCGGTTTTCCGAACTTAAAAAAATAGTGATTAGTTAGCTTGGTTATCAAATTATTTATATTGTTATTAATTATTATTTGCCATCTTTTAAAATTATTAAAAGAGAGAGAATTTGCCCCTAAAGTAAAGTGGTACATATTTTGTTAGAAGAGGACAACTTGGCCAAGAGGACATGAATCGCGACAGAGAGGAAGAGGGATGACTTGGCGAAGGGGACACGAGTCATGATAGAGGTTGAAGATGAAGATCGCGTATTTTTCCTTCTGTTGTAAATATCTTTGTAATTATGTTGTATATTCTTAGAATATTCTAACAGTTAAGCATAGGAGATTTTCAGAGATAAAGATATCAGATTTTTAGAATTGTACAATTTTGAATTTTCTATTTAATAGAAGCAACTTTCATTGAGAGATCATTCAACAAAATTGGCATAGTATCAGAGACAGGTTTCTAAAATTATATTTTTGTCTTTTGACATGATTTTTTTTATATTGTTTTCATTTTGGTTCTAGACGCTCAGGTCTCTTGGATTTCAATTCTTTCGTTTTTGGATCTTAGTCTTTTTTTTTTGCGAGGATGTCTTTAAATCAATTTGAGTCTCTCAATGTTCGATTCACTGGAAAGAATTACTCTGCATGAGAGTTTTAGTTTCAATTGTTCGTGACATAAAAAGAATTATGGGATCATATTGATGGAAGTAATCCAACTCCTACAGATCCTACCGAGGTACGTCAATGGAAGGTCAAAGATGCTTATGTGATGACATGGATTTTAGGGTCAGTTAATCCTTTTATTGTTCTTAATTTAAGGCCATACAAGACTACAAAGGCCATGTGGGATTATCTCAAAAAGGTATATCATCAAGATAACAGTGCCAGACGTTTTCAATTGGACCATGACATAGCTAAATATTCTCAAGGAATTCTCTCAATTTAAGATTATTTTTCTTGATTTTAGAGCTTGTGGACAAAATTTATTGATATTATTTATGCAAAGATACTAGCCGAATCTCTTTCTATAATCCAAGAAGTTCATGACCAAAGTAAGCGAGATTGATTCTTGATGAAATTGCAACCTGAATTTGAGAATCTTCACTCAAACTTGATGAATCGCCAACCTTCCCCTTCATTGGATACTTGCTTTGGAGAATTACTTCGTGAAGAACAATGCTTTCTCACCCAGAATACTCTCAAATAATGTTGCTTTTGCTGCATAAGGAAGAGGGAGAGACAGGGGTATGAGCAAAGTACAATGTTATAGCTGCAAAGCTTATGGTCACATTGCTACCAATTATGGGAAGAAGTTATACAATTATTGTAAGCAACAAGGGCACATTATCAAAGAGTGTCCTACACATCCACGGAATCATAAAATTAATGCTTTTCAAGCTGGGATAAATCATTCTATTTCATAAAGCACTAACAACCAACTAACTACTCCAGGAAGTTCTTCTGCAGTAGCTACTCCTATTGTTCTTACTCCTAAAATGGCATAGCAAATTATTATTTTTGCATTTTTAGCCTTGGGGATACAAGGTAATAAAAATACACCTTAATTTTGGCTTGTTGATTCTGCTGCTTCAAATCATATGATCAACTCATCTAGCTTACTTAAAAATGTTCATGAGTATCATGTTCATAAAAAATTCAGATTGCCAATGGTAGTAATTTACGCATTACTAAAGTTGAGGATATTACTTCAACTTTCAGAAATGTTTTTATGTCACCAAAGTTGTCTGCTAGTCTTATTTCAATTGGTCAATTGGTTGATAATAATTGTAATGTGGATTTTTCTTCCCATGGTTGTATTGTGCAAGATTAGGTCTCAAGGAAAATAATCATGAAGGGGCCTAAAGTTGGGAGATGATTTCCTATTCATTTTTCTATTCCTTATAACTTGCCTTTTGCTTGTTCCACTATTGAAAAATAAAAGTGTAATGTGGCATAAACGTTTGGGACATCCAAACTTTAATATTTTGTCTCAATTATCCAATTATGGTTTGTTGGGGAATAACAGTTGTCTTTCTAATAGTTCCATTGATTGTTCCACATGTAAGCTAGGAAAAAGTAAAATTCTTCCTTTCCCTTCTATGGGTAGTCGTGCTACAAAGTGTTTTGATATTATTCACAATGACATTTGGGGTTTCACTCCTGTTCCTTCACATGCTCATTATAAGTGTTTTGTGACATTCATAAATGACTATAGTCGGTATACTTGGGTATATTTCCTTCATTTCAAATATGAGGTTTTCTCTGTGTTCAAGACCTTTTTGGCTTACGTTGAAAACTAATTTTATACATATATTAAAGTATTAAGATCTGATTCTGGTTTGGAATATATGTCTTGTAAATTTCATTATTTTTTGCTTGACAAAGGAATTATCTCGCAACTATCATGTCCATATAAGCCACAACAAAATGGGGTTGTTAAGCGAAAAAATTGTCATCTTTTGGATGTAACCCATACTTTATTGATTGTGTCTTCTATTCATCTAAATATTGGGTTGAGACTTTGTCTATTGTTGTATATTTAATTAATAGACTGTCATCTCAAATGTTAAATCTAGACTCTCTATATTATTGCCTCGATGGGAAATGTCCCAACTATCATAACTTACATATTTTTGGTTGTGTTTATTTTGTGCATCTGCCCTCCTATAAATGTCACAAACTTTCTGTTCAGTCAGCTAAATGTGTCGTTATGGGATATAGCACTTCACACAAAATAAATATAGGAGGGCAGAAATGTTGTTTTCTTTGAGAATCGATATTTCTTTCCTACTCATTCTATAGCTCAAAATACCACTTCTGTTCTTCTTATTTTTGAGGATTTTCCATCTTTTGAGCGTCATCAACTAACTTTGCCCCTACCTAAAATCGATCCTCTACATGAGAATGCTAATGAAGCTATCCTTCAGATTGTTCCTCTAGTGCCTCCCATTCATCGCTCTAACAAGGTGTCTCATCCTCCTAAATGGTATGATTATTCATCTACTTTGAGCAATATTTCTATTCCAACATGTTACTCATATGCTTCAAAGCATGAGTGTTGGCAAAGACTAATGCAGGAAGAATTTCAAGCACTTAAAGAAAATCACACATGGGATATTGTTCCTTTTCCTCCATCAATGAAGCTTATTAGATGTAAATGGGTTTATTCAATTAAGCTTTATTCAAATGGAACTTTAGATCAATATAAATCTCGATTGGTTGCTTTAGGAAACAAATAAGAGTTTGGTGTTGACTGTGAGGAGACCTTTGCACATAACAAAAAATACCATAGCATAGACTATTATTGCTATTGCTGCTTCTCAAGGCTGGCCTCTTCATCAAATGGATGTCAAAAATTCTTTCCTTTATGGTGATCTCAAAGAAGATATCTATATGACTCCTCCTCCTAGTTTCTTCTCCCCTACTACATACCATGTGTGTAAATTAAATAAGTTTTTGTATGGCTTGAAATAAGCTCCAAGAGCTTGGTTTGAAATATTTCGGTGCACTCTGCTTTAATTCTCTTTTATGCAAAGTAAATATGACTCATCTTTGTTTCTTTGTAAGACATCTATTAGATGTGTTCTACTTCTTGTCTATGTGGATGACATTGTTATCACAGGAACTGATCCTTTATTGATTGCTAGTCTCCAGCAACATCTTAAGGATTTTTTTTCATATGAAAGAACTTAGGTCTCTTAAATACTTCTTAGGATTGGAAATTCACTCCGATTCTTCTGGTATATTTCTTCATCGACACAAATATACTCAAGATTTGATTGTTTTGGTCGATCTTCAAGAATCTTCCTCTGTTGTTATGCCATTGGAAGTAAATGTCAAGTATCATCGTGATGAAGGACATATTCTTCTTGATCCAACTCTTTTTCGGCAATTAGTTGGAAGTTTGAAATATCTTACTATTACACGGCCCGATATCTCCTTTGTTGTATAATAAGTCAGTCAATTCATGCAAGCTCCATGACATTGAGATTTAGTGGCTATTTGTTGTATCATACGGTATCTCCTAGGATCAACTAGTCATGGGTTACTCTTTCCAAATGGTTCTCCTATTCATCTTACTAATTTCAGTGATGCAGATTGGGTAGGTTATCCTGACACTCGACGTTCAGTCACAGGTTGGTGTTTGTTTCTTGAAGATTTTTTGGTATCTTGGAAAAGCAAGAAACAAGATCGTGTATCAAAATCTTTAATTGAGTTTGAATATAGAGCCATGTCAGCTGCTTGCTTAGAAATTACTTGGCTAAGTGGACTACTTACCGAACTTGGATTCTCTCAATCTCGGCCTACTTCTCTGTATGCTAACAATACAAGTGTTATTCAGATTCCTACTAATCCAATTTTTCATGAGTAAACCGAACATATCGAGGTGGATTGTCATTATACACACGAAGCTATGGATTCTGAAGTCATCTCTCTTCCACATGTTTCTAGTGATCTTCCAATAGCTTATGTTCTTACAAAATCCATGACTCGACAATGCCATAAGTTTTTCATTGGCAAATTGATGCTTCTTGATCAATCAACATCAATTTGAGAGGGGACATCGACGTTAGAAGGGTGATGACTCGGTTAAGAGGGCACAAATCATGATAGAAAGGAAGAGGGATGACTCGAGCTGAAGGGGGATGACTCGGTTAAGGGAACATGAGTAGTGACAAAGGGTAAAGATGAAGATCGCGTATTTTCTCTTTTGTTGTAAATATCTTTTTAATTATGTTGTATATTCTTAGAATATTCTAACAGTTAAGCATAACAGATTTTTAGGGATAAAGATATCATATTTTTAGGATTGTACAATTTTGAATTTTTTATTTAATAGAAGCAACTCTCATTGAGAGATCATTCAGCAAAATTGACATATTTGACATTTAAGTATGTTTTGAACTAAATTTGTTCTTGAAGTATTAAAAATGATATATATTTACTCTTTAAGCATATTTATTATCTAAAATTATCCATACTATTTTCCATTCGGCTCAAATTTGCCGCAAAAAATTATAGAATTTCAGATAAGCAACAGAAAAAAATTCATAGTAGATAAGCCACATTAAACAAATAGAAACTGTCTTATAGTAACTTTCACATTTTTTTCTAAAGTTACAATAGGTTCTTAATTTATAATGGACATGTATTTAGGTCACTTAATCAGTGACTATTGTTTTAATTTTTTATTTTTTACCTATAGTTCTATTAGTTTTAGTGATAAATTTTAACCAAATTACATAATAGTAAAGAAAAATTTAGTCTAAATATACATTTAAGTGGAAAATGTGTATTATTTTCAACATTTTAGAGGCAATTTTGACCCAAATATATATATATATATCCAATCATAAAACAAATATACTAATAAAAGATAAAAAAAAGAAACACGTTTTAATGAAAAAACAAATTAAGATGACTAGAAATATAATTTAAATATCTTACTCTATAGAATCAAAGCAGTAGAATATATATATATATATATATATATATATATTGAGAAACTCTTTATAAATAATAACAAATTTTGATTCAAAAGTGGAATTAACCAAATCATATAAACTAAAATTTCAATCAAAGTGTTTGAGATTTTTTCATGCATAAACTATTATTATATTTCTAACTTTATTAATGTTTCCTTTCACATTCTTTGCAAATACTATAATGATAGTTACTTACTTTAACATGAAGAGTCCTAGGCCTAGAAAATGGCTCAGGTCAGCGGATTCGAATTTGAATAAGTTTAGATCAGTTTCTTTTAGTTTTGGATATTTTGAGCAATCAATTTTTGGGTTATTTTTGAATCGGATCAATTATTTTTTAGTGAGTTCGAATTGCATCTCGAATCACAACTAGAATTGATAAATTTAACTTAAATTAAAAAATGAATAATAAGAATTTTGATATATTTGGTTTGGTTTTAAGTTCAACCGATTTAATTTTGACTTTTTCGATATCTCATTTCAACTTAGACTTTTACGATCTCTCTATTTAAAATACATAATTGACATCATATATAACTTATCATATCAGACAATTTGACTTTTTCAGTGTCCTGGATCAACTCTGCCAATCAATCAAATTTGGCCAAGCATATCACTATTCAATACGAAAATCTTGGTCCGAATTTTAATTCTAATTTTACGAATCTTAAATGAACTTATTTTCACATCATATTCAATCCTTAGGTTTTTCTCAAATGGCATTATTTATAGTCTAAAAAAATAATATTTTTGTCATGGATAGCACTATCTAACTCAAACTATACTATTTACAGTCCGAAATGTACTATTAACAAACTTAAAATTTCAGGGGTGTCATATTCTCTTTTAGATTTGAAATGTTATAATTTGATGAGCACTATCAAGATATTGGATGAGCTGTGAATAGCATAACAATGAAGGATTAAGGTATCAAGCGAAAAAGGATCAAAAAATTAAATATGCAAAGAATAAGATAGTGAAATAGAGTATACATTGTACATCACTTAATTATTATTTTTTATTTTACTTTTTATTTCTTGTCTTTTATCTATTACAATTTACAACTTAGATAATTAGATATTTCTATTTTATTTTAATTAAATTTAATTTTTATATAAAATTGGGATAAGAATATTGATAAATGGTGCAATGTTATATATATATATATATGAACAAAATGATGCAACATAGATAAAATTAGAATTTTTTTGGGAAAAAGCATAATTTCTCCCTGAACTTTATCGCTTTTACACATTGAATCCCTGAACTTAAAAAATTACACATTGGATCCCTAACTTTTCGTGTGAAACATATTGAGTCCAATTTGAATGGCTCTGATGAGAGTGCATCACATGTGACGTTAAAACTCGTGTGAATTGGATTTAAAATACATGTGGGACCCACTTAAAAATAAATTTATCAAAATAATTTCACATCAAATGATGATGTGGATTTGGGGGGAGGATTTACAAAAAATGCATCGTTTTATATCTTTCTTCTTCCTCCTCCATAGGCACCTTTTAAAAAGCTCTTTAATGATGATGTGTTTGTTTGTTGCGATTGAAGAGGCGGCCAAACAAACTGAGGTAGACCTAGAGGATGTAAAAACGATCTTCCATTTTCATATCCTATAAAATTTCTTCTTCTCTATTGATTCTGGTACTATAATACAAAAACCAAGCGAGATCAGTTAAGCATTAGCTCCATTTCGTTAACAAATTTCTTCTAATTAAACACAGTATTTCAATTTTACCTGATTCAATGAGAAAATGCCAAGCACAAATCTCTAGTTTGTGTAAAATCCAATGCTCTAATTTTCACTCCAGTTTGATTCACTTTGCTGCTCATGTTTAACCCAAAAATATCATCAACGGCGGAGGCACATATTAGGTCCAATGTATCATTCTTGGAAGCAAACATTATGGTTGCTCAACATCGACCAACTTTCGATTCCACTTAGTATCGATTTGGGTGACCCAACCATGACCCATATCTTTTATTGAGCCCATGCCGAATAGACCACTTATCTTTTTCTCCATTCTTTTCTCAATCTCGCCTATTTTACTCTCCCTCACTCCCATTTACTCTTCTCCTCTCAACACTTCTTTCAATCTTTCTCCTACAAATTCTCTCCCATTCTATTGCCTAACTTTATTTTTAGCCTTCTGGATTTTATGATTCCCTTTCTATTTTCATGGTAGATAGATAAGCAGAAGAACCTATTTTTTGGATTTTTTTGGGGTAGAAATAGATATGGTTCTCATCATCTCTTCATAAACATTATATATTTATTGTCATTTTCTCCTTTCTTTATCAAACCATAGTGTAGAATTTGTACCCTTTTTGGGGTTTGGGGTTTTTCCACTTTCCACACATCCCAAACGTAATAATTTTTTATTTTTTGATTTTTTATTGAAATTCCCATCTCTGTTTTCAAATTTTAGCTCAGATTTGAGATGAGAGATAAAATAGGTGTCTTTTTTAAAATACGGAGTGCGAAGAGTAGTCGCCTCCATTAAAGTAGTGACCAAGCTTTCTTGTAAGGCTTTGGAAAAGACTTTGGTAGATGGTCTTGTTGGAATGAAATTGGTGATGAAGCATCCATGATTGAGACAACAAAAACAAAAGAGATTAAAGGTATGACTATACTAATTATAGATGGAAAGAAAAAAAATGAAAAAAGTTATCCGCCGTTTACAGAGAAATAACAAATAGAAATAGGGCAATTTATCAAGTGATTTCTGCTATTCAAGTGATGGATTTTAATTGGTGTCACCATTGTTGAGAGCTGAAAAGCTTATGAATTTTAGTTAAATTCATTAAATGTTACTGCAAATTAGGTGCTGCAAGCTCTATTGGAGTGTGCTTGACTGGCTGAGTTAGAACCAGAGAAAACAGTAGACATGTGAATTTGCAGGGAATTGGTTGCCAACTAAAAATGCTACGTTTTTATATTTCAATAGATTAAAATGGTACATTTTTAGTTGGGGCCAAAAGCATATTCATTTGGATAAGAAAAAATCATTTAATGTGAATTTATTTAGAGTATTTTAATTTTAAGTGGGTCCCATATGTATTTTAAACCAAGTTTACATGCGCTTAACGTCGCGTGTAATATACTCTCGTCAGAACTGTTCAAATTGGACTCAATGTATTTCACGCAAAAAATTGAAGGATCCAATGTGTAATTTTTGAAGTTCAGGGACCCACTGTGTAAAAGTGATAAAGTTCAGGGACGAAATTATATTTTTCCTTTTTTTCTTAAAAAAAGTTAAATTGATAACCAAAATTGAAAAAATTAGAAATAAATTTTACAAAAGAATTAGTTTCAAGTCATTCAGGTCATCCTTGGGTTGAAGCTAATCTAGCCCTCAGATTTTTTAGTCAAGTCTAGATAAGATTTTGGTCACTTTTTTAGGCCGATTTGGGTCAGATTGAAATAAAATTTAATTAAAAAATCGAATTACGGATTTGAATCAAATATAGTTAGATTTTAGATATTTTTGGGCGAACTCGTTGGGTTTGGGTTGGATTCATTGCTAAATTTTCTAGATCAATTGAATTTTTCTTTTGTGGATTTAGGTTCAAGTCCCTATTTTTTTGGTGGATTTAGATAGGGTTAAGAATTGAAAAGTTTAATGAAGACCTAGTATTAATATTAGTATTTTATTACATACTTTTGATTTTAGATGAATTTAAATTATAAAGTTTATAAACAATACAATACAAGAATTTCAAATATCATTATCAAAGTTTTCAAGTTAATATTGAGAACTATGAAAAAATTATTAAAATTTTTAAATTTATATAAAGTTACAAAATATAAAAATGCTAAATATTTTATATCTTTACTATTTATTTTTTATAATATTTCAATTAACCAAGTAGGTAGAAATATAAATAATTTGTTTTTGAAGGAATTAAATAAATAAATTTAATATATAATTGAATTTTATTCAAAAAAAAATATACAAATATTTGAATATAATATATTTAAACGCTTTCATTGATAAGACTTGAAAATGAAAATTTTTCTCAAAATAATATTTTAAAAGTCATTTATTGATTTGCAGAAACAATAATTTTATATGGTAAAGAATTATTTTTTGAAAGAAAAACTAATAAATAAAAATTATTATATTTTTGTACACTATAAATTTATTTACCATTTTTACTGAAATAAAAATTTTGAAAAAAAAAATTGAATATAATTGGAAAAAATATCATTGTTTAAATTCAATCAATTAAAATTAGTTTTTTAAAATCAAAGTTCAAATTTATTCTATTAATAACTGGTTAACTACTAACCGATTAAACGCTAAGGATGATCAATTAACCATTGGTTAACTTTAAAAAATTAGACATAAACTTTATATAAAAAATTCCAAACCATCCATCAAACTAAAATATAAATTCTCCAAATTTTAAATATAAAATATAAGTCATTCAAATTTAATTGTGATACACTTAAATAAAATTATATAAATATTAATTTATCAGTCATTTACTTTCTAATATTAGGTAGAATGTGAATACATATAAAAATTATCCACATGTCCATATATACGTGTAAAATTACATTTAAACTGGGTAACCAGACAATTAAATTCAAGTGTAATTCCAAATCTATTAACCATAATTTTAAAAATTAAAGTTTATGTCAACATACAATTGAGCTAATTAACCATAAATTTTGGTTTGAAATCGATTTTTCAATTTTTTGTTTTGATATTTTTGGTCATCGATTTTCATTTTTGAGTACTGATTAACAATTAGTTCACAATTAACATATTAATATTTTTATTATATTTTTATTTCTATATCCTAAATTTTTTTTCTTTTTTATTTCTCTCTAAAACTTAAATAAATTAATATTTTAAAGTATATTTTTATTTTAATTGCTAAAACTTTTTCTTTTTGTTTCTCTCAAAAAATTTATCTAATACTTCAAATTAGTATATAAATTATGCTATTTTTCGTAATCATATAGAGTAATATTTATATGTTGTAATTCATTAATTACACTTTCATATTATATATATTGTGTCTATATTTTACTTGACAATATTTAATTACATTTTCTTATATTTTAAATTTTATATTTTAATATTCAATTTTGTCCTCGATTTTTGCTTTGACATAAGATAAAGCATGCTAATTACTAATTACAAATACCAAATTCACTTTGTAATGTTAACTATTAGTTTGTTGAAATAATTAACCATAATAAGTGAAGAATGATAAAAGTAAAACATGAATATTGGCTGGCATTATATTTATTCTATGATTTCTATTTTGAATTATTTTTAACATTTAAAATGGAATTGAAATTTATCTAATTTTTCTTTTATAATTGTAGTTTAAAAATTTTAGTGATTAATTAAAAAATATTGGTTAACCAAATCATGAAAATCAAAATCAATGAGCTGGTTAAACAAATTTAATGGACACTAGCTAGTTAATGATTAATGATATGTTAATAGGCTGATAAAAAGAATTGCTAATGGATTAGTTAATCGGTCTATATTCACCCCTAAATATATTTATCTTCAAAATGAATAATTATATGCGGTAATTAATAAAAAATTATCGGGATTTTTTCAATAAATTAAAATTAAGTATCGCAAATTTGCAGCCGACCTACTCAAATTTTCTCTTGCTTATTTTAGAAGATTTATGCTGTTAATCTCAAGGTTATTAATACTATTAGGAAAGTTTATATAAAAATTTATAAAATCAATAATAAACATTTGAGAAAATAATTAAAATATATAAATATATTATTGTCAAAAAAATAGAATTAAAGATAAATGTTTTAATAAATAATTAAAACATAGGAATAATATTGTTTAAAAAAGTTTTATCTTGTATTCTCACTTTTATATATAGTATAATAGAAATACATAATATTGGTTCGCATGCATTGAGAAATAGGATATAACTGTTGTGATAATTATGAAATATTTGGATGACTATCAAACTCATCATTCTCTCTATTATATTAGAAGTCTACTTATTCTATTTTGTACCTATAAATACCCCATTGTGGTTATTCGGTGTAGATAATCAATAAAAGAAAATTCTCTATTCTACTATATCTGTATTTTTTTTAATTAGTTTTACAACACGTTATCAGCAAGATAGTTTCTATTGATTATTGGAAGTCGGTAGTTTACGATAACCTGGCTTGAAGGAATCAAGAATTATAATTTACAAGATTAAACGGTAAGTAGATTTAATTCATAAATTTTAAATTATTTTAATTCTCATGAGTTGATGAGATTGATTAAGGGTTGAGTAATTCTACCCTACAATAAATAATTTTAAAAACTTCATTATACAAAAATATTAAGAACTGAGAATAGTATTTTCTATTACTAAAGACATTAATATGATTTTAGTGATTTGTTTTGTATAATTGTAATTTGATCCTTGCTTAATTATATTTTAATCATTATATTATATATGATAAATATATTTTATGTAAAGCCATATTTGGTTTTCAATTTACTATATGTATATTGTTGTTATGTGTAATACAATTATTTGAAGGCTCTTGAAGAGTTATAATGTAATTACTTGCATACAATTTGTTACGAAATATATTATTTCTCAAATATATCCTGCAGACATTTAATTTCAAAAAAATATTCGCTGAAATGAATATCATTTTGAGACTGAGAGATAAATACTTGAGATCCATTTTGTATAAGATTAGTAATATCTTTTTTATAGATAATTTGATTTTATTTTGATACAAATTTTATTTTATATGAAGTTTACTAATTATTGTGCAAATATTAGTAACCTATTGTTTACCAATTATACAAATATCAGTAAATATGAAGTTTATTGATTAAGTGATACTAATATCATTAAACTTGAATTTTATTGATTAAAGTAAAATTTTTATTAGCTGTCACAAATATTAGTAAACACAAAGTTTACTAACTATTTGATATTAATATTAAGAAACTTAGTTTTTGTTAATTAGTATAAATATTGATATAATAAAATAGTAAATCTGAAGTTTACTAATTAATAATTGATTATTTGGCATGACCGGTTTGACCATTTCGGATCAATTATAACGTATAAATTATTGAGAAATCCTATATACATATTTATTAAAGAACCAGAAGTTTCTTTTAATTCAATTTAAGGAATTTAAGGAATTCTCATAACATATTTGTTCTTAAGGAATATTATTAAGGTATCACTAGCTAACAAAGGAGCCAAATTCCCTTTATTTTGGAATAAATAAAGATAATATATGTGGGTCCACTATCCACCATGTGAAATACTCAAATATTTTTGAAAGATACATCAATAAAATATTCACATGTGTGTTTATTATCAACTCACAATCTATAGTTTATGAGATTATTCAAATTAAGTGCACAACTTCCAAAATATGCAATCAAGACATTTTTCTTGATAATGCTAGTGATCATTGGCTAAAAAATTATTATAAGCTCCTTGTACATGTTCATACTCCAAGGTCTAGCTAAAAATGTTCACTAAATGCCTCCAGTTAATTGCTAGACATTTTTATGAGAACAATGATGTCATTTTTATATATGGATATAAAATATTGATGTAAACAATACTTACATGCATTATGCCAATAAAAATCATAAAATTTCTCAATTGCAATTTTAGTTGAAAATTGCATTTTGTTTAATAGCTTTCCTAATATAAGGGGAAGAAAGCAGCTAAAATAAATATATACATTATGCATATTTTAGATCCTCATATTATGAACCTGAAGTTCAAAAGATGAGTTAATTATGATGATAATATATTTGTTAGTGTGTAGAGATTTATTAAATCTCATATATATAAGCTGCAAATGCTCCAATTCAAAAAAAATATCTCAGTAGGAATAATTATCTTGTAAGATAAATTATTCAATTCCAAATAAGAATAAAATTTTTGGAAAGGAGCAAATAAATTCATATGGTCATATTATGGAGGTGGGTACTCTTAAAAAGACCTATGTCATAACTAATTTTTAAATCCTTGAAGTGGTTCAGGTACCTAAAATTAAATAAGAAATCTCAATATGTCATTTGTCATTAAAAGGAATCGAAGGATAAAGTTGTCGATAATATTTTGTATAAAAATATTGATGTTGATATTTTTAATATAGTGAGGATCTTAAAATTAAATCTGTTGAAAAATATAGATATTAACTGAATTCAATATAAACTTTTGGACTTGCAGTTCAAAATATTGACAAATATGATGCAAAAGGAGTATAATTGATATTCATGTGATAAATAATAAAGTCGTAAATTTTGATTTATTTTATAATATTTATTGCAATGAATCGGTATTGATTGTAAAAATACATTTTTTTATATATACTGAATGCAATAAATTTTTATTGTTTGTCAATTTAGTAATATATTAGTATACTAATTGATACTATTTGCATATTTTAATTCCTTAAAGATTTATCATGCCTAAAGCATATAAATATTTCTGATTTTTTTTCAATATATGCATTAAATTTTATGTATATAATTAGTTTACCTATTATTATAGTTTATATTACTGAAACTTTTGAAGAATTCAAAATGCTTTAACAAATTTTGTAAACTAAATTTTGCTTCGACTTAAATATCGAATTCTATTTTATTGAAAAAAAAATTAATGTGATTATATGTTTATATATTATCTTACATTGAATACTGCAATTGTTGTAAAGTCGCTAATTACAACATATTTCATGATTATATATTATTGATGCATTAAGTAATCATGCATTATATGGTAATTGCCAAATTGTTACTTAAAATTACATATCATTTTAAATATTTTAGTTCTCTATATAATCATATATGTTTTATTTGGATAATCTTATTATTTTTAAACATTTTTTATAGAAATATTTGAATTAAATTACTAAATGCATTTATTTGTTATAGCTATTATATGTTTATATTGTATACATGTAATGATCAAATTATTTTATTTGTTTCATTCCTTGAAGTGAACGAAGCAATATAGAATTATGGCCATAAAAATGGTATGTTTAAGAAATGATAATTATTAATATTGTATGATTAATTTTCACTACCAGAAGTGGTTGATAATTAAAAGAAATAATAGAAATGGTTAAGAAAACCATTTAAGAATGGATAACTTATTTATGATGTGGTATAAAAGTACATTGATCATGTAATCATTGTACATATAGAAACTCTGTATGCACAAATTTAAAGGTGTGTACCGATATTGTTATAAGGGAAAAAAATACATGTTGTACTCTTTTCTCCTTAAATAAGATTTTTTCCTATTGGATTTTCCTGTTATGATTTTTAATGAGGCAATTTATGATGTGTATTAAAAATATTGCATGTGTACTCTTTTTCCCTTTACTGGATTTTTATCCCATAGGGTTATTTTCAGTAGGGTTTTAATGAGGCATAATATGTATTAATGGACATTCAAGGGGAAGTATGTATTATAAATCCCATGATTATGAATGTCCATAGCCCTTTTAAGATTGATAGCATGACTTATCAAATGGAAAAAGGTATAACAATTATTATCCATTCATGATATTTTATAATACTGTCAATGATTTTAAAAGTCCGCCAGAAGCATGACAGATCTTTTAATGGAAAATATATCAATCTTTGAAGAAAATGAAATAAAAATTTTTAAAGTGATGCTCCTAAAGAGGTATAAAGCAACTTAAATCAATAACTCCATATTTCTAGAAAAATAACCCCAGAAGTGGTTCTAATAATAGTAAATTACATGAGATGCGAAAATGGATGATAATTGTTATTGATAATGTATTTACATATTCAGTTGCTTATGAAATATAATAATAATAAGTATGAGTCTCTAATTATTGAAAAATATCGATATCAATGTGAATAGCAAAATTCATACAAAAATATTTGGATTAGAAGTCCAGACATCAGAAGATGTCAAATTTTTTATCTATAAGAGTAGTAATTATTGAATTACTCAATGTTAGTTATTCATAAATTTAGTTGAAAACTCATATGGTTGAAAGCCATAACTAAATATAATAAAGTAATGTGTAGATTATTGTCCAAGAACGACAATCAACAATATTGAAGTATGAAAAAATCACAAAGTTTTCTTTAGCAACAAACCAGCTAATCTCTTCACTAAGACTTTACCAACTTTAATTTTCAGAAAGCACGTAAGCAATATTATGATGTTTCAGTTTAAGAAAATATTGTAATTATTGTATTTTTGAGAGAAAGTATATAGCCTGTGAATACTGTACTCTTTTTCCTTTGCTAAGTTTTTATCCCATTGGATTTTTCTTAGCAAGGTTTTAAGGAGGCATATTCATAGTACATAGTCATCTAAGGAAAAGTGTTGTGATAATTATAAAATATTTGGATGACTATCAAACTCATCATTCTCTCTATTATGGTAGATGTCTACTTCTATTTTGTACCTATTAATATCCCATTGTGATTATTCAGTATAGACAATCAATAAAAGAAAATTCTCTATTCTACTATATCTGTCTTTTCTTTAATTAGTTTTACAACAATAACATATTATTTTAATAAAGATGAAATTATACTTATCCCTTGCAGCATAGTAAACTAGAATAGTGAATGTGGGGATCTTGTTTTTGTCACTAGAAAAACTTTATCCACTAATAATTGATGTAGGATAACAACAACTATTCCACAGGTTAAAATCCCCTTGGAGGTATAAGAGTGGGAAAATAAAATCCCCAAATTCTATTAAGTTGAGTGTACCAGTCCTTGAATTTGTTTTCTTATCCTCTATTTATAGTATCCTTATATTTATAAATACAAAGCTAATCAAAACAAGGTATGTGTATTTTTTCTTAATAGAAAGCTAATTAAATAAAGATATGTATATATTTTCTAAATAGGAATATAATCAAATAAAAATACGTATATCTTTTCAAAATAGGAATCTATCTAAATCCAATTTGATTTAAAATCTTATCATATTATATTTGATATAAAAAATTTTTCGTATGTAAAGTCATGGGTGTTTCTAATCTCTATTATCTTTCACTTACACATGACAAAATGATTTTCAATTATATAGGTAGATAGATTGTGCGATCAATATACTTTAAAAGTACTAGTGCATTATACATTGGTTAAGGATATATAACATCTTGAAAACAAGATCCTCTTTTCCATGTATGCCTAACCATAAATTGCCTTCTCACATTCATTATTTTAACTTATGATCTCATAAGATAATTTTTGCATTCACTATTATGTCTTTACTCATAAAAACCATAATATGCATGCCAGTGAATCACAAAATCATTGAATGTGATCAAAAGGTTTTCTTCCTTTTTTACTATATGCCATACATTATGATCTAGCTTGCTTTTCTAGCTAGATCCACTAGGTTGAATCATTCTCATGACTTTTTAAAGACTAATTAAGCTAGCCACACTAAATCATACTTTAGGGATAGGTTAAGAGTCCTAAGAGTCAAAATTTAAATAGAGTCTCATACTAGAAAAATTTGAGATCGATTGTATTAAATTTCTATCCTTTGGTCAACTTAAGCACATATGGTGTGAACAATATGTTATGATACTTTTTCCTTCCCTTAAAGGAGCGCATGTCTCACAAAATATGTAACACCATATAGAAGCGTAAAGTTGCAATACATCGAAGCATCCAACTTTAGTTTACTTACTTAGGACTACTTCTCACTTTTGAACGTAGCATGGTAGTTACAATTAACTTACCATGGGATTACACTTAATCCTATTTTTGGATCTTAATCCAAAACATACATTCTCATATATATTTTTATTTCGTACCTTAACAAGACTTATTTTGTTGATTTTGCAAGACAACATTTTTACTTTGAACAGTCTCTCGAGCTTCATCATATGTTCAAAAATTACCTCATCTTAGTCTTTATTAACTCATTGACAAAATTAAGGTAAACACCCATGTTAGTGGATTACTTCTCTATTTGACATGCTTAATTTCATTATTAATAATGGTAAATATTCACATATTAAACATTCAAAATTATGTATTGCCTATAACGAACTTGATTATAATTCATAAATAATAATGTTAAGAGATTATATAAAATAAACAATACAAATCAAATCCTATGCAATTCCTGAGATTTAATGTGTCTCTCAAACACATCCCTCATTATAGGTTTTGTCAATAGATCTATAATCATATCATGTTTGGAACGTACTGTAAGTTCACTTCTCTTAGTGCAACAACATCTTTTGTATATTAATACTTAATGTCAATATGTTTAGTCTTACCATGAAGTTTTGGATGTCTGATATCAAATATCGATGACTGACTATCACTATAGAATGTCACTAGTTCCTCTAAGGTAATTACTTTAAAATGATCCATAAATTGCTTTAGCCAAATAGACTTTTATATATCAGGTAAAGAAGCAACAAATTCAACTTCCATTATGAATAGAACTACACAAGTTTGTTTCATGCTACTCTATAAGATGGCATCCTTATCAAGTAAGAATATAAAATCTGAAGTGGATTTTCTCTCATCCATATCTTCTACCCAATCAGCTGTATATCCTCTCAATTACAAATCCTTGCCTTGATAACAAAGAGAATAGTATATGATACCTTTGACTATCTAAGTATCCTTTTAACTACTTTTAACTACTTTTCAATGTGCTTTACTTGGGTTAAATTGATATCTGCTTACCATGCCCACTAAATAGCATATATCATATCATGTTTGGAATGTACTGTAAGTTCACTTCTCCTAGTGCAACAACATCTTTGGTATATTAATACTTAATGTCAATATGTTTAGTCTTACCATGAAGTTTTGGATCTCTGATATCAAATATCGATGACTGACTATCATTATAGAATGTCACTAGTTCCTCTAAGATAATTACTTTAAAATGATCCATAAATCGCTTTAGCCACATAGACTTTTATATATCAGGTAAAGAAGCAACAAATTCAACTTCCATTATTAATAGAGCTACAAAAGTTTGTTTCTTGCTACTCTATAAGATGGCATCCTTATCAAGTAAGAATATAAAATCTGAAGTAGATTTTCTCTCATCCATATCTTCTACCCAATTAGTTGTATATCCTCTCAATTGCAAATCCTTACCTTGATAACAAAGAGAACAGTATATGATACCTTTGAGGTATCTAAGTATCTTTTTGACTACTTTTCAATGTCCTTCGCATGGGTTAAATTGATATCTACTTACTATGCCCACTCCATAGCATATATTAGGCGACCAATCCAATAATATGTTATGCAGTGGGAATGGTAAGTGGATATCAATCTAATTCAGGCGAAGTATATGACACTGGTTATGTAGAAGGAGTTATATATATATATACCCAATACATTAGCACATGACATTGGTTATATATATATATATATATATATATATATATATATATATATATATATATATATATATATATATATATATATATATATATATATATATATATATATATATATATATATATATATATATATATATATATATATATATAGGCATCTTAAGTAAACATCAATTCAACCCAGGTAACATGACACTGGTTGTGTAGAAGGAGTCATATATACACACACACACACACACCCCAAGAAGCATCCAAAGTTTAAAGTAATGGAAACTCATCAAATGCTTTGAACTTAAATTTTATTAATCCTTGAATAAGCTGAAAGAACCACATTATTAACTAGTTTAATATCAACAAGAGAAATTAAGGGGTTATTCTTTATAAGGGAACAAGAGAATAGGCATGTTAAGGCCTATCAAACCAACACATAAGCACAATGCATACCAATAAATTTTTGTGTATGTATGTTGAACACCGAAATATAATTTTTGACTTTTGAAAAGCAAATTTTGGATGAGAATTTGGGAGCAAGATTTAACAAGCACCATATGCTTAACAAGCACCATATATATATATAATACATTAAACTACATAAAAATTTATATAGAAAACAAAACAAATTCATTCCATTACTATCAGGCTATAGATATTCTTTGAATTTGAATAAAAAAGAGTCCATCCAAATCGTCATAGAAACCTAAATATTAACAACATATTTATTTGTTTATATCCCACATCAAATTAAAGCCTCCGTAGTTTAATTACCTAAATATACACCTAGATCTGATAATCTAAATTGCTTGATTAATTAGTTTCCAATATTTTTATTTATTTTTACATCAAAGCTTTATAATATCACAAAAATTGATTTTTGCACCAATTTATTTAATTTTAAAAGCTTTTATATGGAAATTGAATTTTCTTCACTTATCTTCACTAGTGAGTTATTCTTATTAACTATTAACTATTAATTAACGATAATGTAAATCTTATTCAGTCAGCATTAAATTTATGGAAAAATGCATATTTGATTATTTTCATTTTCAATTTTACGGTGTTTTCTTAAGTATCATAACATTAAATTTAGAAAGTATTGTTTTTAATTTTGACAAAAAATAAAATTGTATTATATTATTAATTTAGCACATGTTCAGCCCTCCATTATTATCTTTTCTTACTAAGAGTTTGTGTTTGGATTAGATGTAAACTAAATAAATATTTAAAAAGTCAATCAAATATAACTAGGCCCATCAAAATATGCCCATACCCATAACCCTGCCCAAGCCCATCCAAAAAAATTGATCCAAACTCAATTCAGACCCAGAAAATGGCCAATGGGCCAAATCCAAAAATTGCCCATTTAAAATTGACCCAAATGGGTTTGTTTAACATACCCAATGAGCTTGTGCCTCTAAAACTCCATATGCCCAAACCTAACACCATTTTTTCTCTATCTGGCCTCCCCTCTCTCTGTTTCGCTCTCTGTCTAGTCCTCCCATCTGTGCCTTCCCTGTGTCCCTCTCTATCATCAAAGTTGTCACCGTCCGTCGTTCACAGCCTCCGTCGCCAATGTTGTACCACCATAAGCCATCAGGTAATTTTTTGCACACCCAATTCTGGTTTATGGATTCATACAACATCTCATCATCGAGATTCAAAATGTAACTTTCTATAGAAAAATTGCCCAGTGTGCATTTGATTTCTCAATATTCTTCTACTTTAACAATGAGTGTCTGTAGTCCTTTCTTATGTGGAGCATGCCTTGACGAATAATTTGATGATATGATTTATTAACTTATTCATAGTTTGCAACTCTCTACTATAACTTTAGAACACAAGTCATATCCAGTAAAGAGGACATCTAATTGTTCCTTTGGTGATATTCAAAAATGTCAACGTTGCTAAAACAATCTTTATCGGAAACCTTGACCATTTATTACCCACTTGCTGGAAGGATGAAAGATAGTATGTCTATTGATTATAATGATGAAGGTGTATGCTACATAGAGGCCCAAGCTAACATCCCTCTCTCTCAATTTCTAATCCAACCTGATCTCCCGTCAACAACTTGCTTGTTGCCTGGAAATGATAAATGGTGAGAACCATAGCCTACTACAACTTAAATTTTAGCGATACAAGAAATAATTTTTCCATGTAGTAGCATCACCATGGGAATTATTTGAATACACTATGTCTGTGACCAAATTTAATGCCATGATATCTGGGTTGTTTAGATTTGGAAGTTCTTATGAGTGGATAGTTACAAAGAAGGTTTTTGGTCATATATCTGTCAATTAGAAGTTACAATATTATTCAAAGCTTTTTTTTTTCATTTATTCTTTTATCGAAGAGTTCACTAAACTTATGCCATGATTTTTTTAACATATTTTCCTCTTCATTAATTACCGTTGTATTTCTATATTGTATTTGCTGAAGGGTGAGCTTTTGAAAATTCCTTTTGGTGATGTTCTCTTTTGCATAATTGTTCCTTCCAGTTTTAACTCCATACAGATCATGTTGGCTTATTCTTTGTACTTGGGGATTATGGAATAGACATCTATTTGGGTTTTTGCACTTCTTTATTATTTTTTTAGGCAAATTAATGTTGATTTGTGTACATTTCTTATCTCATGAGTTGATAAGAGGTTCGGCATTTTTTTATTATTATATATTTTGTATTTCAAGGATTTGCTAGATGTAATTTAGCTGTATCTGTACTACTTTATTTTTATTTCAATTTGATGCATGTGCAGATTTCATACTTATTTGTTTGTATTGAAGTTTTTTTAATTATATGGCATTCTTTTCTTTTTAAGTTCTTAAAGTTGGACTAGTTTAATAAGCAAATTACAAATATATATATATATATATATATATATATATATATATATATATATATATATATATATATATATATATATATATATATATATATATATATATTGGAGTACTCTCAGAAGATTTCCAAGTTCTTTTCTATGTTATTTGCTATTTATACGACTTTCTTCCTGGACTGATTCATGTCTTCTTTCATTTTTTTAGAAAGCTTTGGCCAAATATCTTCTAATATAGAACATAAATTACAAACAACACATAGACTTAAGTCAATGTGCAACAAACTAAAATTATAAATGGTTGTTTGTATTAAAACCATAAAAATTCTTGAGTTCTTTGTATTATTTATATACGACTTCATACTATTTTAACTTAGCTTACTAATTTGCATTTATTTTTTATATTTATGCTTATTTTTTATTTTACTCTTTTTTGCAGTTATTTATGAAATGGATCCTAGTGTTGGTAGTGTAGATGAAAGCATTGACACTTTTACCGAAACCACTTCCAAAAGATGACGGGCGTTTTCTATATGGAATGACTTTGATTTCATACCAACAAGTCAAAATAATGATGAAAAATCAAGAGGAAAGTGCAAGCGTTGCTCAAAAGAATATATCGCTGATTCTACCCATAATACTTCTAGTTTAAGGCATCATTTAAAAGTATGTCCTAAACTTGATGTTGTGGTGTCTGATGAAATAAAGTAAATGATAGACCAAGAAGTGTACAATGAGCAAGTAGCCTTAGCTATAATTAGGTATGAGTACACTTTTACTTTTGCTGAACATAAAGCAAATAGAAGTATTCATAGATACTTGAATCAAGATGTAAAACCGATATTTAGGAATACAACAAAAATATATTATTTAAAAGTATATAAGAGGGAGTCAGATATTCTTAAGAATTCTTTAGATGAAATACCTAGTAAGATATGCTTGACTTATGATGTATGGACCTCATGTATTTTTGAGGGTTATCTTTGCTTAACTGCTCATTTTATGGACAATGATTGGAAGTTATGCTGTTAGATATTGAACTTTTATCATTTTCCTTCTCCACACACTTCTTCTTTATTGTATGAAAAAGTTTATGAAAAGTTAAAATTTTGGAGAATAGAAAAGAAAATATTTAATATTACTCTAGATAATACACGTAATAATCATAATATGCAAGAACTATTGAGAGATCAATGTAGTTAGCATGGTTATTTGCATTGTAATGGTAATTTTTTTTCATATGCGTTGTGGAGCTCATATCCTAAATCTTTTATTCAAGAGGGTTTGAAGTTAATTGATTAAACAATTATGTCTATTAGGGAGGGGGTGAAATATGTGAATGGATCAGAAGTTAAGAGAATAAAGTTTATCGAATGTGTAGAACGAGTAGGTCTTGATATTTCTAAAGGATTGTGGTTAGATTGTCCCGCGAGATGGAATTTCAAATATCAGATGCTTGATAGGGTTCTCTTTTATCAAAAGGCTTTTTCACATTTGGTCATTGTTGACTCAATGTATATTTGAAATCTAACGGATGATTAGTGGAGTTTAATTAAAAAAATATGTAATATTTCGAAACCCTTTCAAGATATTACTAATATTTTTTTTAAGAACTTGTTATCCCACCTCAAATCTGTACTTTTATAATATCTTAAGAATTCATCTCTTGTTGTTAGATGGGACAAGAAGTAAAGATCAATGCATTCAGAATATGACTACTTTGATGTTGGATAAGTTTGAGAAATATTAGGACTGTTATAGTATTATTTTATCCTTTGCTGTTATTGTGGATCACCGTTATAAGTTGGATTTTGTAACATTTTCTTATAAAAAGTTATTAGGAGATGCAAGTGTGGTTAAATATAAATGCAAAGAAATTAAGGATAAGTTGTATGGTTTTTTTTTGCATCATATGCAAGTAATAATCCAACTTCAGAGGCATCAACAGAAAGAAGACCAAGCGTGGATAATGATCTCATGAAAGTACGTCTTTCTCATGTAGAATAAAATATTTATATTCTTTAATATTTTATAATAACTTTTATAATAAATTTCATGTAGGAATTTGATTGCCTTGGCAACACTTTCGGAGATAAATCCGAATTAGATATATATTTGAATGATGCAAGACTGAGTAAAGTTCCACAATTTGATGTACTATCTTGGTGGAAAGATAATGAAATAAAATATTCCGTTCTTTCATTAATGGCTAGAGATATTTTGACAATTTTCATTACTACAATTGCTTCAGAATCAACATTTAGTATGGGAAGAAGAATTCTCAATAAGTGGCGAGCATCTATGTTACCTGAAAATGTGGAGGCTTTAATCACCACTCGCAGTTGGTTATTTGGATTTAAAAAGAAAGAGTCTCAAGATAGCATAAAAAAATATATTAAATTTTTAAAATAGATTAGTATATTATTTTTTTAATTCGAGTAATTTTTACTATTTGTATATTCAATATTTGTATGTAATTTTATTTTTGAAGTAAAATTAAATTATTAATAAAATATTTTATTTTTCTGTATTTTTATTAAAAAATATATTAAATCCATAGATTAGTCAAAGCTCATCCAATCTATTTGGGTATTAACCCATTTATGACCTGTCGATTTATGATTCAACCCAAAATCTGCTCAACCCGTTCATTTGCTACCTCTAAATATAACAAATCTAGAAATTCACTAAAAAAATATTATGATTTAAAGACCAAAAATGATTTTTGGGTACATTTAATTTAAATATGTCAAGCAGGTATGAAAAATTAAGTTGTCGAGGAAGTGGTCAAACTTAAGGTGCAATATTATATTTTTTTTCTCTTAAAATATTAAGATTATAATTCGATTTTCATTATAATAATAAAAATACCTTAAGGTTGACGAAGCCATCACGAAGTTATGAACTAATCAATTATTGGACAAGTAGTCCAGCACTTATCCCATTTGCCAAACATTGCTTTACTTTTGCCTTGGAAAGCCTAAAACATTTTGATTATATAATACATAAATGTCTTATGACAAGGATTAATTAATTTTTGTTTAGATTGAATTCATATTTTCACTTGCAAATTAAATTCGGAATAATCTGTAAAGTAATTACTAGTTATGTTTTTGATCTGTGTTTATAAAACAAATTACTTCATAAGTCACAGTTTATTATTAATTAATATTGCTGACAATCATAAATTCTGCTCACTTGAAAAAAGAATAATGGTAAATTTCGATTTGAAAAAAATTCTAATAGTTAAATCAGTAATTGTTTAAAAGAAAATATACTAAAAGTAACTTAATAATATATGAGTTTAGAGTAATGTTTTGAAACTCGGCTTAGATATCGACTTGGCCTGCTAATGGAATCATGAATTAATTCGTTCGATTGGATCAATTAGAAATTTTTATTATTATTTTAAATATAATTATTTACAAAAAATTAAAAATATTGTATGTAAAAATACATTCAAAAATCTATTAATTACCACATATCAATATAAAAATATTAATTTTAAGTCTAACAAAGTTTGTAAATATAAAAATTTAAGTTAAATTCCTAGTACTGGTAGTAGTGGCTCAAAATGTCCAATGGCTTCAAACCTATTGCCTCAATATAGGATTTTAAGCAAATGTATGAGTCAGTTCATCACTCCACATGCTGGAAGTATATCATGTTTGTCTCATTTTGATATAGTTTATCTATGGCAGTTTCACACTAAAAAGGACTTTAATTTGCCTTACTTGATTTTTAATCGCATGACTACACGATCTATTGATATGAATCTCCATTAGCATATCAAAATATTATATAATTTATCTATTAAAAATTCTTATTAATGTCTATTTTTTAGTTTATTCAACCTGAATCAAAAATCATAAGAACCAATAAAGCAATAAATATCCCTACTCTTCTCTTTATATAAATACTGAGTCATTTTTGTTATAGCCGCCATGTAAGGATGAAATTTCAAAAATTATTAACGGTGAATAAGAGATAATATGTCATTTTCATTAAGTAGGGTACCAAAAACATGTAATGTCCATCCATTGGTTGATAAAAATTGGAAATTTGTAACAATTATTTTAAGGGCATTAGCTCCCATACTTGACTGCCAAACTAAAAGAAAATGGTTTGTGAATTTCTTCCAAGGATATCTATAAAAATACAACCCTCTATCTTTCCTTCATCTTTCAATAATTTGTGGTCCAGTTTGATTGAACTTGTCCTCAACTATTGGAAATACATATATATTTTTTTTCAACTTGGAAAAATATATATAATATTTATTTTTTTATTTGGAATTTTCATAATCTCTTAGCAGGTAATGACTTTACACCATTCAAAACTGCAATCATTTAGCCACAAATGATACCTCAATATTAATTATTAATTAATTTTTTGATTAATAAAAAAAATAAGATGCTTATACTTTATTTTTGAATTAACCATTTGCTATCTGAATCCCATTAGACGATGCTTATACTTTATAGTAATATTATATTCTCATTTCTCTTATTAACAAGTCATGAAAGTCTCTTAAAAATAAATGCAAAATTGGAGAAAAAAGAAAAAAGTTAAAGAAGAAATAGTTATTGTATAATTGATTTGGGTTTTGAAAAATATGGGTTTTTTACTTCTAGTGTAATGGCATATATCTCCACAGAATAAAGAGTTGGTCTTTGTGCTTACGAACATTCAACCCAACACAACTTAAAGGTCTTCCTCTAGAACACCTACCGGAATTTCCATGTATTCTCTCAGTTTTTCCTTTTTTTTTTTTAAATTATATATATATATATATATATATATATATATATATTATATATATATATATATATATATATATATATATATAGTTTAAATTGAGAGAATATATCTAGGGGCCAATATAAATTTCTTTTTATATTTTAATTTTGTTAAAATTTCAATATATTTTATTTGAGTAGTAGTTTGATAGGCATATTACTGCTCGATTAGATGCGTATATATATAATTAGACGATGTAAATACACAAATACTACATGCATCTGTATATCGTATCAAATTTTATTTTAAATGCAGAAAAAATCATTTGTGACGCATTTTCCTAGAAGACATTCGCATATACTCCAAATAAAAGCATTTACTTTTTGGATTAATCAATCGTAATAGTTGAGATGGCATTGTCAGATTGGTTGAAAGTTTTGATAACTTTTCATCAACTTGAGGCTCATTAAATTTTGCAGTTGGGCCATTAATGAATAGTAAAGACCAGAAAGCGCAACTGCTTTTGCTTTGAATAAATTATATGGAAATTTGTCATTTGGAGAATGGACACTGCAACAGTGACCGCTCTACCCACGATTTCTATTTATGCATTTTTGCCTTCGATATTGGTAATATATAATGAAAATTTAATAAAATTCATACCAGACCTCATTGAATAGCGGACCGCCTCGGCCTTTCATGCGTTAGTGTTGATGTGACAGTATTCTGATTAATATCGTAAAAGCTTATGCTGTATAGTTTTATTATAAATAAGATTAACATTAAAATTATAATTCTAGAGGTATTGAAAAAAAAAATGAAAATCATATTTTAAAGTAGAATGAAAGTGAATTTTTTTTAACTAATATATATTTTAAAAAATTCAGAAAAAATAGTGCTGGTTAGAAATTATTTAGATAAAAAAGATTTTTTTACAAAACCCTACTGTTTACAGTATCAGAAATGAAATCGAAATGATAGAATATGCCGCTTAATATGAAAATGCAATATGCTATTGTGAAATTAGTGTCAGTGACAGACTTGAAACTGAAATAACTGGTTGAAATTTCAAGTCTGACATTGATATTGATCCCGCAATAGCATATTGTATTTTCAAAGGTGTCAGATATTTATTCAATTTTTCATAATATACTCGTTGAAAATTAAAATATTGAGCGCCTATGTAAATTTCAGCTTCATTTGCTATTTGTTCACCGAAAATTTTATTTCACTTATGTTTTTTCAATAATTTATTTCACATATTTTTGCAACTTATTCACTCAAAATTTATTTTTCATATCAATAATATTATTTTTCAATATTATTGTTTGAAATAAAAAAAAATTATATTTGATTATTTACAATTTAATGTATTTTATTTTTATTTATGCTATAATGACATTCATTCATTTATTTTATTTTATTTATTAAAAAATAGAAATAAACATTGAATCAACGAGTTAACAAGACCGCAATTAAATTAGCTATTGAAGTCAGTTTTTTCAATCAATTTTTAGTATATTTATTTATCCTTATATATGTTTATATATAACCATTGATAAATATGGATAGATATTTTTTATTATTATACTATATGGATAATATATTTATAATTAAATTTGATGTAACAGTAAATTTTGTTAGTGACTTTTGGTATAATATGCATATTATATTTGCTATTTAATTAAGTATTTTTTACATTAAAAAAGCAAAAAAAATGAAAGATTAGCATGTTGAACTTTTAATATAAATTGTAAAATTTTAAGTTAGCTCATTTACGAAATTAAATTTTCAATCCAAAATAATTTAAATTTAGGCAATGTTGAGAAATTATTTTGAATATTTATGTCTTTTTACTATATTTATAATACATTTTTGTTATAAATATTGAATCACTTAAGAATATTATTATATTATTAAAGTTTAAATGTGAATGTATTTTTTGAAAATATAATTTATTTTTTATAGTTTATTTTCGCAATATTTACATTAAATTTTAAAAACAATATTGTTTAATTTTTATTTTGATAAAATAAATAGAAAAATAAAAAAAAATGTACAAATTGAATTTTAATATAACATTTATTTTTATTAATTTCATATGATAGATTGTGCACATATACTTAACACTTCAAGAGCCATGATAAGTGATATTGCAAGAAAATGTCCCAAAAATGGTATAATTTGTATATTGTATAATAATATTATGTAATTTATGCATTTGTGATAGTAAAGCATAAAGTAACAACAACAACAATATATAATTATCAAAAATTATTTTATGGATGAAATATATAATTGTGAACAAATGGTTTAGGAAAATTATAATAATATTATTTTGACTTATAGGTAGGTGAAATATGTCAACATATACTAACTTTTATTTGCACATGGAAAGGGAAATAAGTTATGGAGAGGTAGGTTTTCAATATTACATATATAGTTCAAATGCCATTACAAGGAGATTGAGACTTAAAAATAAGTCAACTCTTCTTGAATTGGTTTATAAAATCCACATTATCTTAGATTTAGGTATCAATAACGTGGTTTCTAAAATTATATACAAGACTCTAATGTACAACTGAGGATTGTTATATTGGAAGTCGGTGGATTTAGTAGAAGATGATGACATAGATACAATATATGATAATTTAAAGAGATATGATGATTGTAACTTGATGGAATTGATCATTGTAGTTGTAGAGGGTGGTGCAAGAGCCAGTCTATCTACGTATCCTCATGGTTATCAATTTACAAATGAAGCATTGCAAATGGAAAACTTCAAGAAACCTCAACAATTTTGCATAAATGATATTGATCCTAGTTAGTCAAGGCAGTCTGTCAATCGAGAAGATATTGAAATGTTTTCTTAATTTGGTAGAGATGCAACAAAAAATATAGAGGAAAGTCAACAATAAGGATCATATGTAAAGACTGCTCTAATATTTTTAGGTTCCCTATTATTATGCTTTATATCTTTCATATAAAAAAGGGTACTGTAATCCATTAGCACAAACAACATATTGTTTAAGTTAATCATAATCATATTAAAGGAAACTAAATAAGAGAAAGCTTTTAATACATTGTAGTTATAATAAGTTTACTCTTTAAACACATCATAAATATAATAGTTATGTTCATTACATTACATCACACTTTACTTAACAACATTTAAGGTTTACAATAACCTAAAAATAAAATAAAATAAAATAAAAAGATAGCTTTTTTCATACTTTGACTCTTTTTAATGTTGGTGCTAGCTTTACCATTGTTGGCTTTATTCCTTTTGAAGAGTCTTATATTGTGTACCTATATGGATGAACACCCGTGTTAAGTTATATAGCTTAGTGGGAAACAATAAGTATATGAACAACCACTCACAGTGGTCATTCTCAATCACACACATTATGCAACAATAACAAAATATATTTATTTCAATTAAAAACCACACTACTATTAATTGGGTAAGTAATACCATAAATATGATTTATAATGTGGATTAATCATATATTTATATCATTATTTAGCATTGAACATGTAACATCCATCAGACTATTTATTATTTCTTATGAACGCTCACATAAGTTATGTGGGTATGGATAACAGATGTTATTGATCCTCGTAGGTATCAATCACATGAATACCTAAAGGTATAAATCCCATGGATACTCGAAGATATCAAACCTATGGATCCAAATTGGATCAAAACTGTGGTCTTAAATAAGGTCAAGAATGTAATCCTAAAATGGGATAAACTATAGACACAAATAGGATCACGACTGTAGCAACTGCATTTGTACCCTATAGGTATGCCTATCTATCCATAACTAAATTCTAAATGTTGGCATTAGCTCATTTCTCATGTCCTTTCTTTATTTGTGTACAATTTTTCATATTGCATAATTATACATGCAAATGTTCATATACAATTATAATAGTGTAACACAATTATTATTATGTAATCTTAATAATTCAATCATGCATATACATGTGTATTATCTAATTAAGTGTTATAAATCATGTATGACCACATATTTATGTGTGTGTGTGTGTTCATTTATACATCCATAAACATACATGTGTCTATTTATCTCTTATTTGTACTATTATACTACACATACATTATAAGTTATCTTTTCCTTTAATTTTGATGTTTAACATGTCCTAACTAGGTTTAAATGTGGTTAAAAAGGGTGCTGGTAGTATTTAAAGACTTAAGATTCATATTTACCTCATGAAGAGAGAGTGCCTCGATGGAGGCAACTTTGCCTCTATCGAGGAGATGCATTTGGACTCATCAGAGCACACTTCTCGATGAAGGGAAATTTTCCCTTGATTGAGGAGTTTTTTTCCTCAGCTGAGGGGATAATTTCATTAGTGAAGGGAGTGATTTGGCCATAAATAGAATAGGTTTGCTCGATGGAGGGGAAAAGTCCCTCTACCAAGTTAACTATTAGCAGTGGTTTAACCTAATTTTGCATTGATTTTCCACATAGTAGATGAGTTTTCTAGGCTAAATGGCCTTCTACGAATTTTTTCATATATTTTTTTATTTTCCATTACATCAAGAATCATTGCATTTGAGCATGTAAATCTCCAAATATTCATTACATAAGGCAAACTACTTCCAGTGATAGGGCAGCAGGCATAACCAAGGTTTAAGCTAAATTTATATGGTCTTTCAGGGGGAACCAGACTTTGACCTCTTATACGAAATCAAGGCTTGTGAGTTTAGTTTCCAACCTAACTAGAATCATGCAATTTGTAGCACTATAACTCTATTTATAGGTAAAATAGTGTGAGGTCTAGAAAATCCTAGACAAATTTTATCTTTCTTAGGGAAAGCTCTCAATATCCGATCCTTTAGCAAAATGACTCTATATCCATGTCTAACTCTTAAAAATACATTCTAGCTAGTCTTAAAATGTTGTGTCTAAGGTAAGCACACACACATAATGCAGGAAGTTCCCATATCTTTGTGATAAACACCCTCTTCAGGCTCTTTCTCCTTCCTTCTCTTTTCCTTAAGCTCTTTCTCCTTCTACAAATAATAAGTTACGACTATAATCATCCATTTTCTTTATAAATTTTAGTCCCTAATATATGGGATAAAGGAAGAAAAAGAAAGAAAAGCTTGTTACCTTAATAGGGCTTAATCACTAACTAAGCTCTCTTTTTCTCTCTACAAACCATATGTTAGAATTAGGGGGTTGTCTAATGGTAAAAATGGGTTTTACTTAGGAAGAAAATAATGGAGATGAATTCCCCTAAGATGGTTGGCTCTTAGCTCTTTTCTCTTTTTCATGCTTTATCTGCCTTTCTCCTGAGTTTTCTAGATAGGCTAAAGGTTGAGGTTGGGCTTTCTCTTATGGGCCATTTATAGGTTTAGGCCTTGTGCAATCTTTTTCATCTCTTTGTTTAGCCTAACTCTTTCATTTTCTTTTATTTAAATTTAAATCCCTTACATTATGCTTACTTTTAATTATGCTTGTGCAAGCTTTATGTGAAATGACCATATTATCCTTTTCTTTTAAAGAAATTATGACTAGATCCCTACTTACTTTACATTGTCCAACAAGCATGCATTAATAAAATTTATTGTTTATTCACACTCAAACCCTCCTAGGGTATAAGTAGGAGCCTCACATTTCTCTCCCCTTAAATGAAATTTCATCCTTCAAATTCATACCTTATTTGAATAGTTATGGATACTATTTTTTCATAATTGATTTGAGCTCCTAGGTGGTTTTTTGTATGCCATGATGTTGCCATAATACTTTAACTAAAGGGATCTATTTTTTTTGTAATTATCTAACTTCCCATTGCTAAGATTTCCATTGGTTCTTCATCACATGTGTAGTCAGATTGGATCCTTATTTCTTGTAATGGCACTAAACGAGATTCATTTGATTGATAGCATTGGAGCATAGCAATATGGAAGACATCGTGTAACTTTCATAACTCTAATAGAAGAGCCAATCTATAGGCTATAGGTCCAATTCGTTCCACAATTTCATAGGGACTGATAAACCATGGGCTCCTTTTCTTATCAAACTGTAACATCTTTCTCTATAGTGACACTTTTAAAAATACTTTATCTCCCACTTGATATTTAATATCTTTTTTCTTTAAATCCACATACAATTTTTATCGATCGCTTGCTTTCTTCAATCTTTGCTTGATAATCTGTATCTTTTTCTTAATATCTTTGACTATATCAGAACTAATCATCTTATTCTCAGTTAATTCTATCAAATAGACTGGAGTTCTACATTTGCAACCATATAAAGCCTCATAAGGTGGAATGCCAATGCTAGCTTGATAATTGTTGTTGTATGCGAAATCCATAAAGGCTACATACTTATCCCAACTTCCTGGAAAGCCTAGGGCATATCCTTTTAACATATCTTCCAATGCCTATATAACCCTCTCGAATTGACCATCCATTTATGGGTAAAATGCAGTATTATAATAGAGCTTTATTCCTAAAGAACGTTGTAAACATTTCCAAAATTTGGAAGTGAATCTTAGATCCCGATCGAAAATCAATAACAATGGTTTCCCATGCAGTCGGACAATCTAAGTTACATATAATTTAGCCAATTTACCCATTAGGTAATCCGAATGGACTAGTATGAAATGAGCTATCTTGGTTAATCTATCCACAATTACCCATAGTGCATCATGCCTCCTTTATGTGAAGGGGTAAGCTGGTAACAAAATTCATAGTAATGTTATCCCATTTCCATTATAGAATTAGAATGGGATTGAAAAACCCCAAAGGAAATTGATGTTTTCCCTGTACTTGTTGACAAGTTTGACATTTGGAAATATACTTAACGACATCCCTTTTTATCCCTAGACACCGATAAATTGCTTCAAGTCTTGATACATTTTGTTGCCACCCAGATGCATGGTGAAAAACCATGTTATGTGCTTTTCGCATTAAAGTTTTCATGACTTTTTTGAGCATCAATTATTGCTTGCCTTATGTTAGGTCAGGCTTTTGATTGAGCTATTAATGTGCCATTTGGTGCAAATCATAACCTGTATTGCTGTAGCATTAAGGTCGCCATTATTTTCTAGCTTAAAGCATCAACTACCATATTTGCTTTACCTAGGTGGTAATCAACTATACAATCGTAATCTTTGAACAATTCGAGCCACATACGCTGTCTCAAGTTGAGGTCTTTATGTGTAAGTAGGTACTTGAGACTTTTATAATTCATGTGAATCCTACATATTTCTCCATATAAATAATGGCGCCATCTTCAAAGCAAACACCACTGCTGCTAACTCTAATTCATGGGTGAGGTAATTTTATTCATGAGGTTTTAACTATCTTGATGTGTAAGCCACTATACTGCCATCTTTTATCAACATAAAACCCAATCCATTTCTGGAGGCATCACTATACATAGAATACTCTTTACTTGATGTTGTTTTGTGTAAAGACTGGAGCTTCTATTAACATCTTCTTTAACTGCTTAAAAATCACATGGCATTTATCTGTCCACTCAAATTATACACCATTCTAAAGCAATCTAGTGAGTAGAGAGGCAATAACTTAACATCCTTTCACAAACTAACGATAATAACCTGCCAAACCTAGGAAACTCCTTCCTTTTTGCACATTTTGAGGTGGTTTCTAGCAGACAATAGCCTTAACCTTTTTAGGACCCACTATAGTACCTTATAATGATACAATATACCTAAGGAAAAAGAATTTATTAAGCCAAAAATCACATTTACTTAGCTTGGCATATAATTGTTTTTCTTGCAAAATCTGTAGTACAATCCTCAAGTGTTCTGCATGTTCATATTCATTTCAAGAGTATAGTAGTATATCATCAATAAATACTACTAAAAACTTGTTTAAATAGGGTATAAACACCTTATTCATCAAATCCATAAAAGCTACAGGTGCATTCATTAACCCAAAAGGCATGACCAAAAATTCATAATGGCCATACCAGGTTCTAAAAGCAATATTCAAAATATCTACACCTTTAACCAAAGTTAATAGTATCCCAATGGCAGATCAATCTTATAAAACACATTGGTACCCTTTAATTGGTTAAAAAAATCTTTAATTCGAGATAAGGAATATTTATTCCTCATAGTTACCTTATTAAGCTGCTTATAATCTATACACATTCTCAGTATGCCATCTTTCTTTTTGACAAATTAGTACTGGCATGCCTTAAAGTGACACACTAGGTCTAATGAAGCCTTTATCCAGTAGTTCTTACAATTGGGCCTTTAACTCTTTCAGTTCTAATGGTGCTATAGAATAAGAGCCGTTTCAGGTATTTTTGGAGTTACTTTTTGAAATTCTCTTGAAAAGGTTATGATCTTTCCCATTTCAAGTCATGTTCTTTCCTACTTTTTCTCATCCCTATTTAAATTTTCCTTCCCTATAAATATTAGTCTTCATATCCATTTATTGTTGTAGCCTTTTCCTTTCCCAAAGAGTTATTTCCTTACATATGTATGTATGTATATATGTATGTATGTATGTATGTATGTATGTATGTATGTATGTATGTATGTATGTATCCTTTATTTCCTTCTTCTTCTTCTTCTTCTTCTTCTTCACTTTTTCTTTGTTTCTCTCACCAAATATCTGGTTTCATTCTTTTTCTCTCTACAAAACTCCATTAACAAGATTTCTACTTTTCATCTTCTTTTCTTTCATGTGTTCTCTCTATTAGTAATTTTTCTCTCCTTTTCTTTTGCTTCTAATCTTAATACAAATGCCAAGAACAAGGGGATCTACATCATCAAGGCCATAAGAAGAAGTTTCATGAGGAGAGGACTTGACTACAATTTACAAGTGTCCATTTCCAATCTTCACTAATGAGAATGGTGTAAGGTTCATTTCTCTTAAACCTAGAAAGATTTTGTCTTGTAAGCATCTTTCTACTACCCTCTTAAGAGACCTTGGTATGTTAGAATCCTTTACTACTCTTTTCAATTCATGTGGTCTTGGTAGATTTGTTTCAATACATGAGCCTACTATTTTTAACTTGATAATAAAGTTTTATACTACTTTAAAAGTGAATTAGAATGACTTTAGAGTCTTAAAATTTGGTATGTTAGGAGAAAAACACATACCCACTTATTCCTTTATGCATAGAGTATTTGATTTCAAGAGGGATAGAATGTATGACCCTCCTAAAAATTTTATTGTTAATGAGTTTTGGATGTCTCTAACTAAGTTAAGAACACTTTTCTAACTTAAGAAGGGAAAGGAAATGTTTATAAAAGATTTGCAATTTTGGCTTTCGCTTAAAGTTCTTATATGTGTTATTTTTATTAAGTCTAAGTTCAAGAGGGTTTTATATCAAGAAATATTCCTTATATGATGCATTCATAATCAAAAGAAAGTATGTTGAACCTATTAGATTTTCAATCACACGTTAACATGTGGTCATAGAAAGGAAAGCCCTATTACTTATGGTTATGTAGTCACCATAATAAATAAAGCTTTGAATGTTAACTTGGATTATTTTACCCATGTGCTTAAGTTTTCATATTTCACTAGGTAAACTTTGATACATGGTGGGGTGGTTGATGCCTCCATGAGATTCATTCTTGCCCATTCCCATTCTTGTTAGAGAGCATTAACACCACCACCACCACCACCACCACAACCAGAAGAGGAAGAAAGTAAAAAAGAGGAGGAAAAGGGTGATGAAGAAGAGGCTTTTGGTATACCACAAGAGGGAAAATCTCATGAAGCATTGGCTATAATTCCTGTCCCTTCTTATGGAAGTGCAAGTGGCCCAACAAATGGTGTTTCTGATAGCCCATCACGCAGTTCCTCTAGTTGATCCTTAAGGGTTTGGGAGCAAGTGTTGGAAAATCAACAATCAATGCTACATCAATTAAATTTGGTGGACACCATCACTCGTCGTCTAGCTAGGAGGCAAAGGAGAATGGAACAAAAGATTGATACTTTTATTGCTCAAGCAAGATATGTGGTCAATTTGCCTCCACTTTCTCCTTTGGATGATTGAGGGAATTTTTTCTTTTCCTTTCCTTTTATATTTATGGGTTCACATTGGGGAAAATGTGAAAATTTACATGTGGGGGAAGGGTTGTTTCCTTTTTTCATTTTATATTTTTGTTACATGTTTAGTATATAAGTTTTTTTTGTATGCATTGTGCTATACTATATTGATGCATATTCAATTATCTTTTTTATCTTTATGATTGTTTCCTCTAAGTTTATCTTAATATGATTGAGTGCATGTTAATTCTATATCCATTGCTTATTTTTGATGCTCAATTGGGAGAATCTTAATTTTCATGTAATATAGGCTTTAAGTTTTTTTTACTATCTCTTATTGTTATTTTCAAAGTCTATAGGATGTTTAATCACTTTTCTAACAATACTTAAGACTAGGATGGCTTGATTCAAGTTTAGTATTTAAGAACCTAGATATTCTTAGGGAAACTATAGCCATAATATGCATAGCTCACTTTTTAATAATGGATAAGGATACATAAAATAAAAAAAAACAAGAGAAAAGAAAAAGAAGGAAAAAATCAAAATCAACACATAGGATGGAGCATAAAATGCACCCACTGAGATTGATTAAATAAAAAGTGTGGGATGGAGCATAAAATGCACCCACCAACTTGCAAAGTTTTTAAAAAATTTATAATTGTCTAAAAATACCATGAGAATTATGAGTTAATGTGTGAGCTTAACTTTATCCCAATGGCTATGTTTGTTCTCGAACTTCTAAGTTTGAAGATTGTCCATCCTGTTAGTGTAAGCCCTAGCCCCAATGCACTGTAATAAAACACTTTGAATTAATAAAATGAGGCATTTGTTTTATCTTTTGTATTCTTATGCATATCAATTGATAGAACTATCCAAGAATGTCGTTTCAATTTAAGTTATCATGTGTGAGGCACATGGTTGTAAGACCTTTAAACAAATGAGACTTCATTATAAATATCCCTAGTCAGTCATTATTATGGGAATAACAATGAATTAAGACTAGTATGCTCTCTCTGATAAGTTGAGTTCTGTCTTACGGATCATAAGGACAAAAGTGTCAATCAGAGATCATAGATACATGTTTAGAACATGGTATCTGGATTAGATTCGTTCATGAGAACACTACATGGTACAAGTCATAAGTGTTTCTCATATGCAATGCAAGTTTTGTATCGGAGTTCTTAGACCTAAAATCTCTATGAAACTCTTTATGAATTACTGTGTGCTTTGACATACACCTAACGTGCTCGTAACAGAGTGACAAGTATAGGTATGCTTGGGTATACATTGATTCATGTTAGAGAGCATGAGAGAAGTGAAGGGATTACCCCTCTCGATAAGAGAGAAAATATCATCGGCCACTTGATCAGTGAACTGAGAAGTGTATGGCCATACCGAGATATCTGAGAGTTCAGTGTCATTGGAATATCAAGAAAGGAATTAATATATATAAGGATGACTAGTTCCATGCCTTATATTAATTCTGATATTTATGGGTAAGAGACTATGCAAAATTGCATTAGGTCACTAAATGCCATATGCATTTTCATTTAATTTGGAATGCTATAATATCTTGCTAGAGAATATATATAAATAGCCTTTGAATTAATTTATTAATTCATTGCCAATATTAAATGGACCTATTAGGATCGCACACAAAGCATTGGGCTTAAAAATATTTAAATAGTATATTGGAAATTAATTTGGACTTTTATTTAAAGTCAAATTAATGTATAAAATGGGTAAACAGATTTTTGCCTAAAACAGTTTTTTTTGCCTAAAACAGCTAGTCAAACAAGTTTTTTGCCTAAAACAGCTAGCTGTTTTAGGCAAATATGTAACAGTTGTTACACGAGAAAAATTTATTGGCATATGCCAGTTTTAATTTCAATTAATTAATTATCTATGTATAATTAAGTTAATTGAGTATTAAATTCTAAATTGTATTTAATCAAAATATAATACTTGAGAGGGAATTAATGTGGCCAAAATTCGGCAACCAATTAATTCCAAAATAAGTTTATTTTGATTAAATGACTAATGCCATTTAAATTTGAAACCTAATAGAGTTTGAATTAATTTAAATCACTTAATTAGGAAGTGATAGAGGCTGAATATATTCCTAATTCTAAGGGATTTTGGTATGACCTATCTTTCCTAAATTAATGATATAAATTAATTAATTCTATTTTTGACAAGGTGAACAATTTTTCTCTTTTGGCCGAAATACACAAGGGGAAGAATACTTTTTTGCTTTCTTGTGTTCTTGACATTAATAGCACCTAAAAAAAGTGCAAGATCAAGTCTTGTAGCTTCAAACCATTGCCTTTACACAATACTTTAAAAGAGAGCTAGCAATCTCTATTTTAAGTCATCTTTGCAAGTGTGTGTGTGAGAATAGAGGGAGTGGCGTAGAAGGCTATTCCTTGGCATTGGTGATCAAGATCTAAAGCGGATAAAGTCATCTTAGTTGCTGGTCATCACCAAATTCAAGATTTAAAAGGCATCAAAGTTGTAAGTTGTAAAAACCCTAAAATTGCATGTTTCAATTCTTGTTATGGAATTGTTTGGCATGTCTGATTGTTTTTCATCATTTTTCCGCTGCACGATTACCATGAACATATCATGTCATATTCCATCACATCCTAGTTGAATAGTTCGGTTAGACTATTGACTCTATGTTTTTTATTTTGATTTTAATAACTTAAGATAGTATGCTAAAATTTTTGACTATATTATGCAACTTGTCTACTCTATCATTGTTGAGCATTGGAAACTAGTTGTTGCCTATTTTATTTTAAGTACTCATTCATATTAAAAGTGATCGTAGGGAAGCTTTTTTCTAACTTAGAAGATAAATGCTTTTATTAGTTCTTCAACTTGGACTTTTACATTCTTGCTTGAAGGCAAGCAAGGTTCAAGTGTTAGGGAATTTGATGTCATGCAATCAAGCATAGCCATTTTGTTTAGTTATGCATCATATTATGAGTTTTATGCATGTGTTTTGTTTATTTTACTATGTTTTATGATACTTTTTATGTCTTCTTTGTTTTATAGGTTAAGTATGTCTAATTGGATGATTTGAAGTATATATGAGGGATTTTTATTGAAGAATTGAAGAAAAAGGACTTTAGCAAGTTTTAAAGCCAATCTAAACTCATTGCAGTGACTCAAGATGCTGATTCATGCCTTAATTAATTGAGTTGTGAAGAAGTTAGAAGCATGCTGACTCGTGCCCACCATATCAACTCATTATAAAGCCATCCTATACCGACTCACCTAACTCAGCACTAGTGTGCCAAGTCATCACTAATGTCAACCATTACAACCTTTCATATGGCTCTTCAAGTTTAAATCCCTCTCCGAAAAGGCATCATTTGGGACCCTTTTGGGCCCATAAATACATGAAGGTAACTACATTTTAGATATCAAAAAACTACTAAGTAACTACCAAAACAATTGAGAAAATTTTATGAGGAAAAAGAATACACTAAGGACGAAAAGGGATCAAAAGAGGTCATTTAACATTCAAGCATTTCTCTAAAGAAGCATTAAGGAGTCATCAACCATTCTTTCTTCTCTTTCTGTTTAGATAATTACTTGATATCATTCTTTTCTTTGTGTTTATTATTTTAAAAACATGTATTTAAGCTAATTTGTTTGTTAGAATTATGAGTATTAATTGACCTTTATTAATACAAATATCTTATTTTAATGTATGAATGATTTAAGTTCAATTAGGTGTTTAACTTGTTATGCATGCTTGATCACCATATATAATGTGTTAATCAATTTGTTCACAATGAAAATTGGGGCATTTTGGTGGAAAAGCAATTGAATTTACTTAAAGTCTAGAAATCACTTAGGAGACAAGGATTTACCTTTGAGGGATTAAAGAATAGGCATAGAACTTCATGGTTTTCATCTATCTCCATAATGACATGAGAGTGCTGATTGGCTCTAGATGGGAATGCCCTTATTTGATAATGAGAATTATACTTAGGGATAGTATGCCTTATTATCCAACCATTGCATGCATATGTGTTCATTGAATCTTAACTTGATCAATTTATAACTTTTAGTTCTGATAACTTTATTTGATTATATTGCCAGTTACAAATTACGATTAGATTATTAGTTTAATTGATTAAAGACTTTAGTATAAATAATTCATTCAAAGTTATCATTACCTAACCATATAAGTATATATTCAGTTAATATAAAGCAACTCTTATATATATTGATTCCTAGCCTTCGAGACCCTACTTACTCTGTCAAAGTCTTAGAGACTAGGGTAATAAAATTTTCACCGTAACATTCCTCTATGTGGATTGTACATAGCTACATTTTGCATCATTGCTTATTGTGCTCATCATTTCGGGGAGCACCAAGACATTGTCAGATGTCCCTTAGCCTTTCGAGGTGGCATCCTTTCTACCGGCTCCATCTTTAGTTAGCATTAGCTCTAGGCTTGATTTTCGATAAAGACCATCATACCAGAGATCAGTGCTTGTGACTTTACTACCATAGTCAAGTACAAGAGATGGATCCTTAATTTAGCAGTCGATAACATGATACATCAGTTAAGGTATCAGGAGGATGAAAGCAATTGAGCATAGACAATAGATTAGATGTAATAGAGACTGTATTTTTGGTTTTATTAGAACTTTGAAATTTGAATATGTAAAAGAACAACTTTTGAATATATTAATAATCATTTGAATACAAATAAGATATTTCTATCTAATTTTAATACATATGATCATTATTTAACATTAATTTCAAAAATACAAGTTATATATTCTCGAGATGAAATTTTAAAAGCATCATAAATTTTGTCATTAATCAACCCTCTCGGGTGTTCTTGATTGATCATGTTCCCTCAACTCTTAATTTTTGCACATGATGCCTTTTTTCGATTTTCACCCAGATGGGATACCCAATTTTAGCAAGGTCGCCATGTTTTTATGTTTTCAATCAGCAGGGCATTTATTCGCTTTTTTTTCTCTTTGGTCTAGCCATGAAATCTCTTTAATCTATCAATGTTAACTGGCTCCTTAAATTCATTGCCATCACTATCAGTCAAGATAATTGCTTCCTTAGACATTAACTTTTTCAACATGAAAAGTTCCCCCTAAGTAGGTCTGAACTTGCCTCGGATGTTAAGAACTCTTGGTCTTATCTACTTAAACACCAAATTTCCCTCTTTTAAAAGATGTTTCCTAACCTTTTTCCTAAATGAATGAGTTAGCCTCTTCTAATAGACCTTATTATCATAATAAGCTCACATTCTATCCCCATCTAATAGGTTAAGCTAAAGCAACCTTTGTTGTGCCCACTTTGTCTCTGGTAACTCAAATTCCAAAACTACCCTTAAGGATTAATGTTCAATCTACACTCACAGTACAATTTTTATCCTATAAACCAAAGAGAATAAGGTAGCTTTTATTGAAGTTCTAGCTGTAGTCTTGTAACTCCGCAGTGTAAAAAGCAACTTCTTAGCCTAATCCTTATAAGTTCTAACCATTTTAGCTAGAATCCTATTAAGAAGAATTATGGTGTTGAATCCCATATTTCTTAAGCATCTGCTTCATTTTAGCATGAAAGTATGACCCATTATTAGACACTATGTGATGTGGAAGCCTATACCTACATATCAAATTCTTCTTAATAAACTTAGCAATTTCTCAAACACAAGCTCTTGAAAGATTCTGCTTCTATTCACTTTAAGAAGTAATCAATAGGAAACATAATGAACCTATATCCATTCGATGATAGTAGATAGATCATACCCATGATATCTATATCCCACGTAGTGAATGGCCATAGTGAAGTAGGGTTACAGAGTTCGGAAATTGGTAAATGCCTCAAATTTGCATATTATTGGTATAATTGACACCTCTTCAATAAACTTTAAGCAATCTGTGTCTATAGTAAGCCAAAAGAACCCTTGGCAAATAATCTTCTTTACTAAAGCTAAACCGTTCACGTGAGCTCTGCACCTACCAGTATGTACTTTCTCCATGACTTTCTTAGCTTCCTTTTCGTTCAAGCATCTCAACTGAATACCATTCGGTTGTCTCTTATAAAGTACTCTACCTACCCTAATAAACTGAGCAGATAGCTTACAGATCATTCTTTGGTCCTTCTCAATATCTTCTTTTAGAAACATTATCTTCTTTAAGTAGTTCTAAATATCATAATACCTAGGCTTCCCATCATCTGCCTCAATGTCTATTATTTTTTTGGTCATAAAATATAGCCTATTAGAAATGTAAATCAAAATAGGCTTTATACCCACTCTCTTCCCAAAGTGATAATAAGGTAGCTAAAGCATCCACTAGCTAATTCTCATCCCTAAGCATGTATTCAACACTACACACTTCAAACTGACTTCTCAAAGCTTTAAGACACTTGATGTAGGGCAACAATCATTCTTCTTTCACTGACTATTCACTTTGCACCTGATAGACTACATAAGATAAAACTCTAAATACTTCTGCGATCTTTGTACCCATAGCTAATAAGGCTTTTAATTCTAAGATACAAGATTCATACTTATATTTGTTATTCATAGCCTTTTACCTCAACTTCTTAGCCAAGGGTTGCTTTTTTCACTCCGGGATAACTAAAATCACTCCCACTCCGGCACCCTTATTGTTCACTACTTCGTTAAAGTAGCCTTTCATCATTATGGTTGCAATGTCTTCATCAAGAAACTTGTAAGTCACTTTTTCCCCTTGTAATGGATGATCAACTAGGAATTTTACTGCAACACTTCCTTTAATGGTCTTCCTAGTGATATACTCAATATCAAACTCTTTTAAGGGTATCATCTTGTGATGCTTGCTAGAACCTTCGCTCATTTTCGATTAGGTTCTTAAGAGCCCACTTTTAGTCCGAGACCGAAGGAAGCTCACTTAACTTATAAATTGGCCACTTTACCATAAATAGGGATCAAGCTTACCCCATGGTTTATGGTTAACCTATAAAGTGTCTACGAATGGGCCAAAAATGGTAGGTGTCATAGAGTCGCCACCTGATAGTACATTAAAAAATTTATCTTAGCCTTTTGATGTCTAAACAAAGATTGGTGTTCAGGACATCACTTTTATTAGGCATCTTGGTTAGGTTTTTTCTGAATGAGTTCTGAAATTAAACTATTCCCCTCTCTAATACATGATGCAAGTGATATAATTAAATAAACATCCTAATCATACAAGGAAAATGATAAAAAACTTCCTATATAAAAATTAATATAGAAGCACATTGTCCTTAACAAAATAATATACAAAAGAAAGATAAATAAATATGATGTATAAAATATGCTATTCTTTAAGGGTGGTAACATTGGATCCCTCATACATACTAACAAAATGGATTTATTACATCGTGTGAATTTTTTTGGGGTAAAAAATTGGATATTGGTCTGTATTTGCAAAAAAAAACCTAATTAATTCAATATAAAACATTTTAGTGTCTTTTATCTTATTGTGCATAAAAGTCCTTTTTTATTAGCTATTACATCCTAAAAAAAACATTTAAATGAAATAACAAATAATGGTAAGACTAAGTAATAAATGAATTAAATTGTGCATAAAAGTCCTTTTTTATTAGCTATTACATCCTAAAAAAAACATTTAAATGAAATAACAAATAATTGTAAGACTAAGTAATAAATGAATTAAAACCATAGTAAATAAATAAAATGAATTAATTGAGGCGACTAGGAAGTGGTAAAGTTGACCACTTGAGGGTATAAATTCCCATGCAGAAAAGAACCATAAATCCTCCAAAAGCCATAAACATTAAAAACTTAAAAGAAAATCACGAAGGATAAAAAAATTAGTAAAATAGTTATAATAAAATAGATAAGTTAACACATGCAAATAAAATCACAAATAATTATTGAATTATGAACACAAACAAAATAAGTTCACAAGTATATATTGTACAGAGGCAAAAATGTGTTAAATAATGTATGAATATTGTAAGAAACAAGTAAATGGCATATATATATGGCTTAAAATGCACCCAGAGATGGCCAAAAGAGGTGAGGGACAGTAATGAGGAACGAAGTACGGCCTAAGGAGGAGTGAGGGATGGGTTGGGATGATAGATTGGTAACATCCCATCTATCAGGAGATGAATGGCCATCCACTATTCATCTTTCCATCCGTCACCCCTAAAATAGAACATAAAGTGCAAAAAAATTCAAAAAATGCAGAAAATCATGTAACTAAATCTCTAACCCTAATCATGCAATATTTAGACATCAAATCATGCTAAAACAAGTTAAAGATACACACTTATACATTATATACATAAAAATACATAAGCTTACATAGTTAAAAAGATAAACATAAAAACTTCACACATGTAACAATAAAGGGGATCATATTTAACACACCATTAACATGCTGATTTAGTCTAGATTCATTGTCTAAAACACCTTAAATTAACATGCATATTGTTCTAATCATTATTATAAACAAAGCATGCCAATATATATTGAAGAATCACATGATTATGCTAATTAAATTTTAGAGAAAGAAAGTAAAGATAGGGCTTAGAATATTACCCTTAGGAGATATTTTGACTCTATGAAGATGGTAGTCTAGATCTCAACTCTGAATCATACTTCTCATTCTCAAAAATCAAATATAAAATTCATTTCTCTTGGTGTGTTTTTAACAAAAGTTGTTTGGAGCAAAAATGTTAGAGAAAGAAAGAAACTTTTCTTTTCCTCTAGTGGTGGCTCTTCAAGAAAATTATAATTCTTTTAAAACCATAGATTTCTTATATTTTTATACTTTAGGAAGATTTTTAGTTGAAAAATTCATTAAAATCACTCCAAATCTAAAGGTAAAACCCCTGCAAATCTGGAAGAAAATCCTAAGAATTAAAATTTCCATTTTTAAAAACCTAGAAAGGTGGGAAAACTGAACTTTGAGTTAGGGATGACTATCCCTCATCACTAAATCTTAGATTTGACCAAAAAACACTCTAAATGGGCCTTATAGAAGGGTGGTACCCATAGACGGGTAACCTTCAGGTGATAGAGGGCTGTCTGTCACCATTGATAACCTAAAATAAGGCTTTTTGTATGTTCTTTTAAAACACTTGAAAACATTTAGAAATACTTTGGAAAATCATGAAAAATCTTTGAGAAAAGGTGAGAAATTTACGACTGGAGCTTTGAGACTCAAACTTGTTGTTAGTAATATGCTATTTTCTCATCATCAGGTAACTCTGATTTAGGCTGCCTTAAGTTATGGTGTCTATAACTTCCCACAATTTTGGGGAGCTGGTGCATTGGTGCCATAGTGAGCCAAATTCAAAGTGAAGAAAAAGAATGTGTACCTGATGCAGTAAATCTCTAATTGACTTATTGCTTTAAAAACTTGATTAGCACTTGAGGTATGCAGAATTAAGATTTGAGACTAACTCTATTGAAGGCAATGGGCCTCTAGTTGTCCAATTAGTGCCTAGGGTATGTAGAATCAGGGTAAAAAATAACAAAATTTACCTGATTAACGCCTAGGGTATGTAGAATCATAGTTCAAGACTAACTCCATTGAAGGTGATGAGTCTTCAATTAGCAATAAAAGCATGCAGAATTACGGTTAAAAGTAAAAGATTTTACTAGATTAGCACTTAGAGCATGCAAAATTAGGGTTTGAGACTAACTCCATTGAAGGGGGCGAGTCTCTAGTTGTCTAATTAACACTTAGGGCATGCAAAGTTGAGATAACAATAAATGGTTTTACCTTATTAGTGCCTAAGGCATGTGGAATTAGGGTTTGAGACTAACTCTAATGAAGGCGACGAGTCTCTAGTTTTCCAAATAGCATATGGGGAATGCAAAATAAAGATAACAATAAAAGATTTTACTTGACTAGCACTTATGGCATGCAGAATTAGGGTTTGAGACTAACTCCATTGAATGTCGTGAATCCCTATTTGTCCAATTAGCACCTGTGGCATGCATATTTGAGATAACAATAAAATATTTTACCATATTAGCACCAAGGGCATGCAGAATTTGGGTTTGAGACTAATTCTATTGAAGGTGATGAGTCTCCAATTTTCGAATTAGTGTTTGAGGCATGAAAAATTGAGACAACAACAAAAAAGTTTACTTGACTAGTGCCTAAGCCATGTATAATTGAGACAACAGCAAAAGAGTTTGCCTAACTAGTGCTTGGGGCATGCAAAATCAGGGTTTAAAACTAACTCCATTAAATGTGGTAAGTCTCAAGTTGTCCAATTAGTGCTTGAGGCATGTAAAATTAGGGTTTGAGATAAACTCCATTAAATGTGGCAAGTCTCCAATTGTTCAATTAGTGCCCGAGGTATGCAAAATTAACATAACAACAAAAGATTTAGATGTATCTAATTAGCGCATGGGGTATGAAAAATCAAGATGACTTAATTAGAATGGATTATCACTTGGTTGTTTGGCCTATAGCCTTACATTTATATTGGTCGATTCTTTTGGCGGGTGTATTGTCCCCTTTTGAAGTAATATTCCACTGAGGAATTTTCTAGCCATCTTGTTGTGATTGCCCTCAACATGGCATGCATAAATGTCATCATATCTGAAGATATTCTCCTCGTATGATTTTTCTCATGGGAACTCTATCCTGACTTAATTAACTATTACATGAAGTTGTCTTCAAAGTATGAAATCCTTTTGCATTTTCCTTGCAGGAAATTATTCCTACTAGTATGTGAAAAGAAGTTATATACATGTAGCATATGTGCAAAGTTCACATGTATAATATGTGCAAATGGTTGCTTGCCAAAAAGTACCTTAAAATTTAAAGTAATTGCAACTTATCAAATATTTTAAATTGAAATTTTACTCATCCTTAAACAAGTTGAATGGACCACATTCTCAACTAGTTTAATCTTAACAAGAGAAATTAAGGGGTCATTCTCAATAAGAGAGTGGGAGAATAAGTGTGTTAATACCAAGGTCTACTGAACTAACACATGAGCAAAATGCATACCAAGCAATTTCTATGTATGTTTGCTAAAAGCTAAAACATAATTTTTCATCTTTTAAAAAGCAAATTTTGGATGCTAATTTTTAGGGATGAGATTCAACTCGAATGTATAAATGCATTCATGGCTTCCCGCTTGAAGCTTAAGAAACACCATATGCCTCTTTTTATGTATTAAACCTTACTAAAAGGTCATTTCGGCTAGGTTGGATGAGACTAAATACAAAATCAGGAAGTCTTACATTTGTTGTAACATTGGATTTAGGTGAATGGCTATCAAAGAAAGGTTAGGTCACTAGAGGAAAATGACCACTATGCTTTTAATTGGTGGGAGGACATTTTCTACCCATTTTCTCACTATTCAAGAACTTTTGGATTTGGCTTTAGTGATTAACTCACCGGGGACTATTTGAGAGATAATAACTCAAGGTCTCACATTAATTTTTCATTTTTTTCATTTTTTCATTGTTATGATGTTGACTTTAAAGGTTGCCTATATTCTTCTCTTCTCTTTTTTTTTTTATTTCTTTTTCTTCTTTTCCTCTTTCCTTTCTTTTCTTTTATTTTATTTTCTTTTCTTTTTACTCCTTTATATTTTTTCCTTATTTTCTTTTCTTTTTTTTATTTGTAGGTTTATTTCATCAGATAATCTCAATTCTTTACAAATGGGATTCGTACAAAAGTTTGGTAGAAATTTATCTCCCTTCATTTTTAAAATGTAAAATAGGCTTTTTCATAGTGGTCATCTTCTTAAAGGGAAGTCAAAATCATTTTGGGCTATGGGTTGTTTCAATATGTGTAACAATGAAATGAACACACATTCATTATGCTTAAAATAATGGCTCAAAGGGTTGATAAACGATTATGAAATTAGGATAGGAGAAAGTCATTTAGAGAGTCATACAAAGATGGGATGCTTGAATCATGTTTTAGATTCTATCTCATCCTAGGGTCACTTTAATGGGTAATCAAAAAGGTTCTAGTGCTTTTAGCGAGTTTTGCCCAATCCTCTCAATCACAAATAGTTTTTTTTTCAATTTTTATAGCTAAGGCTTTTATGCAATTCAATAGACAAAGATAAAATATGACTACCTCCTATTCAGCTCATAATTGAATGAAGCATAGATTTCTCAAATTGAGATCAAACCCCTTCATAGTTGAGAATTACTAGGGTGAAGTAAAATTTTAAATTGAAAGTATATTGTTAAGAAGTATCTATGTCAAAATTTTGGATATTTCTTGGAAAGATAAGTTAAAATTATGGTTTGAATTACTTAAATAAGAATACTTCCTATATTAGTGAAGGGATTGCGTTGTGGTGGTCATTATCATTTTGAATGTATTGGGAAAAAGTGGTCACCGGGTCTACATTCAGTGAAGAAAGGCAATATTTAAGTTTGAAATTGGTAAACGTGATTATCGGTCGCAATCATTTTGAATGTATTGGGTAGAAAGTGGTCTTCGGGTCTGCGTTCAGAGAAGAAAGGCAATCTTTAAATATGAAATTGGAAAAAATGATTATGTCAGAATCTTAGGACACAATTTGATAATATAAATTATGCTTGAGGCCTAAGTTATTCAACTAAGGGTACTTCTTGAGATTAGAGAAAGGGTGACATTGCAATAATTATTCTAATTGCATTGGAGAGGCAGCGACCCTTAAATTATTCTTAAGAAAAGGATAGCACCATGGCTATTTTTGAATCCATTAGGTAAGTGATAACCTTAATTTATAAATTAAAGGAAAATTATGTTCAAACCTTAGGTATAATTTGGAAAGATAAATAAAGCTAGAAGCACTTATTGAAATTAGGAAAAGGATGATGTTGTGGCCATCTCGAATGCACCAGGGATGTGATGATCCTCATACCTTATAAAAGAAAACTATGTCAAAATCATAGCAGAAATAAACTAAGTTAGGAATACCTCCTGAAATTGGAAAAGGATGACGTTGTGGCCATCTTGAATGCATCGAGAAGGTAAAGACCCTTAGGCTTGCAAGAAAAAAAAATTATGTCAGAATCTTAGCAAAAATAAATGAAGTTAGGAATACTATTTGAAATTGGAAAAATAATGGCGCAACGATCGCCATTATATTGATGCAAGGAATTTTGAAACATCTAGGCTTTGCAATGAAGGCTCAGGAGAATTACTGAGAGAAGAGCAATAAGGTATGCCTTCACTCTACCTTTGGAAAGTTGTGTACAGTGATATATACAAAACATTATATGTGCGTAAAGAATTATATGCGAAGCAATATGCATAAAATCATATAAGGGATGCATATAAGAAATTCCACATGCGAGACACATAACAAATTATGCGTAAAGTTTGTGCAAATGGATTATATATGCTAACACGTGCAGAAAATTATGTATGAAATAGTCACAAGATATAAACACATGCAAAGACTTATTTGCATCGAATCATTGGTGTAAAAAAAACATGTGGGAATGCAAGAATTCATGAACGAAATGCAAGAGTGTAAGAAATGTACATAAATACTTGAATGTATACATAAAATGGAAGGATGCATGAAATGAAAAAATGCAAAAGGGTACATGAATGCATGGCCAACACCATAGGTGGTTAAGGGACTTTATCTTGGATGCAAGCTAGCTGATGACCCATAAATGTCTTCTTTAAAAATTCTAGCCTCTAAGCAAGTTTTCTCTAGTTATCTCCTGTAGTTTTTCCTGCTTTGTCTTTTATCTGACCTTTTTTACTATTTTCAAGGTAAACCACTACACATTTGGCAAAGAAAAGTCTATTTCCCCATGAATTGTGATGCATTCATCCCATTGGATACCATGTAATGTTGATTTTGTAATCCTTTACTTTACTCAGAATTCATGCCTTCTACCTAAAGGGTTTATGGTGACTAAAAATTCCTTTTCTACCCTCAAAACATTGACCTACATCTCAAACTATATGTAAGACATTCTATAGGCAGTGATTAGAGCATTAGGAACTTCTATCAGTGGTTATCAGACTGGTGTCTCAAGGCTACTTTTTCTCCTAAAGACCTATCCAACATACTCGATGACCTTCTTTGACATACCCATTTTCCATAACGACATTATGCTATTAATCTATCTTGTCCTGTAGTTAACACTTATCTAAAAGAGCTAACCTATGACTGTAGCCTACTTGAAGTGATTAAAAGCATTCATAATAGCAATACAAAAAACTGCCAATTAGCGACAACAATTTCTATCGCTAATTACCAAATTTCCATTGCTAAAATAAATTAGTGACGGCATGATGAACAGTCGCTAATAGCCTAGTCGCAAATATATTAGCAACAAAATCCAAAATCAATCGCTAATTTAGCGATGAAAAATTTCGTCGCTAATTTATTTGTGCCGTCGCTAATTTATGTTCATAATTAGTCGCTGGTTAATAATAATAATTTTTAGTGACTAAAATTTTCATTGCGAATTCCATCACTAATTATTAATTTATTGTAAAAGTTAGTGATGAAATATTAGTCGCTACTTATTTGTTAAATTCTAATGTTCAGCAGTAGCGACAGTTGCTGTCACAAATTCATCGCTAAATTATTGCATACTTTAATTTTTTCTTTTACTGTATTTTTAAATTTTCATCCTGTAAATAATGATTGCTATTTATTTATTGACCTATAACAATCTCAATGAAATCTACCCTTTAATTGATAGACGAAAGAGCATGGTGAATATCTGTGTGAACTAATCCAAGTATGGTAAAGGATTTACGCAGATGATCAAATGTTATGCAGAACACATAAATATACAAAGGACAATAAATTTACCTTATGGCTAACTAATATTGTAACGCCCCAAAAATTTGGATTGATTATAGTTGGTAAATAGTACATTTTGGTACTAATTTGCAAGGATCAATTATGAAGATTCCAATATAAGTTAGTATTATTTTCGGATTTTAATTTAATAATTGTTAATTAAAACATATTATGAAAATTAATATAAAATGATAATAATAATAATAATAAAGTTAAAAAGGTGAAATTTAAAAAGAAATGTGTGGTTGAAATTTAAAGAGGAAAAGAAAAGAGAAATAGTGGGATAAAAATAAAAAGAAGGTAATAAAAAGAAGGTTGTGTGTGTGGTTAAAAAAAAGAGAGAAAATGGAAGGAAAATCGGGATGGAGCGTCGGAAGCAGAAGGAGAGATGGTGAGAGAGAATCCGATCAACACCGCATCGTCGCCGGCCTCCTCCATCGTTCATCCCATCGGCCCAATTATTACTCTCCTTGCTTTCATTTTGGGTGGAAATCTCTCTCTCTAATCGATAGCTCCTCTTCGAGATTCCGGCCACCTCCGGTGTTGAATGGCAGAACGGACACCAACGAAAGACTTCAGGTGGTATGGCGCTCCGTCCTACACTCACCGATCATCCTCAAGCGTTGGCAATGAGTAGATCGGAAAGGAAGATGCCGATGGGTTTTGAGGAGATCCCGAACCAAATGGAGAGGCATTGGGGCGCGTGAACATCACCAAGGGGCTACTGGTGACTCCAGCTACAAGTGGATAACACCGATGCATCTTCGGTGAAGCTCCAATGAGACTTCGGTGAGGCTTCGGCGAGGCTCCGAATAGGCAGAATGGAGAGGGCATTCTGGGCTTCAACTCTACGGTATGGGAACTACGTTAACAATTTATTTCATGTATAATTTTTAAGTAAGATTTGGTTAATTTTTACGCTATTATGAACAAAAAAATAAAGGTTTGCATGACTAAGATTATACAAGTGCCCATCACTAGATTTTGTCTAATTAAACTATATTTTGCAGCATAATTATTAGCTAGGGAATGAAATAAAAATTGTATGACTGTAAGTGACCATATTGACACTAAGTGTGGGTGTCTGAAAAGTTAACTAGAGAGACAAAATAAAAAGAAGAAACCCGAGATGCTGCCTATTGTTGGTTGGCTTAGGTTTATTTAATGGTGAAGATGAATTAAATTGCATAAAATCCATATCAGATTATCACATCAAATTTTGATTGTTTATGGTAGTATAGTTAATACCTTAGAAACAAAATAATAATTAAATGACGTCTTTGTTAAATGCGTATATCGAAACTCTGACAAATCCTTTAATCCTTATCTTTTAGTGGATATGAGTGGGTTTTGTTGCTCTGTTACAGGAGTTTCTTGAAATAAAGTTATATTAAATAATAAATTCAGGGAATTAATTATATTTGTCATTAAAAGCTTGTCTCATATGATAGAATGGGAGATCTATGTCTAATTTGGAATTTTATGTAATGTTAATCATATGAATGGGCAAATTTTTTCTTAAGAATATAGTGAAAGTAAATTACTTGACTTTACATGTATATTTTTATGTTGTGTAATGGGTTTAACAGTAAAGTAATGATGTATTGTCTTTTAATCGTTACACTTTCGCATTATTAATTATATAGAAAATGGTTTAAACACAACTTTTAGTTTATTGAAAAGAGCCTTTTGGTAGTGGAATTATTTTTTTTAAAAACTAATTTTTTAATTTATAACGATGTAATTCCTGAGTATACTGGTAATATGATATAATTGGAAATATTAGTGATTATAAGCCTATGGTTTAGTTAGTAAGGAGATTACAGGGTAAAAGTTGAAAAGTACAGTATCCACGGGTGTTTGTTGTCGGTTTCTGTCTTTATTTAAAAATAAAGTAATAAATAGTTTAACCAAAGTATCAATTTTATTAAGATTGTTCTTAAATAAGTTTAACTTGTCATATGATGACATAATGATATTGGATTTACTCTATGATTATATGGATTGATAAAATTATAATATAGTAATATGTCTTTGTTATAATAATAAGAATTTATATTAAATAATCGTTATTGCTATCATTGCATAACTTCTAATTTAGTAAAAGAAAGGTGACTAGGTAATGAGGATTAAAGTCTTAATAAATTAGTTACATGTATAGTATTTTATCAAGTCAAAAAGGAAAAAGAGGTTACTCTTTGGAGATAGTTACAGTTAACTTAAGTCTTATTCTCATTTCTTACTATAAAACTTGTACAAGTATTGGATTATGAAGTATTTTAACTTCATATATGCTATTATCTTTCATGATGCATTTTGCTAAGGTATTTAACAAAGAAGTTACTTGACACGTAAGAGGTCTTGATAGAGTAAAAAGATGATTATTTGGGATTTAATAGATGATAGTTGAAAGTTATAATGTCATAATACAAAGCAAGTGAGAATGTAACTAGTATAGTAACAAGCTATTGGTATAAATGTGACACATTTACCTCCCTTGATACATTCTTGTTTGGTACTTGAATAATCATTATGAGCATCATTACACTAAATGGAGTTGATATAGTGCCATGTTTATGCTTTGATAATGGTATGAGAAATTGATGTTAAAAATATTATGCTTTTACACATGATTGCCTTGGTATATGATTATTTAAGATGATATAGTTACATATATGAGTATGATATTAAATTTATATACATATATAGACATCTCTATTAAGGGTAATACATTGAATACATGTATTGAATATAGTATGTTTAATGATTAAATTAAGTACAATGGAGCATGAGAGATGGCTATGATGAACCATACAGGTACGTCCTTCTAAAATGATTATGTGTTTATGTGTTGTTTTAGACTCTTATGGTGAGTGTGATTATATATGATTTCATTCTCATGAAAACAGTCAAGCAATGCATGAACTACTATGACAAGTATAAGTATTATTAACATATGGCTATTAGAAAGTTTAAAAGTAATTTGAAAGAATCTATATAAAGTAGATTCCTTTGATGACTGAAGAGTAATTTAAAGAGAATTTGCTGAATTATTGTGAAATAATTCATGACATAAATGAAAGATGGTTTACAAACTATAAAAAAATATTGAAGATTCCGAATAACTTTATTTTTTGGATTGAAAAGAAATTGAAATGAGGAGAAATTTGATAAATTTATTGAAAGCAAGTGATCTTTTGTGACCTTAGAAAATAGTCTGGCAGTAAAAACTAGCTCAGGGTATAATTGGCTGGCCATAGGGATATCTGTACCGCAGTGCAAGTCATGGCAACTTGCTTTACTATGGTAGGATCATTGATCTCTATAGTAATTATCTGTATCTGTTATCTATTCTGTGGAGAAATGGTCCAATGGGGTCATTTCTCAGTCTATTGTGGCACTGTGGGGTCCACATCCCGTATATCCAGTCTGAGTATTTCTGTTAGCACCGTACTAGGGAAATTAATATGAAAATAAGTTAAAAAGTATAAAAGATAAGAAATGTTATAGTTTAGAACTAATGTGCATAAGAATTATCCTCTTATATATGTACAACAAATGGATAATAAATTGAAAGTTATAATATTGATGAGTATGTGATTCTTTAATACTATATAAGCATTATGTATCTATATTTTATGAGTAAGTATTGTACACTAAGAATTTATCTTCAATAATTATATTGTTTCTGAAAGTCATAAGTTAGTTCTTAATTTGTTATATATATATATATATATATATGTATACAACTCTGTTATAGATCAAGTACATAATATATGGCACACTATGGTGTTAAATAGTATATAGTTCACTTTGTTAAGATTATTTTAATGATTACATGAAAGTGAATTTAGAATGCATACTATGTTTTAAATGATGTATATGTATGAAGGAATTATACCAAATGTCTTTTGTAGTAACAATTAATGATGAATTGCTTACTGAGTTATTAAGTTTTGTTGCCTATATGAGTAAGATGTTCTGTCACTTATGCTTGTGATTTATTGCTGAATGTAAGAACTGGGACTTAAGGAAATTGAAGGTATAAACTAGGAGTATTATTAACTTGTACTTGTATAATTGATGTTATATGTTCAAAAGATTATCTTTAGATTGTACTATTCCCCACTAAGCTTTATAGCTTAGCACGGATTTTGTTATCCGTGTAGGTAATAGGATAGGCTTGTTTTTGGTTAGACAGCTGCTATGGCTCAATCATCAGAAGAGGAGATCTAGTTCGGGCAATTCACCTTTGAGATTTTCAGATGTAGCAAGGCGATTTAAATGTAAATCGTTTTTAATTTGGAGTATTAGTGACTTAAGAGTGCAATATTTAATATTAAATCATCTTAGGAAATGTGATTAATAATGAGAATGGATGTATGAGATGCATGTTGAAATTATTTTTATATTGTTGTGCCCTTGATGGGCTGAGAAAATTGTCTGATTTTCAGGTGGATTAGATAAGTTTTTATACATTATATTGCCGGATTTTTTATTTGGTATTTAGTCACTTGGACAATTATAATTTATCGGCTTACTTAATTTATAAGTATTTCTTTTGGATAAGCCTGGAGTCAATGGGATAGTTAAGATTCAAAAAAAGAAATTTTTTTTTTCGGCTTATCACTTGTTTCAGTTAGACTGTTCATTAAGGGTGTTACAAATATATCTACACAATCCCTTAATAATTTACATAAAAAGCAAAATTCAGAAAGTTGAATTTGTTTAATCACACTATCAGATTCACTACCAGAGCCTACATTCACCGGTTGTGGGTTCTTGTAGTTGCTTACTTGTTCTTCATAATGCTTTTTGTCAGCTCGCGCCTTTGCTTCGTATGGCTCTTTCTCCTGCGCTGCAATTTCAATGCACAAATTATACTAAGAAGTCAACCCCAGCAACCCAACTAAGCAATAAGAAAATATATATTTAAGAGAGAAACAAAGCCCAAGCAAATGCTCATTTTAGTTGAACTAGATGCTACGAATTCTTAGACTGTTGTAGTTTAGCATTGTAAGAACTCTCCATCTCTTCCTGCAAATTGCAATGCTTCTAGTATTAAATTATACTTGGAAAAACTCTCAAGCAATGATAGGCAACAATTGATTTGGAAAAGTTGAAAGAGTCAACCCATATGAAACTATAAATATGCTGCCTAGTTCTAAGTTATGAAACAGTGGCAACCAAGTTGATTCCCAAGTTACTTGGCAAGATTTTAAAAGATGACGCAAGAATGATGACCTAAAAAAGATAATTGATTTTCCAAGTGAAGTTCGTTCCCACTCTATCATCAAAATGATATAGAACAAATACATAAGACGTAAGTTGTACCCATAAAATTAGAATCTGCGAAATACAGAACATGACCCTCTAGTAGGACGTCTCCCAATCAAGCCAATCTTTCTAATTTTCTGAACACGGTGCAGCAAGCCTTTTAATGGACAAAAAGAAATGCACAAATCAATGGTTTAGCATTATGTTAACATATCATAGTCATCTTTGAACTTACACACAACTAAAAGACATAAACCGGCAATCATAATTGCAAATAACTTAACTCAATTTTACGGTGCCCAATCAAACCACAACAAATTGTAGTATAAGAAATTAGCAAAAACACAATCCAATATATCACATTACTCACCAATGTAAGGATCAGGATGCCGCCATTTATAATACTATGCCTCACCATCATCAATCATTCTATCAATCGTGTCAAGATCTTCCTGCAAATCCACGAAAACAAACAACACAAAATTCGTTCAATTGCCCTTTCTATTAATAAATATTTTTTGGAAACTCCTAAATATTAGTATCAATAAAATTTTGAGATATTCACTCAAAATTAGTTCACTATATTTTCTAATTTTCTTGATGTTATCATGATAAAAATGGTGCGTATAGCAAAATTCAATAATTGAACACGAATCATTAAGTTTAAAATAATCTTTACTCTTTCAAGGATATTTTTTTTTTAAATATTTCCTTGAAATCTCTAATATTTGAATTAATTGATCCAAAAATTTTATGGTAGCTAGATTAATTAGTTAATTCCTTTTTTAATATGCTTATTATTTGCATCGTACGTAAATCTCAAAAAAAGAGTAACCTGTAAAGGGTAAACATTAATTTAACTTTAAAGGTACAGAGAGACTAAAAGAAGTAGTTAAAAAGATAAATGGCAAGAAACCCAAAACCCCAATACATGCTACACTAGAAAAACAAGCTAAAACGTTGTAAGATGCATAAGGAAATGGATCTACGATTTTGACAAGCATCGCCAACATCAAAGAATTATACACACTCAAACTTACAATAAACAAAAAGAACATAATAATCAAAACCCTAGATATTTCTTGAAGGAGACTATGACATTATACCTCCTCAACGTGCTGTGCATCTACAAGCATGCAAATCTTCATCTTAGGACGAGGGATGTGGGGCAATTTCACAGAGCCGCTAAAGCGTTTATCCTTCTGGGGAAATCTGGAGCTCAACTGTCTCAGTGAAATTATGCTTCTTTTCTTTAGAAGCAGCCATAATTATAGTGATTGCCTCTCTCAATGCATCACTCTGAAGCTTACTGCAGTAGAGAAAATAACCCAACACTCAGCAGAAAATATAAATAAATCAAACCCCATAATAAAACCAATTAGGAATAAAAATTAACTGCAAACCATATCAATAATAGAGCTCTAGATCAACAGACAATAAAGGTAGCAAAAAATCACTAATAAGCTAACATACCATCAACCAGTTTTAATTAAAAAAAAAACTAATCATCCACGAAATGGAAGAAATATTACACTATATGAATTAGTCATGCATCGAGCATATTATAGATTCATACAAGTAGCGAGAAGAGATGAGAGACAATTACTAACCAGAGAAAATGAAGAAAACCCTAGTAAGAGGAAATTAATTTATATAACAGCTAAGCTCATAAACCCTAGCACTAGCTAATTTTTAATTTGGGCTGGGCCTGATTGAATTGATTATGTTTGTGGGCCTTCTGTGTTTCTATTAGGCCCATAAAATTAAATTTGATTTAATTTATCATAATTTTCACTTATTAATATCCTATAGTTTATAATTTATCATTTTATATTTTAAATATTTTTTTTCCGGTTTAAGTTGATAAAAAAAAATTGGAATATTTAGTAAAGGTAGCAAATAGGTTGAATCATAAATGAATAATAATTTATGAATTTCAAATTGATTAAATCGAAAAATGATTTAAATAAGTTATTATTAAACGGATAACAAATCAGTACAATAATAAATATATCAAGTTTTATGATTTTTTTTGATAAAAATCATTACAAATAAAAATTTGATGCGTGTATAATTTATAATTTTTTTATATTCATATTATAAACAAAAAACAATGGCATCACATATAATTATATAATTAAAGAATTAAAAATTGATTATTTACAATTTGATGAGGTCATATTCACAAGTTATTATTATTATACTCAAATTTACAAATGGTATTTTTATTATAAAATTCATGGTATGATCATTAACATGTTTCACATATTGTTAAATAAAGTACGAGATTGTACGTATTCGTAACAATTAGGCCCTACATTTTCGTAACAATTATTATTATTTGTATTGAAAGTCAATTTACAAGTTAGGTATGCATTTATTATACCCAACTCATTTGCTTAAAATAAGAATCTTGGAGGAATTAAAGTGGTAAAGTATTAGAAGAATATCTCATATATTTATGGTTGAATTTTGAATACTAAACCCCCTATGTAACACAAAAACTAATAAGAGTAAAGTTTTCATTGCATATATAAATACAAACATTATTTCATTTATTTTGCTCTATTATATTCTATAACTTTTTTTTAAAAAGGAAAATTTACACTAAAAATATTAGTTTTTTAATTTTTGTAAATATGGAAATGTGAGCTATATTCTTGCATATGAACACTTTGAATGCTAATTTCTAGTATAGAGTTTTAGTAATAAATGAATTTTTATGATTTCAGTTTAAATAGTCTCTTAATTTAAATTAATTGCAAAAGAAAATTTTGTAATGCAAAAATATTTCAGTTTTTCATTTTTAATTTAAAAAGCCATTTTATTTATAAATTGAGCAAAATTGTCATATATATATATATATGTTCAAATTTAAAATTCAAACATTTAATTAAGAGAAAATATATATCTTATCATTTCATTTAATTAATTGGAGATATATTTATATTTATTATAATAAGTTTAGATTTATTTATTTTCTAGAATAAGTTAAAATTTATTGAACAACTAGTTTTATTCATTAAGATGCTAATTTTCATTTGATTATAGATAATTATATGACCACACATAATGAATACATAATTAATTAAGATATATGAAGAAAAATATCAATTTCGTTAGTTTTAAAAGTAGTTAAATATAAGGTATAATAAGATTACATGTAAAAATATACAATTATAATATAATACGATTGTAAGAGAAAAAATTACAAAATTATAATGGTTTGGTAAATATATATAATTAGAATTTCTAATAATTTAATATTTGATCAAAATTTTACAAAATATAAATAAATTACAAAATTTTTCATAATTATTTAAAATGAGATAATAAATTTTATATTACTATTTTACAAATATTTATTTTTATTAATCTTCATAATGTAATTATATAATAATTGTAACAAATAGTTTATTATTATTATTATTATTATTATTATTATTATTATTATTATTATTATTATTATTATTATTATGTAAATTTTCTAAATGAATAACTTTAGATTTTGGGATAATTGATAAAAAAATTATTATCACATCATAATATAATTTACAAATTTCTATTCCAAGATATAATATTCATTTCATATTATTTATATAAAAATTCACGTGACTGGAATAAAAATTTATTTTTTATTTTATTTGCGACGACTTAGCGACTACAATATTTGTCGCTAATCTTCTTTACTGCAATATAATACTGTTTGCGACAGAAAATTTCGTCGCTAAACCTTTGCAAAAAAGTGGCGCTAAATTTTTCCTCCAAAATTAGCGACTAAATATTTCGTTGCTAAATTTTCTTAATCTAATGTCTCAAATAAAATATTAAAAAAATTTAGCGATGGTCGTTGTCACTAATTCCATTGCAAAACATGGCGCATACATTTGCTGCCAATAATTAGCGACTATTTATTTATTCAGTCATTATTTCGTCGCGAAAAAAATGAAAAATAACCTTCCTGCGACGAAATTGTAAAAAAGTCACGAATCCTTCGCAAAATTAATGCCGTTGTTAATTTTTGTCGCTAATTTATAGTTTTTTGTAGTGTAGGTTGAACCTATTCCCTTTCATATGTCCGTGGTCAAGATTTTTTTTTACCACCAGATGGGTAACCTGTGTGTCTATTCTGGCCAAGCTATGCAAGGCCACATTTTGTATTGCAACTCATTACTTGAGGATCTACAAGTTATGGTGAGAGATCTTTATCCTCCAAAGGTTGTCCTCTTTTGACATCTTGTTCAAGTGTAAAGCATGGGTGAGTAACCCTATAGTTAATTAAAGCAACCTCGATAGAATATTCATGGTTTTATCTAACTTTAGGCCTTACCCTGTGAGAACTACTATTTTCAAAATCAGTGCTTACTACTTTACCACTTTTGCCTCCTACAAGTAGCGGGTCACCAGTCTAGTGGTTTACAATAGGCTATTTCATCTTAGGCACCTAGATAGAGAGAAAGATGTGATATAGATAAACTATATTAGGTACTATCATAGATCACATTTTTTATGTTTTATTAGAACCTTTAAAATTTGAGCAAGAAAAGGCTACTTTTAATTACATTAATAATGTTTTGGATACAAATGTGGTATTTTATATCTAATTTTATTACACATGATCATTATTTAACATCATCTCAATGACTCATATACTTAATCTCGAAATAAAATCTTAAGAGCATTAGAACTCCTATCATTAATCAGCCTTCTTAGGTTTTCTTGATTGATTATTCTTTCTCAGCCTTAATTTTTGCTTAAGATGCTTCTTTTTCAGTTTTCACCCTAACGGGGTGCATACTTTAAGCAAGGTCACCATTTTTTTATTTTTAACCTATAGGGCTTTTATTCTCTTCTTTTTATCTTTTGAGTCTTACCCATGGAACCTATTCAATATATCAATGTTTATCGATTTTATGAATTCATTGCCATTATTGTTAGTTAGAATAGTAGGTCATTTGGATAATAAATTTTTCAGCACAAAGGGTTCTTGCAATGTAAGCCAAAACTTGCCTTAGATATCCAAAATTCCTAGCCTCATCTGTTTGAACACAAGATCTCCCTTTTTCAAAGGATGCTTCTTAACCTTCTTCCCAAATGATTGAGCTAATAATCTCTTCTGATAAATTTGGTTGTGATAATATTATCTCTCATTCTATCCCTATCTAGTAAGCAGAGCTATAACAACCTCTGTCTGGCCTATTTTGCTTTAGGTATCTTAGCTTCCAAAACCACCTTCAAAGATTGATTCTCAATTTCTATTAGTAGTACTACTTTTATCATATATACTAGGGAGAACGGAGTAGCCCTTATTGAAGTTCTTATAGAAGTTCTGCAATCCTATAATGCAAAATGTAGCTTTTCAATCCAATCTTTATAGGTTCGAACCATTTAGCTAAAATCCTCTTAACATTGTTAATGGCTATTTCAACTGCCACATTTTCCTAAGGTCGATAAGGTGAAGACTTGTGATTTTGAACTCCACACTTCCTGAGCATCTACTTAGTTTCAACCTGGAGTTGCATCCTATTAATTGATACTATATGTCGGGGTAATCCATACTTGCATATCATATTTTTTTCAATAAAATTAGCCATATCCTTAACATTCACCTTTTTGAAGGATTTTACTTCTATGGTAATTATAATAGACCTATAGATGAATCATTCTTATTATGTCTATACCCCATGCGGTGAACAACGAAAGTAATGTAAGATTGCATAGTTTAAAAACTAGTTAATATCTTAAAATCACATATTGTTAGAAAAACTGACATTCTTTGATGTGCTTTGAACAATAACTTACAAGTTAAATGAACTCCTGGTGTATGATCTTTCCTCATTTTTTTTTCATCTTCTACTTTTTTCTATTTTCTCTCTTTTTTTTTTCTTTACCTAACCATTCATGTAAGCATCACATACTCGCAATTCCCTTTTCACTTAAGCATTTCAACTGAATACCCATATGATATCTTTTATGAAGCCTTCAACCTACACCTATGCATTGGGTAGACATCTCATAAATCATTCTTTAACCCTCTTGGTTGACATCTTTTGGGCACACTGATTTCCCCATTTCAAAGTCCATTACTTACTCAATTTCAAAGCGTGGCTTGCTAGAAATAAAGATCCATATAGGTTTCATGTTTGCCCTTCTTTAGGTCATCCTATATCAATACCAAAGTGGCTAAAGCATCCTCACAGTAACTTCTCAAAATATTTATCGTAAAGCAAAAATATTTCTTTATTGACCATTAACTCTCCACTCGATAAACTACTAAAGATGAACATTCATATATTTTTGTGATCTTTACCCATCACTACTAAGGCTTTTTGTTTGACTGGGTTATACCTCACATGAGTAGCTATCTTTTGACTAACTCATGACAAGTCATCATAGGTCCAAATGAAGACTCTTTCATATATTATTTTTTCTCTAAATCTTTTCCCTTTCTCTGCGGGAGTTATATCTGATGCTAGTAGGATTTCTTCTATTTTGAGATTAAATGAACATGTATTTGTCGGGTTAATGTTGAACATTAATGATTTATGATCATGATTATACTTACTAAAATTAGATGAAACATCACATAGGTAAGTAAAATTGTTTATCTTATTAATATAATTAAAAGAAATAGCACTCAATCAAATTAAAGAGTTAAAAAAGCAAAAACAAAGTCTATAAAAATACCATTGCTTTCGGTCCCTGGTATAGCTATTATGACCTCTTCAGAATGGGTTAAACAACATCATGATCCTTTTGCCTCTTTTCATGGTTAAAGATTTGCTTGATGTCAATAAGATCTCAAATTCAATACCTTAAAACTTGACAGTCATTAGTTAGATAGTTAGTGTGTTGATGGAAGGCATAAAATAAATTTGATATGTGATTTAGCAAACCAAAATCTTTAGGTGGTTTGTATGGTAGAGACTGCAGTTTCCTTTCCTTGACTAATTTTATGAATACCATAGATAATGGTTTCTTTAAATTAGAGTACTGTCTTTGAGCTGCTTCTACAATTGATACCCTTTCCATCTTTCAAGAACCTCTACTTACTCTAGTAACAGACTCCTTTGATGCTTTTCTCTTTTTGGATTTAGTAATTATTTCTCCCATTAGGCCAGTGAGATACCAGGATAATAACTTATCTGTAGTAATTGGTGAAGCCTTCATGGGTGAGTGTTTTAACCATCTCATCATTGTTTTTCATATTGAACCTTATCCTATCCTATTCTTGACAACTAGCATCTCCTTTTTCTATGAGATTTTCCCCATCAAGTGATCATCCCTCATCATTTTTCTTCTCATAATCAATAATGCTTTGGATGAGATCTCTTAGAGTTCAACATTTATTCATTGGATGTCCTATATGTTAATGATAGGTATAATATTGGTCTGCTTGATGATGTGGCTTAGCCTGCCCCTTGGTAGGTTTTGAAGGGAATGGCTGTAATTTCCCTAGCTTATTAAAATGAGATAGGTGCTAAGATAATGGTTTATCTATGATAGTGTAATGATCTCGAACCACTTTCAAAACTGGAAGCCCAGTGGCCCCATCATTACCTTGGATGTTCATTTTCTTAGTTAGGTGCTCTTTTATATCTTTGCCATTAACTATTGTGAAGGCCTCTTCAGTGTCGATAGTCGAGGAATAGCAGGGTTTCATGTTGAGATTTAGTTGATATTGTAAGCAAACAATCAATTCTAGCTAACAAACTTTTCTCAAATTCTACCAATTTCTGGTCCAACAAGCCTATAATTTTAACTTATAGACTATTTTCAAGCTCCCAAAATATTCTGTTTAAATCTTTATCTATTGCATTTTATAAAATTAGGGGCACCAAAATGGAGGCTAATCTATCCCTTAAAGCAAATATTCTCATCCTAAGATTTTTGTCATTTTGCAGTTTTTTGGCTACTTCCTGAAAGCTTAATTGAACCAAACTCTGAAATGATTTTAGACCCCAACTCTGAACTTGACTCTAATCTTAATATTGGTAGCTTAGGCATATATCTTCGAATAAATTGACTGCCTAACCCTCTAGACCACCTAAATGAGTCTATAATGGCTGTAAGAATGAAATGTTAGGAGTAATGTATGATGAATAATGTATGAATATAGTATATACATAATGTATGAATGCAATGAATGTTTTCGTTAGACGTCAATCACAATTACACATAAGCATAAGCAAAGCCTTCCAACCTTATTACTCTTATATAGGAGGTTGTACGATCTCTTTCCTAGGTAGGTTTAGCGCATGGGTCAATAGGGTACCTAATGGACACGTTTAGTACATGAAAGAAAACTAGCAGCATAACCTCTCTAGTTGAAAGCGTATACATATAGGTTTTGACCATTATGTATTTTTTGACTAACTCACACAGATCAACCCGTCTGGGCATGATAGTCTTTGACTAGTACCCTTCTCATTTGCTTGAGTTTGGTCAATACACAAAGGTCCATGTAGCATACAAACATTATTATGGTTATACAACCTAGGGAAAGTTGTTATTATCATTACACGGGTTTAAGTCAAGGGTGATAAAACTTTAGGGATAACCAATCATGAGCATAAAGATCGATGGGTCTCAATTTCATATACCATTTGATACAGGACTTAGGATAGTGAGTCTCTTTGATACCTCCCTATATTGAGTGAATGTAGGGTGTGCTTTAGGATAGCACTAGAGCTAAAAGGGATGCCTAGCTTAATTATAAGGCTTTAGAATCAATGCAATTTTAGAAAGGAGATAGGACTAATGGAAAAACTCATTTATAAAAAACTTAACCAAGATGCTTTTTGAAGCAAGGTTTCTTTGTTCCCTAGTGGAGTCACCACTGTGATGCTCGCTGGAGTCTCCTTTCATTTTCGGTTGGGTTTTTGAGAGCTTTCTTTTAAGGTCTGAGATCGGAGGAGGCTTACTTAACTTATAAATTGGCCAATTTATCATAAAGAGGGATCAAACCCAGTTTATGGTTGATGGTCAACCTACGAAGGCATCTACTAGTGGGCCCAAAAAGGTAGATAAATGGAGTTAGCACCCCATAGTACATCGGGAAGTTTGTCTCGACCTTTTCATGCCTAAATAAAGACTGATATTTAGGACATCACTCTTATTAGGCATTTTACTTCGGTGTTATTTTATGAACAATTTTTGAAATTAATCCGTTCCCCTCTCTCACATATGATGCAAGTGATAGTATTTTAAATAAGCATCCTAATCATACAAGGAAAGTGATAAAAAATTCCTACATAAAAACCATTGCAAAAGCAAATTGTCCTTATAAAAATAATATACAAACAAAAAATAAATAAATATCATGCATAAAATGGCCTATTCTTTAGGTCAAAAATTTGACATTGGTCTATATTTGAAAAAAACCCCAATTAATTCAATATAAAACATTTTAGCGTCTTTTATCTTATTGTGTATAAAAATACTTTTTTACTAGCTATTAGATCCCGAAAAAAAATAATACATCTAAATGAAATAACAAATAATGGCAAGACTAAATAATAAATGAAATAAAGCCATAGTAAATAAATAAAATGAACTGAATGAGGTGGTCAGGAATTGGAAGAGATGACCACTTGGGGGCATGAATTCTCAAGCAGAAAAGAACGACAAATCCTCCAAAAGCCATAAATATTAAACCCTCAAGATAAAATCATGAAGAATAAATAAATTAGTAAAATAGTTATAATAAAAAAATAAATTAACACTTGTAAATAAAATCACAAATAATTACAAAATTATTTACACAAACAAAATAAGTTCAGGCACAAATATGTACTATATAGAGGTAAAAACGTGTCAAATAATGCATGAATATTGCAATTATGGATTAAAATGCACCCAGGGATGGCTAAAAGAGGTTAGGGATAGGTCGGGATGATGGATCAATAACATCCTATGTATCAAATGATGGGCAACCATCCATTGGTTCATCTTCCCATCAGTCACCCCTAAAACAAAATAAAAAGTGCAAAAATATTCTAAAAATGCAAAAAATCATGCAACCAAATCTCTAACCTTAATAATGCAATATTTAGACATCAAATCAAGGTAAACATGTTAAAGATACATAATCATACATTAAAATACATAAAAATATATAAGCTTACATAATTAAAGGGATAAACATAAAAGCTTTAAATATGCAACAATGGAGGGGATTATATTTAACACACCATTAACATGCTGATTTACTTAAGATTTGCTATCTGCAACACCTCAAATTAAGATGCATATTTTTCTAATCATTATGACAGACAAAGCATGCCAATATATATTGAAGAATCACATGATAATGCTAATTAAATTCTAGAGAGAAAAAGTAAAAAAAAAGGACCTAGAATATTACCCTCAGTAGATATTTTTACTCTATAAAGATGGTAGTATAGATCTCAACTCTGAATCATGCTTCTCATTCTCAAAATGTCAAATCTGAAAATTCGTTTCTCTTGGTGTGTTTTTAACAAAAGCTGTTTAGAGCACAAGAGTTAGAGAAAGAAATATTTATTTTCCTCTAATGGTGGCTCTTTAAGAAAATTATGATTTTTTTAAAAACCTAGATTTCTTATCTCTTTATACTTTAAGAAGATTTTTAGTTGAAAAATCCACTCAAATCACTCCAAATTCAGAGGTAAAACCCGGCAAATATGGAAGAAAATCCTTAAAATCAAAACTGCCATTTTTAAAAACCTAAAAATATGGGAAAACTAAACTTCAAGTGAGGGATGGGCATCCTTCAATGAGGGATAGTTATCCCTCATTAATAAACCCTGGATTTGACAAAAAAATCCTCCAAATACGGCCCACAAGAGGGAGGTACCTATAGATAAACACCCCTCAGGTAACAGATGGTCGTCTATCACCACTAAAGACTTTAAAGCACTTGAAAACATTTGGAAATGCTTTGGAAAATCATGAAAAATCTTTGAGAAAAAGTGAGAAATTTATTACCGAAGCTTTGAGACCCGAACTTGATGTCGATAATATGCTCTTTCCTCATCATTGGATAACCCTAATCTTTACTACCTTAGGTCACAGTGCTTAAACATCCATCTCCTTATCTTTCCCATTAATGAAGGTGCTTCCTATAGGTAATAGAGAGGATTCTACCTAACCAATGCTTACACTCGATTTGAATAGAAGTAATGCCTTAACTTCTTTGAAGCCGAGATGATTGCCAAACAAATCTTCTCCTCTTTAACATACTTAGCCTTATACGGTATGAACTTCTTGTTAAGGTAATACACTACATACTTAATCCTAAAGTTATTCTCTCGAGCCATTATAGTGCTTACTGAGTTATCCTCAATGGCCAACTACAAAATCAAAGGCTTTCCTAATTGTGGTGGTTAAAGGATGCAAAAAGGTAATCCCTAATGGTGTCAAACTCCTTTTGATAGTCTTCTTTATAAACCATTGGGGGGTCCTTTTTAAGCAACTTAAAGATTGGCTCACAGATTGCAGTCAACTTGGTTATAAACTTACTGATGTACTGGAGCCTACCTAAGAATCCTTTAACCTCATTCTCTTTTGAAGGCATATGTATTTTTATAATAGCCTTGAATTTATTAGGATTTATTTCTATCCCACTCTGACTCATTACATGTCCCATCTATAAATTTGCTTAAAATGTTGTTGTATCCTGCATATCTATCCATAAAACTGTACATGGCAGAGGCAGCTGCATTATCCACTAAGACATCTATATAAGGCAATGGGAAATTATCCTTAGGGAAAGCTTTGTTTAGTTCCTTATAATCCATAAAAACTATAACTCTTTCATCTTTCTTAGCCATAGTGACTACATTTGCTAGCCATGTTTGGTATTGGACCTCTACAATTAACTTGGCTTTTAATCAGTGTCTAGCAAGTATACTAGATCAGCTAGTAATATGGGAAAATAAGATTAAGACCCTGAATATCATATCCAAGGGAACATGAATTTCTAACAAGAATATCTATATGTGAATTAAATTAATCTGAGATTATTTCCTAAAGTTTTTGATTCAAAGAAAATATTAAATTAACAATAAAGCAAAATAAAAACTAAAATTAGACTAAACTGAATTAGAAACAAAACAATAACTGGAATTCTTATGCTAAAGGAACTAACCACCTCAAATTCAGTTGCAATGTCTCAATAACAAATGTAACACAAGTGATTATGGAAAAACTAGATAAAGAAAGCCAAATATCTCCTACAAAACTATCATTCTAAGCATCAAATCCTCTTATTAGGGACAATATCTAACTTAGCATAAAGATCTAGTCTTATTAGGGATAAGTGATTAAACTCTTTTGCAAACAAACTTAACTTTAACCTAGTCTTAGTTTTAGCTTTTCCTAGTATTAATCTACTCTTACCAACATACAATTACACCTAACATATAATATAATTATGCATCAATACTGATAAACTAATCCAAGAACATGCATATCATAAATCATACTTAAATCAATTATCAACCATTAATTAAAATAAGTTAATCATTAATTTAATAACAACCAAAGATAAGAAGTTGCCCAAAACTAAGAAATAGTCAAACTTGCATTGAATTAAAGATCAAAATAAAGTCGTTATAACAAAAATATAAGGGTTTAAGTTTCCCTTAGCAAAAGAAGAAAAACTACTTATCAAACATGATGAAAATAAAAGAATAATTAAAGTAAAGAGATACAATACTCATGAAGCTTCAAACTTTACTCTTGATGACTTCAATAGAAAGCTTAAGTTTTTAAAAGAATTGTAAACTAAGAAAATAAGAAAACTAAGCTAAAATTAATGTAAAAATAACTAAAGAAAAATTAAAACAAAACAAAGAGTAAAATTCATAATTAAAAAAACTCTCTCTAGCTATATTCCTTAAGTTCTGGCATTTTAGAGCTTTTATAGTTGAATTATCTTGCCAAAAGAAGAAGTTTTGCCTTTGTAAACTTCCTCAACCAAAGAAGAATTAAATTCTACCCAATTAGGAAGTTAATTTTCATGTTTTCTCTTTTCTTAATTGGAAGAGTGATGTCTATCACTTAGAAGAGTGATTATTTGCTAGAGAAAGAAGAGATCGATTTGGGTGAGTGGCCTTTCTGCCTTGGGTGAGTGCTCTGGTCACTCTGGAGAGTGATCCGGTCAATATGTCGAGTGACTCCATTCTTAAACATGAAAATCTTGCTTTTCTTTACACAATTACCTTAACTTTCCTCCTTTCTTCAATTAAATGATAATTTCCTTCAAATAAAGCCTAAAAACATCAAAATTCACATTTAAACCTAAAAAAATTACAAATATTTAAACATAAAACAACTAAATTTATAATAAAATAACTCAAATAAACACCTAAAACATGATAGAAATATACTTATAATTCATAACTATCAAATACCCCACACTTAGACTTTGCTCGCAAATTTGAACAAACCAACTCCTCAAAATAATCAAACTTTAACTAAGAATTATGCATTTCAAAACTAAGTCTAGCAATTAACAAGAACATTTAACAAATTTCAAACTAGAATAAATTCAAACAAGATAATATGAGCTAGTTTCTTTTTTGTATGTGCAAGACCAAAATATTTTAAGTAAATTTCAAAATTAAAACACCAATGCAAATTTATAGTGAAGATTAAGAATGAATATACACCTAAATATATAAATAGTTTTGTGCTTGAAACACTATAAGCATCTCCTTTAGCACAAAAACTTGAAGGTCATCTCCACTAAACAACTCAAAAATAAAACTTAGAATCACTTAGGTCTTTTAAAGGTTGTAATAGGGCTAGGGTGTCGATTATTAAAGAATGAACAAAAAATAATAAAAAAAATCGCCACTCTATGATATGATAGACTAACATCTCTAAAATTTCATCCCACTAACTTAAAACTTATAGTACTTAGCCAAACTATCTTATCCTTTTATATTCAAACTACTCTTGAGAGAAAGAACTATTGAAATGCTATTGAATTCACAATTTATCTCCCTTTTTAGAAGTCACAATTTTTTCCTTGTAAATATGTCACAATTAAGATTTTCCATATATGCTAGCGTTATTTCAATATTTCTTTCCTCTTTTTTTCTTTCTTTCATTTTTTTTATTTTACTCTTTTATTTTCCTTTTTTTTCACTTGTTAGCTTTAATGTTGGCAATCAATAATAACATGGGTAATTGCAAGGTAAAATTTCACTATTTACTTGACTTTATGTATAACCCTTGACAATAAAACCAAAATTACTACACCCTTTAAGATACCCAATTCCTATTAATCCATCCAATCCTAGAGTGGCCAATTCTAGAAGGAAAAATAAAAGCTTTTCAGGCTATATGGTTAATACATAAGTGTAACAAGAAAAATAAATATGGTACACATTAAGCATACCTCATTAAGCTCAAAAATGGACGACAAAGGATAAATGTATCAAATTGGTAGGAAAACAAATTAAAATATGGATAAACAAGAAAAATATTGCCTAGATCAATTTCTAACTTATTTTGAGTTATTTTTATACCTTGAAGGGTGATGAGGTAGGTTAAAATGTTCTAAAATTCCTTACTCAACTATTTTAATGCATTATTTTTCTTTTATTTTAAAAACTGGTCTCTAGTGCTCAAAGAGTTGGAAATTAACAAATATAAGTTAACTTAAATGTTAAACTAGCTAAAATTTCATTAAACAACATGCTTGTCTTAATGCTAAATAAAAAAAATTGACTATTCCGCATTCCAAATTCAAGTTTGACTAGTTCATTTTTAAGAATAAAACTAGGGCGAACTAAGCTAAATATAAAATGCATGAAATTGGAACTAAATTTACTCAATTAACATGCAAACTTAAAACCAAACTAAACAACTAAAATGAAACTAAAATAACTAAAACTAAAATAATTCTTGAGTAGATAAAATAATGAGTAAGGTAAGAGAACTCCCTTGAATTTATCTTTAAAATTTAGTTCAGTTGAGCTCTATCCCCCTCTTTAAAATCTTGATATCCTTAGCAAAGTAGCAAAAATATCAGCTCACTGCAAATATATGAATGAACAAGTAAAAGCTCAACGCAACATTAACACAGGCAAAGAACCATAATCAAGCCAAAATGAGAAATGAAATTGAGTGAATAATGCAAACATGCCTCTGAAACCAAAATAGTGCAAGAATCAAGACTTAATAATCATGGTAACCAAGTTAAAAGATACACCTAGCCAAACTTGCTTAAAAACTCAAAGTATAAAATCAATATGTTGCATGATTGACATCAAATATGTAAATGCATAATATCAAGTCTAAGAGTAATTGGTGATGGTTTGGCTTAAAAAAAGAAAGAGATAAACTTTAATTGGTCATGGTAAGCACAAAATAACTAATCCAATTTAAATACAATCTCAACCTAAATCAAGCCAAGAATAAGATTTAATCTCAAAAAATAAGTAGCTAAGAGTAATTGAATGCAAAGAAAACATAACTCAACTCAAAATTAAACTTTAAGCTAACCTATGTTTAAAATAAGAAATTCACACCAATTTATGCAAATTAATCTCATTAAGCAATTTGCCTTAGGTGAGTGCTCTGGTCACTCTGGAGAGTAATCTGGTCACTCTTCTGAGTGACTCCTTTCATGAACATGAAAATATTGCTCTTTTTTGTACAATTGCCTTAACTTTCATTCTTTCTTTAATTAAATGATAATTTCCTTCAAATAAAGCCTAAAAAACATCAAAACTCACATTTAAACCAAAAAAATTACAAATATTTAAACATAAAACAACTAAATTAACACTAAACTAATTCAAATAAACACCTAAAACATGCTAGAAATATACTTATAATTCACAACTATCAAATACCTCACACTTAGACTTTGCTCGCCCCCAAGCAAATTTGAACAAACCAACTCCTCAAAATAATCAAACTCTAACTAAGAATTATGCATTTTAAAACTAAGTCTAGTAATTAACAAGAACACTTAACAAATTTCTAACTAGAATAAATTCAAACAAGGTAATATGAGCTAGTTTCTTTTTTATGTGTGCAAGACCAAAATATTTTAAGCAAATTTCAAAATTAAAACACCAATGTAAATTCATAGTGAAGCTTTAAAATGAATATACACCTAAATATATAAATGGTTTCACATTTGAAACACCATAAGCATCTCCTTTAGCACCGAAACTCGAAGGTCATCTCCGCTAAACAACTTAAAAATAAAATTTATAATCACTTAGGTCTTTTAAAGGTTATAATAGGGCTAGGGTGTCGATTATCAAAGAATGAACAAAAGATAATAAAAAAGAATCACCACTCTATGATAAGATAGACTAACATCTCAAAAATTTCATCCCACTAACTTAAAACTTATAGTACTTAGCCAAACTTTCTTATCCTTTTACATTAAAATTACTCTTAAGAGAAAGAACTATTGCAACGCTATTGAATTCAAAATTTATCCCTTTTTTAAAAGTCACAATTTTTTCCCTTGTAAATACCCCACACTTAAGATTTTCCATATATGCTAGCTTTATTTCAATATTTCTTTCTTTCTTTTTTTTTTCTTCTTTCTTTCATTTTTTTATTTTACTCTTTTTTTTCCTTTTTTTTTCACTTGTTAGCTTTAATGTTGGCAATCAATAATAACATGGGTAATTGCAAGGTAAATCTTCACTATTTACTTGACTTTATGCATAACCCTTGACAATAAAACCAAAATTACTACACCCTTTAAGATACCCAATTTCTATTAATCCACCCAATCCTAGAGTGGCCAATTCTAGAAGGGAAAATAAAAGCTTTTCAGGCTATATGGTTAATACATAAGTGTAATAAGAAAAATAAATATGGCAAGCATTAAGCATACCTTATTAAGCTAAAAAATGGATAACAAAGGATAAATGTGTCAAATAGGTAGGAAAACAAGTTAAAATATGGCTAAACAAGAAAAGTGTTGCCTAGATCAATTTCTAACTTTTTTTGACTTATTTCTATGCCTTGAAGGGTGATGAGGAAGGTTCTAGTGTTCTAAAATTCCTTACTCAACTATTTTAATGCATTATTTTTATTTTATTTTAAAAACTAGTTTTTAGTGCTTAATGAGTTGGAAACTAACAAATATAAGTTAAATGTTAAACTAGCTAAAATTTTATTAAAAAACATGCTTCTTTTAATGCTAAACAAATAATTTGACTATTGCACATTCCATATTAAAGTTCAACTAGTTCCTTTTTGAGAATAAAACTAGGGCAAACTAAGCTAAATGTAAAATACATGAAATTGGAACTAAATTTACACAATTAACACGTAAACTTAAAAACCAAACTAAACAACTAAAATGAAAACAAAAAAACTAAAACTAAAATAATTCTTGAGTAAGATAAAAGAATGAGTAAGGTAAGAGAACTCCTTTGAATTTATCATTAAAATTTAGCTCAACTGAGCTTTATCCCCCTCTTTAAAATCTTGCTATCCTCAGCAAAATACTAGAAATATCAGCTCACTACACAAATTTTAATGAACAAGTAAAAGCTCAAAAAGAAATGTAAGTTATAACACACCACACTTAACTCAATGCAATATTAGCACATGCAAAGAACCATAATCAAGCCAAAATGAGAAATGAAATTGAGTGAATAATGCAAACATGCCTCTCAAACAAAAATAGTGTAAGAATCAAGACTTAAGAATCATGGTAACCAAGTTAATAAATACACCTAGCCAAACTCGCTTAAAAACTCAAAGTGTAAAACCAATGTGTTGCATGATAGACATCAAATATGTGAATGCATAATATAAAGTCTAAGAGTAATTGGTGATGGTTTGGCTTAATAAAAGGAAGAGATAAACTTTAATTAGACATGGTAAGCACAACATAACTAATCCAATTTAAATATAATCTCAACCTAAATCAAGCCAACAATAAGGTTTAATCACAAACAATAAGTAACTAAGAGTAATGGAATGCAAAGAAAATGTAATTCAACTCAAAATTAAACTCTAAGCCAACCTATGTTTAAAAATAAAAAATTCACACCAATTTATGCAAAATTAATCTCATCAAGCAATTTGAAGTATTAAGCAAATAAAAAACTAATTAAAAATGCTCCTAAAACTTTAAATTGAAAATTAAAAGCTTAAACATCAATTTTAGGGTCTAAAATGGGCTATTATGTAGGGCATAGCCCATGTAATGAATGTTTATCTCAAAATGAGCTTTCTGGAAACATATTATAAGAAGAAATCAGACAACTATGGCAAAAGTTATGATCAAAATAGTCATAGCTATAATAAAGACTTAATATGATAATGTGCACATTATGCAAGCTTAAATAAATCATAGGTGTGTGCTTGAGTGAGTGTTTAAATGCTTGAGTGAGTGATTAGGTGAGTGAGTGAATGAGTAATATGGGTAAGTGAGTTAATGAACAAGTGTGTCATTGAGTGAGTGCAAGAACGAGTGATAGAGTACGTGCAAGTGTAAGAGACTGAGTGATTATGGTTTTGAGCGAGTCAGTGCAAATGAAGGCCCAAAGTAGTGAGTGATTGATGAGTGATGTGGGTGAGTGAAAAATGCATGAGAGAGTGATATTTATGCTTGTGGAAGAGTGAAAGAAAAGGTTACAAACCTTAAGACCATCTTAAATTAATAATCAAATTCAAACTTAAAACTTTATAGACCTCAATGCATTCATACACTCATCTCAAACCAAACTCATGCTCAATTTACACAAGCAATCATGAATCATGCATTCCAACTTATCAAAAGCTCTTGCATCTTAATTATGCTTAAGTTCCTTACTTGATCATGCAATTTAATAACATTCAAACTCATCAAAACTCAATCAAATTCATGCTTGAAACTATGGATAAGCAGTATGATAGCATATAAATTGACAGCATAAATCAAATATAACATGTATTATACTTAAATAAGCCTTAAACTTTAACAATCCATCTAAATTCTCGTAAAACTCAATTAATTCATGTCATATCAAGTCCAAAGCAATATGCAAACCCTCAAACTAGTTGAATTACATATCAAGTCTACTCTTACTTCAACAAATGGATAATTCTCTCTTAAGTTCATGAAGCATTAAGCAACTATAAGATCAATCTCACATTTAAACAATGACGATAACTCAAGAAACATAAATCCTTATTAAGTTTAACTAAGTTGTGATTCACTAACCTAAATAACTATATGAGCTTTTTAATTACCTTAGAAGTACTTACTAATTTAAAGATGATAATTAAGCACAAACATTAGAAATAGCTTCTCTTCACTTCAAGATCGACTTACGATAAGCACTATAAGAAAATATCAAAATAGCAATTGAATTTATTCTATTGGTAATTTAGCAATAGAATACAATGTCACTGTTAAAAGTGGTTGAAGTTATTGGAATTTAGCAACGGAATAAAAAATGGTTGTATTCCATTCTAAAAAGGGGGGAGATTTTAACGCCAAAATATAACAATGAAAAATAGCAAGAAAATGCTATTTTTGTTGCAAAAGATGGTGCCACTAGTTGGTATAAAAAATTGGGAATGAAATTTAGCAACAGACATTAAATTTTGTTGTTAAAATAGCAATAGAAAATAATTTGGTTGCTAAATAACCAATATTCGATTTTAAAATACCAGTAGAATTTTTTTTCGTTGCTATTAAACTCTTTAGTTGCAATTTTAGCAATGGAAATTAAATTCTGTTGAAATTTTTGGTCCCATGGAGATGGGGAAATTTTGGGGCCAAAAATATTAAAGGAATTATTTTTTTTCCTAAAATAGCAATGGAAAAACTATTCAGTTGCAATTTTAGCAACGAAGATTAAAATCCGTTGGTATTTTTAGTGCTAAAGAGATGGGGAAATTTTGGGACCAAAAATACCAGTGGAATTCATTTTTCGTTGCTAAAATAGCAATGGAAAAACTATTTGGTCATAATTTTAGCAACGAAAATTAAAATTCCGTTGGTGTTTTTGGTACTAAAGAGATGGGAAAATTTTGGGAGCAAAAGTACCAACGAAAAAACTATTTAGTTGCAATTTTAGTAATGGAAATTAAATTCCATTGGTATTTTTTTGTTCTAAGAAGATGGGGAAATTTTAGGACCAAAAATACCAATAAAATTCATTGTCTATTGCTAAAATAGCAAAGGAAAAACTATTCGGTTGCAATTTTAGCAACAGAAATTAAATTCCGTTGGTATTTCTAGTCTTAAAGAGATAGGGAAATTTTGGGACCAAAAATATCGATGGAATTTATTTTTTGTTGCTAAACTAGCTATGAAAAAACTATTCAGATGCAATTTCAGCAACAAAAATTAAATTTCGTTGGTAATTTTTGTGCGAAGGAGATGGAAAAATTTTGGGACAAAAAAATACCGATGGAATTCATTGTCCATTGCTAAAATAGAAATGAAAAACTATTTGGTTGCAATTTTTAAACTATGCCATTTTATGTTTATTTCTTAAAATCTATGTAATATGCGTAATATCCCTCCTCTTTCATTCTTCAGTTTTAATTTTTTTTCCCTAACCCATAATAGAGTGCCTCTATTTTCTCTCCATTATCACCTCTTCCTCTCCCTCTAATATGTAGAGCAGAAGCACATCGGCCAATGATTTCCATTCAGCTTCACTTGTATTTCACTCTCTTTATGACTAAAGGTATGTACTGAATTTCTTTCCCTCCGATCGATTCTTGATGTTCTCCACTTTGATTTCCTGTCAATCTAGATCTTTTTTAACTAAATTAAGCTCAGATTTACATTTATCTTTTTTTGCCTTATGGATACATGTGTGTTCATGTTTCTGTAGATCTTTTTTTCTTTATTCTTTCCATTATATGTGTTCATGTCTGTTGATAAAGAAATTTCCCATTGGATTTTGTTGCTACTTTCAACTTTGATGGCTCTATTTTTGTTTATACAAAAATTTATACAATGTTACTCTACTTTCACAGTTTTTCTTTCCTACTTTTAATTTGGGAGGTTTTGTGTGACTGAACTAAACTCAGCTTTTATTTTTCGTCTAGCTCTAATTTTTGTATCAGGTGTTGTTTTGATCCTGAGGTTATGTTGGGTTATCTTGTGTTTTTGTCGTTGGTTGGGTTTTGTCTTGTTTTTCTTTTGCTCAAGCCTTGCTTCTCAGGATAGAATAGCTAGCCATAGAGGTATATACACCGTGGTATTACTGTGAATTTAGTGAAATTATACTATGAAATGTGATTATATTGCTTAGCCAGCTTATTATATGGTATACTGAAGAACTGTATTGTACCTCATGTTGTGCGATCACTCCAGTACATGTACACTAGTATTATGGTATAATGGAGAACTGTATCATACCTCGTGTTGTGTTGTCACTGCAGTACATTGTGATGATTGAAGTCCTCATCTTGCTTATTCGGTTCGAGGATTTCCATTAGTGACAACTAGGGGTAAAATCATAATTTTTCATGTAGATAGGGATAAAAGAGTAATTATTGCATTAAAGATATTATAAATGTAAATAAATGAGAAATAAAATGAAAAATGAGATTAAGTAGTTAAGTAAGGGTAAAAAGGTAATTACGCGATGAACTAGGGGTAAAACGGTAAATTTAAGGTTAACAAGGTGAATAATGAGATGAAAATAGTTAAATAGACCAAAAAGGGCAAAATCATATTTAAGATAAAAGTTCAAGGACTAAAATATAATTTGCCGCATTAAGACACATTTTTAGGGACTAAATATAAATTATATACCTAAATTAAATTTAAAGTCAAAGGTCAAACTAGTCAAAAATTGAAATCAATTGGGTCAAGATAAGGTAAAAGTTAAAATTTAGGCACTTAATTGTAATTGTCCACCTAATTTGGGAAATAAGTGAAGTTAAGCAAGAAAAATAATTATTAAGCAAATTAGAAGAAAATTTTATTATAAAAGAATAAATTTGGAATTAATTTAATAAAATAAATTGTAAAGGATAAAATGGTAAATTATAATTAAATTAAGTAAATAAAATAATTAGGTGAGATTTTATGTAAATGTATCTACCACTAAGCAACAATGTGGCTTAGCTCATGGTTTTGTTTTGACTGCATGCAGGGACATGTTTGAAGATCCAGGCAAAGAAGATTGAATGGCATGTACATATGAAGTTGTTAGGTTTTTGGTTATATAATTGATGTATGAGAAATTTAATAGAATATGTAAAAGTAGATATGTATGGCCTGTAATATAATGATGACTTTAAAATTTAGTGATAGTTAGTAGTCGATGTGTGTAATATATACATGTGTGCGTGTGACTTATGATTGTGTTGGGAATTAAACCTTAGAAGGTATGTGAATAAAGTTTTGGAGGAGAAATATATTTGGGAGTGTTAATTTGCCAAAAATTTTATCAATTGAATAATGATTTAGCAATACCCAATGAAAATTTGATATGAAGCATGAATTAATTAATTGAGAGGAAATGTAAATGAAAGATCAAATGGCTTAAGAAAAATATTAATAATATAATAATAAAATATATAGGGAAATAGGATTTAGCATATGGTGTCACATAGATAGATGTCTATAGGGATAATTTCAGTTGCCACTGTTTGGCCTTGATGGGTCTAGAGTACAGTTGATCCCATTTAGATCATTAGTTAACCCCGTTTAGGTTTGCTTGATTGGTTTAGAGTACAGTTTAGCCCCATTTGGGTCTACCGATTTGATATCTTCGAATATCCACCGTTTTGATAGTTATCAACTTTTAAAACTTAAGTAGGCTAAAATTCCAATTTTAGTAATGACTATAGTATTTGAATCGAAACATGATTTACTTAAATGTTATTGTTGGGCTATATGATTGGTTTAACTATAGAAATTGTATCTCAAGTATAAATGCTCAGAGTATATTAATCAACCATATAAATTATGTATATTGTGGTATTTGTTTATCTTGGTTGCCTTAATGCTCATAGTTTGATACATTGCTAGAATTACATATTTGTTATCATTGATATTTATATAGTATGTTGTATCAGATGCATGTAGATTGTGTATGCCGATGACCGCTGTGAGTGGTCATCCATCATGAATTGTTTCCTCGCTAAGCTTTATAGCTTAGCATGGTTATTATTTTATCTATGTAAGTTCAGTAGACAAGACTTTTGATCATGAACATTCTCTGCATCAAGAAAGACCAACACAAGACTGATAAGAGTTGATATAGGGAGATTTTGTAATAGTATTTTGAAATATTTTGTATTATGGTTATTAGACATATGAGGATGCATTTAATATATGTATATGGAAATGTAACTAACTCACGATACGACTAAGCAAGTATTTGCATATACATAGAACCTATGGTAACATATATATATAACATGGTATGCATGATGCTAAACATGAGATAAGCATGCAAATAGTTAAAGTAACACCCATATGAATATATGATAAATCATGATATGAGTAATAGTAACGTTATGATCATATGATTAATCATATACATACATGATAGTGATGAAAAACATGATAAATATGACTAATTAGATATAGTTAATAAGGTAATAGTATGAGGATCTGACAAGGCAGATCTTGAATTTAGGATTTACAGGCCTTGACATGGCGCATAGGATGAGGCTGATCAGTCCGAGGATTCTATATAGGGTGCCCATTCACCTCCTTACCAAGTACCTTCTGGGGTCTCAAGCCTATTCAGATGCCCAGACTTTAGGTATGAGGTCTAGTTATAATTTTTCTATAGGACTGCATGTCGTACCACCCTGGGGTTTTAGTAGATTATAGGTGCCAGCACAATATGAGGCTCGTAGGTTTCGTGCATAGGGAGATCCTGGAGCTTCCACTTCTATAGTCCATCACCACCTGCTACTACTTCTGATATTCATATAGATGTACAAAGTAGACCAACTTGCCTAGAGATGGCTATGCACAGTCTAAGGCATGATGTACAGACGATTAGTGAGCTGATCATTTCATCTAGTTGCCTTTCTAGTAGGGAGGCCCATAACCTAAAGGCATCAATAGCTGGTGTGGGATAGACTACCTCAAGCATTAAAAAAGAGGTTTCTATTCTTAGAGATACTGTGAGGAGGTCTAGAGAGCATCCGATTGCATTGTTAGCCTATGTAGTGATGGGAGTGTGCCAATAGGAGCTAGCCATGAGATAGGTTTAAGACAACCTGACCACCTAGCTAGTCTTATGTGCCAGGTCATGGTTCCTTTATCTCATGGGATAGGGTTTGAGTTTGATGTGCCCCAGTCACCACCACCTGCAGATCCATCTCTGGCAGGGTCTTTTCAGGTTACACCATTACCACTTAGTTCTTCAGCTAGATCATCATATTCTCTAGGATTGAGGTGATATAGATGCTTTTTAGAGAGGCATTCATCATTTTGTATTATGTTAATTAACATTAGAACTCCATTTCATTTTCAATTGTATTTACATTTTTTAACTGTTAAACTTTTTCATTGATATCTTATTGAATGATGCACAAAAGACACTATTTCTTCCCTACAACATTCATTTAGACATATGCATGATAACGTTTTCATGAATACCAATGTGATATCCAATACACAATAAGAAAAGTAATAATAAAAATGAATACTCATAATAATAAAATTAAAACTTGAATTTGAAAATTGGCAAAAGTTAATTAAATAACATATATCACAAATTGATTTATTATATCCCGTATGGACATGAGACATCTTATTACCTCAAAATGTTTGCAACAACATCTTGAATATTACAAATGTTGTATAATTAGATCAAAATGAAGCTCTTCTACACTTTAACTGTGTAAAGGTCAAAAGCATGCTCAAGCATTAGCCATAGAAGGATAGTTGCCCCTCATTAAAGATAAACATTCATAAAGACAATCATGCAAACCCATAAAAGGTGGATACTTTCCATTTATTTCATTGTGGTTTTGATGTCAAACATTTTCACAAGTACCCATACTTGTGCAAAAAGTGATATAATCATGAAAGAGAAAAACTCCTTGTTTGTCAAAAGGAAAAAGCTCCTTGTAAAACATACAACTCTCCATTTTTCCCTAATATCATACGTCGACAAGCTGGCACATATTAGATGTCCTAACTACAGTTAAAAAAGTTGATAAGTTGATGAAAATTACCCAATCAACATTAGGTTAAAACATCGACAAGTAGATGGTAATCACCCTGATTCGATCAAAAGTTGAAATATTAATAAGCTGATGGTAATTACTCATTTGATCCATGGTTAAAATGTGAACAAGTTGATGGTGAAAACCAAATAAATAGTTAAAATATCGACAAACTGACGATAATTACTCCAACAAGAGTTGAAATTACAACAAGTTGGCGGTAACTACTCAACAAGAAATTCACTACCTCGAAAGGTACATGTCTAAGTTTTGGGATTCGCTACCTTAGATACGTATCTTTTATCTCTTTGTTCTAAACTTTAGCAAATGTAGACACTGGTGTGCTAGCTATCCCAAACTTGGGGGTAATTATAGATACCGAGCCTGAGTTAGCCTCTGCTAGTGTTACCTAATGAGGATAATATTTTTTCAAAAATAGCCAGGAAGTAATAGTGCCCTCTCTTCTTCTGCACCGATGTTTATTTTGAGAAAATATTTAATCGAGTTTTGGGGGGAAATGGTCTTTAAAAAAGTGTACTTATATTTCTTTCACCAAATCCAACGAAGCAAGCATATTTAAGGGCTATTGGTCTGCTTAGAAATGAGTCACAGCCTTAGAAAGTTACTCACTTCCTTTTTTAGACCATGGCTTGAGTCTTTAGGATTGACTCAAGACCGTAACTCACCAGCAAGTCATGAACTCAAGTTTATGACTCACTAGTGAGTCACACCCTTTAGTTTGTGACTCAACTATTTTTATTTAAAACGTGTTTTTTTGGTCTTTTTGGATGAGCCCACTAAGTCTAGTTTGTAAGTCATGGTCCGTGACTGATTTTTTCAACCAAAATTCCATATTTTCTTTCTGGGAAATAAAGGATCATTTCAAGATTAAAAATCTACCTTTGTCCCTTGATCTTAATCCAAAGACATTAAGATGGATGGGATAGATTTTGGGAATAACAAGAATCAAATAACAAACTAGAAATTAAAAAAAAAAAGATAGGAAAAAAGAAGGAGAAAGAAAAACAACGGGTTTTTACTCTTGTTTTTGGAAAATACACAATGTAAGCAAGAGAGGAGATAGAGAAGAAAACTCACTGGCCTTTGAAAAATAGGTCTATTGAATGTAATATAAGAGGAAAATTTTTAGCCTTTGAGTAGATCTAAAACTTTAATTCTCAAAAAATTTTTTTATGTAATTTCGTTGAATTGGCTTGTTCTATTCTTGCTTTCCTTCTCTATAGATTTTCTGTGAATGCTGTTTTCTTTATTTTTCCCATGTAAATAAGGTTTTAATGACATGATTATGTATGATTTTGTGCTTTATGCATGAATTTATTATTTCCTTGTGATTTGAATAAAGTTTCATAAATTTTGGTAGTGTTTTCTCTCTTTAAAAACATGTTTTTCTCACTAGATGCTTTTGTGCAAATTGTATTATTTTGTGTTTTTAAACCCTATTTTGAGTTTGTTTGTTGATTTTAGGAAGTTTAGAGGCTTTTATGTGTTTTGAGCCTTATAATAGGTTTAGAATTTTTAAGTTATAGCCATAGCGTCATCCCAGTAGCTGCTTGTTAGTCCTGGAGCGAATGTAGCCTTGGATTAAGAGTAAGTCACGAACCAAGAATGTGACTTGTTCCACTCAAGGCCACGACTCAATCCCTGGTCCTTGACTTTCCTGAGTGACATCTGTGACACACTCCATCACTCACATTCTTTCTCTTATTTTTTGCAAGTTTTCTTTAATTTACCTTATCTTATTTTATATTAATAATTTGTATATTTTGAGTGTTTTTTATGCTTAAACTTATTAACATTTACTATGTAATATGTTAATCATGGTTAGTTAACCCATTGTTTCATTGTATTTTTGTATGTATAAATACTTGGAATTTATTAGAAGAATGTGGAAGAAATAAGGGAGCTTAATTGACCCCGGACAGTTAATTAGTTTGTTAATTTATTTGTGTTATTTGTATTTTTTTGCTTTTTATTATTATGCGGGTTGTAATAATTAGTAAAAAAGGTATTTTTTGCACAAAAATCAAGAAAACTCATATTAAATTCTTTTATTTAATTAACCAAGTTTTGTTAATTAAACGGACCAATGTCCTATTTCATTCCAAAAATCACAAAAAAGATTTTCTAATCATGCACAAGGAAACCAATCTTCCCAAATTTTAATGAATATCCCAATTTATGCATGTTTTATATTTTTTATTTCATTGTTTAATGTATCAAAAATATTTTTTACCTGAATGATGATTAACAAATGAGCTATATAGTTTTCTTATTTGTTCATTCACATACATTGGGACTAATGTCCTCGAATTCTTATGATGTATGTATGATTTTATTGCTTTTTGTATGTTTGTGTGTATTTTTTTCATTTTATACTCTGTAATGAATGAGGAAAAGTTGATATAATTGGCAATAAGTAATCATTTATATTGATTATCAACCAAGTAATGCAAGTAGGGATGAAATATGAAATCTCTTTGGTTTCAATGTATCAAGGTACAAAAATCACTTTCCTATTGTTTTATTGGCGGTGACTCCTAAATACATGCCTTGTGATGCTCAGCAGGCGTCTCGTAAGTTAGTCATTAGCAAATAAATAAGGATACCTTGAGACACCATCTCTTACCTTTTGGAGGCTTAAGGCATCACGTATTGGGTTGAATCCTTACTCATTACGAAGTAATTGACTTTCATGAGTTAGATGAACCTTAGTCCAATATCGAGTCCTAAAAGTGAACTTTTGAGAGCAAATCGGATCTCTACAAGGTTCGGCATGCATCACAGAGGCCTCTGTGTATTCTTACCTAATCTAGCTATAGGAAAGAAGTGCAGCTTTTTTTAATATGTTGGTCACCTATGGGCTATCCACTAGACCATCACTATTCTTATCATCTTCAATGACAAGCACATAAAACCCACTAAAAGGCTGCTTTGCACTCTTAAACATAAATACCTGGTTTTCCCTAATAGCCTTAATGGTGACCACCTAACCATCATTTTATATCTTGATCATTTGATGTAGCATGAAGGGCACCCCTCCTAACTTGTGGAACCATGGTCTCTCAAGTAGCACTGAGACGTTTGCAGGAATAGGCAATAAACCAAACTTTGCCTTAGTTTCAACTGGCCCTATTTTCACCATGGCATTAAATGTCTTTGTAGCTTATCACTTTGAATTATCATAACCAGATATGGTTAGGTTAAACTTTTTCCATATGCTTTTATTCAGCCTAAATACTAGGATAGCTACTAATGGACACATATTAATCGTGGAGCTGCCATTTGCTATAATGCAAGTTGAATGCTTGCCATTCTCCTAAACTTTGATATAGGGGATGGTTATGATTCATACCTTCAATAAGCAAGTGTGCATTCGAATACGCAACATTCTCCCCAGTTCATTCCATGACCAAATCCAGTAGCTCAGATGGTGAAATCATGTTGGCCATGGTAGACTAGTATAAGGCCGCAACCAACTTTTACCTGTGCGATTGAGACTAATTTAATAAATACTATATGAAAATTTGAGCTTGGATCTTCTTTAACTGCTTGAATATCTAATCTCCCCAACCTCATTTTTTGTAGGCAAGATAATAAGGGTTGAATATTTCTCAACCTTAGCTACCACCTTTCCACTTTTAGTGATGGCCTTCACCTTTCTTTCTTCATTCACTTGCTTATTAGAACTCCAAATATCGATGGGCACTCTTGCCCCTTCCTTCTCACTCTCGTTGGTTGAATCCCAATAGTCAATCATAGAGATTGGAAGATTTTTCTTAATTAGCTTTGTTACTTTAGGGGATAAATAAGTAACAACCACATAATTATTTCCATACAAGTCCTCCATCATGTAACATTCCAACAAGTTGAATCCAATCATAAACATAGGAGGTGGAACATCATTATACCCTTTTTTCTTCTTCTTTTCTCTCTTCTTAGGATTTAAAATCTATTTATTATCTATTAGATCCTAAATCTTATTCCTTAAGGTGTGAAAATAATTTGTGAGGTGTCCTATGTATTGATGGTAAGCACAATATTGATCCTATCTATGGTGGGGCACCCCTGACTCTCAGCAAGCATTGATGGTAATGGCTACCACTTCCTTTCATTGCTTTGCCAATCCAACACCCAAGATAAAGACTTTCCCAAGTTAGAGCAGTACCTTTGGTTAGCCTTCGTAGTAGATACTTCTGTATTGCCATTTTGATTCCCTCCACTGCTACTCTTAGCAGCCGTATTATAATCAAAGTTCATCCTCATACCTTTATTGTTGGCCCTATTGGCCAAGTACTCACCGTTTGCTTCTATAGATATATCCTTAAAGGACTCTTAATATTTTAGCCCTTTCATCTTTAAGCCATCCCTCAAGTAGGGATTTGCATTCCTAATGAAAAGCTTGATTTGGTCAGCAATATTAGGTTTTTCTTTTATCTCTATTACTCGTTTTCTCCACCTTGTCAGGTACTCATGCAAGGACTCATCATGCTTTTGTTGAAGCAATTCGAGATCTTTGAGAGTGACCTCCATGTTGGTGCTACAATCGTACTACTTTAGAAACTCCTCAGTTAGCAAGTCCCAATCCTCTTTCGTGCACCTATTAATCCCATGATACCAATCTATTACCAAGCCTACCAAACTCAAACAAAAGTACTCCATCTTCTACTTTTTAGTCAAGGTGGTCCCTTTCATAATCAATGGGTTAAAAGTACCATTAAATAGAGGCTTGTAGCACCCCCTATGCGAAAACCCTATTTATCTGAGAATTTGAATACTATTAATCATTCTTATACAATATATTCGTTTAACTATCATTTTACCATTAATCATGTCATACGGTTTCATATACTTATGTATGTGCTACAAGTCTATTCCTGTATTGCATTGCATACTTAGTATCATGCATACTATACTATATGAATATTACTTTATGTATATATCACATGCACACATACTCTTTCTTAGCTTTACTACTACTGAGTTACAATAATTCACATTGGTTATACACATTTTATAAGATAACTCGCCAAAAAGCAAAACATATGATAATAGTAGTACAAAAATATCCTACATCAAGGTTAACAGTCGATGGTTGGCCCTTCTTGATGTAGAGATCGTCCCTCAACAAAAGTCTTGTTAACTGTACCAACACGGATAAATAACTCGTGCTAAGTTATAAAGCTTAGTCGAGAATATCTACAGATGGATGACCCCTCACAATGGTCATCAAAATATACATACAACATGTACTATAAGTAACATGTACAAAATAACAATGACAATAATAAACAAAAACTTTAAAACATAAAACATATCCTCATGTATATAAACATGGTACCCAAGAGAGTGACAATTGTTCTCATATTCATAATTCATATAGACAACAATTTCCCATGTTAACATATTCAAATGAAACATAATTTCTATGGGAAAACCAACAATATAAACCACAATATCAATCTTTAGTCAGATAAACTTTAATTGTTAAATTTTGATCATTACTATAAATAAAGTTTAGCCTGCCTTAGCTTTATCAGTGGATAACGGGAACTATTGATACACTTTGGTATCAAAATGAAGAATATTCAAAGATATCAAATCTATAAACCCAAACGGGGCAAAATTATACTGTAGATTGGTCAAGCAGACCCAAATGGGGTCGCCTATCAACCCAAACGGGGCTGTTCATGATCCAAATGGGATCAAACATACTTTACACCCAATTGGGCCAGACTATGGCAGCTGCAATTTCCTTATAGGTGCCTATCTATCCACATCTGAAACTTTATTGCAGGTAAAACTATATTCATGTTCAATTCACATATTAAGACTGTATTCAGAGTATACTATTTAAACATATACAGAGTCTTGTAAAACTATGAGATTCTCTGGTGCATAAACAGATATATGCATATTTCATAAGCCATGTTTCAAATCCTGGTACATCTTATTCTCACCAGGGTGCATAGTAAATACTGTATTGTGAGCCTCATTCAATATTATTATTTTTAATTCTTTGTCATCAGGAACATATAATCTATTCTGATAATACACACCCCCATCCTCTTTCACTGAATACTCAGATTGGGTCCCTTCATGTGAAGACTTCGAAATCTGTTGTAACCTTTCATCATGTTTCTGAGCATCAATCACTGTTTGCCTCAAATAAGGTCTAGCCTTCAACTGTGCTATTAAAGCACCATCATATGTAAGTTTCCATCTACAATGATGTGCAATCATAGAAGCCATCATCTTACAGCTCAAGTCATCAGCTACAATGTTAGCTTTGCCTGGATGGTAATCCACTATACAATCATAATCTTTAAACAGTTCTAACCATCTTCGCTGCCTCAAGTTAAGTTCCTTTTGAGTGAGCAAATATTTGAGACTCTTGTGATCTGTATAGATTTTGTACTTTTCCCCATACAAATAATGTCGCCAAATTTTTAAGGCAAACACTACTACTGCTAACTCTAGGGGTTGGATAGTTTTGCTCAAGCTGCTTCAACTGTCTAGATGCATAGCCAATTACTTTACCATCTTGTATTAACACACAGCCCAAGCCAACTCTGGAAGCATCACTATACATAGCATACTCCTTTCCTATAACTGGTTATGTCAAAATTGGAGCCTCTGTCAAAACTTTCTTCAACTGATCAAAGCTTGCCTGACACCGGTCAGTTTACTCAAACTTTATGCCCTTTCTCAACAGTTTAGTGAGTGGTGCAGCTATAATTGAAAATCCTATCACTAAACGATGGTAATAACCTGCTAAGCCCAGAAAACTTCTCACTTCTGTCACATTTCGAGGTGGCTTCCAATTCACTATAGCCTCATTTTTGCTAGATCCACTATAATGCCTTCAAAAGATACTACATGACCAAGGAAAGCAACTTTCTTAAGCCAAAAATCAAATTTGCTCAGCTTAGCATATAACTTATTCTCCCTCAATGTTTCTAAAACAATTCTCAAATGCTCAGCATGTTCCGCTTCATTTCTCGAATACACCAAAATGTCATCTATGAACACAACAACAAATTGATCCAAGTAGGGTCTAAATACCCTATTCATAAGATCCATAAATGCAGCCGGTGCATTTTTTAAACCAAATGGCATCACCAGAAACTCATAATTCCCATATCGGGTTCTAAAGGCTGTTTTGGAAACATCCACATCCTTAACCCGGAGTTGATAATAACCCGATCGCAAATCAATCTTGGAAAACACTCCAGCACCCTTCAACTGATCAAATAAATCTTCAATTCTAGGTAAAGGGTACTTATTTTTCACTGTTACCTTATTTAACTGTCTGTAATCTATACACATCCTTATAGACCCATCTTTTTTCTTCACAAATAAAATCGATGCACCCCAAGGTGATGCACTAGGCCTAATGAAGCCTTTGTCAAGCAACTCCTATAGTTAAACCTTTAGTTCCTTCAATTCCAAAGGAGCCATCCTGTAAGGTGCCTTCGAAATAGGAACAGTACCAGGTAGAATTTCTATAGACAACTCAACATCCCTTTCAGGTGGAAGACTAAGTAAGTCTTCAGGGAACACATTAGGAAATTCTTTCACCACTGGAATCTCTTGGAGATTCACAATCTCTTTTCTTAAATCAACCACAAGTGCTAAGAAAGCTTCACACCCTTTTCTCAGAAATCATTTAGCTTGCATAGCTGTTATTACATTAGTTATAGGTTTAGATCGAATGCCCTGAACTATAGGTTATTTACCATTAGCACCAATAAAAGTTACAGTTTTAGCTTCATAATTAATCACTGCATGATGTCTAGATAGCCAATCCATACCTAGTATAATATCAAACTCCCAAAATGGCAATTCAATAAGATCAGTAAGAAATTATTTCCCTTGAATTACAATAGGACACTGTTTATGCACTCTATTAACAACAACAATGTGACCCAAAGGGTTGGTTACACATATATCATATTCCAATTCATGTACAGTAGACTCATTTCTACCCATATCCTCAGTGCAAACATAAAAATGAGTGGAACCAGGATCAATCAGTGCATGCATGTCAGAATTAAAGAGAGAGAAAATACCAGCAATGACTTATGGAGCACTCTGATCCACTCTAGCTTTCATTGCATAAGCCCGAATAGGTACAACTGGAGTTGTGGGTCTGTCAACTAATTCAAAAATGTTCTTGGACTGGGATCCCTATTGACTCGATCCCCCATGTCCTCTTCCTCTACCTCTACCCGAAGGTGGTGTATTAAAAGTTCCTCTACTGCCCTGCTGTCTAACACCCTATTCCCTCTTCGAAGGACACTTTGCCATGAAGTGATCGGTACCACCACACTTGAAACACGCCCCAGTCAATTTTTTGCAACTACCCCAATGTTGCCTAGTACAATTGGGACACACTGGAGGTTGCCCCCACTCTGTTTCCGTGAAGCTTCCCTGCTTAGACACTGTAGATGATTCTTATCTCCTATCCCTTTTTGTAGAACTATAGCCAGACTCAGCTGGCTGATTTCCTTGAGCTCCTCTAGCTCTCTTTCATGTGAAAGATCCACCCTTGGACCCACTCCTTCTTTATTCTCTTTCCCTTTTTGCGATTTCATTCTTTTCAACCCGCAAGGCTGCTGTAACCAGTTGAGTGAAGTTAACCACTTGCAAAGATGTAGATCCAATTAACTTTTCTCTGATACGATCATTTAACCCATCTTCAAACTATCTACATTTAAAATAATCAGTTAACATCTCATCAGGAACATATTTGCACAGGTGACTGAATTCTTTCTCATACTCAGCCACAGACATAATTCTCTGCTTCAAGTTTAGAAATTGCTTCAACTTCTCTTGCTTATATGCCTTAGTAACATACTTTTTTCTTAAATTTAGCTGTGAAAAATTCCCATGTAAGAGGATCTAGTAACTAGGGTTGCTTCAACACCAACTTCCACCAATCATAAGCAGCTCCCTGTAATAAGGACACAACACAAGATGCCTTATGACCCACTAGATAGTGGATTTAATCAAAAATTCTCTCTAGCCTTTCCAGCCAAAATTCAGCTTCCTCAGACTATTCTAGATTAGTGCCTAAAAAATCTTTAGCACCATGCTTCCTAATTTAAGATATTAGAGCTTTAGGTGCAGTCATCCTTTGAAGAATTTGAGCCATATCCTGTGATATCTTTAACAATGCTTCTACAGGGCCATAGCTGGAACCTCATTTTGATTGGATGATGAAGATCCAAGATTAGAGGGATTGGTTCTAACCGGCCTGCTACTTTCAGCTGATTCCTCAAAAGCATCTCAAGAGCTCTCCATCTTCGATATATAAGAAAACAGGGATTGCTGCATTAGGCCAACAAAACACTATATCATACTATAGAATCCTAGGTTCATTTTTACCTAGAAAAGGCTGAACCTAGGCTCTGATACCACAAATTATAGCACCCCCTATGCAAAAACCCTATTTATCTGATAATTTAAATACTATTAATCATGCTTATATGATATAGTCGTTTAACTATCATTTTACAATTAATCATGTCATCCGGTTTCATATACTTATGTATGTGCTACAAGTCTATTCCTGTATTGCATTGCATACTTAGTATCATGTATACTGTACTATATGAATATTACTTTATGTATATCACATGCACACATACTCTTTCTTAGCTTTACTACTAGTGAGTTACAATACTTCACATCGGCTATACACATTTTATAAGATAACTGGCCAAAAAGCAAAACATATGATAATAGTAGTACAAAAATATCCTACATCAAGGTTAACAGTCGATGATTTGCCCTTCCTGATACAGAGATTGTCCCTCAACCAAAGTCTTGATAACTGTACCTATATGGTAAATACCCCGTGCTAAGCTATAAAGCTTAGTGGGGAATATCTATAGATGGATGACCCCTCACAACGGTCATCAAAATATACATACAACATGTACTATAAATAACATGTACAAAATAACATGACAATAATAACCAAAAACTTTATAACATAAAACATATCCTCATGTACATAAACATTGTACCCAAGAGGGTGACAATTATTCTCATATTTATAATTCATATAGACAGCAATTTCCCATGTGTACATATTCAAATGAAACATAATTTCTATGGGAAAACCAACAATATAAACCACAATATCAATCTTTAGTTAGATAAACTTTAATTATTTAATTTTGATCATTACTATAAATAAAGTTTAGCCTGCCTTAGCTTTATCAGTGGATAACGGGAACTATTGATACACTTCGGTATCAAAATGAAGAATATTCGAAGATATCAAATCTATAAACCCAAATGGGGCTAAATTATACTGTAGACCAGTCAAGCAAACCCAAACGGGGTCACCTATCAACTCAAACGGGGTTGTTCATGATCCAAACGGGATCAAACATACTTTACACCCAATTGGACTAGACTATGGCAGCTGCAATTTCCCTATAGGTGCCTATATATCCACATCTAAAACTCTATTGCAGGTAGAACTATATTCATGTTCAATTCACATATTAAGACTGTATTCAGAGTATACTATTTAAACATATACAGAGTCTTGTAAAACTATGAGATTCTCTGGTGCATAAACAAATATATGCATATTTCATAAGCCAAGTTATACAATTAGCTCATCCAATTCGTGTGACTATAAATTTGCATCATGACATATAGGTATGACATATAATCATCATATCATATACTTGATCATGTTCTCATCCAGCATCTCAAATGTTCATAGTCATGCTAAAGCATCTTCATCTCATAGGACAACTACATGCTCATACACTCATATACATAATCATAAATGTACGTACTTGTAGGTACATTCGCATATAGTAGGCTTATTCTTATAAGCATGTTTACCAATACATATGCCTTTATCATCATTCAGATCATGGGCACTTTCATGTCATAGGATTACATATGCATACATCAATTTGGCATATGACAATCATGTACAAGTCTAATTACATGTATAGGTTAGATATTTCATCACTAATCTTTATCCATATACACAAATGAATGTATATGTTTGCATATAAATCCTTCATTGATAGTCATATTACATGCCCTATCAAATTTATTTTACTATCACAAAAAGAACTATTTGTCTCAATTTAATTAGTAATCATAAAATCAAGTGCAACAACAATCTGTACAGGGCAGCATTTCAGACTCGACTTGTGAGCCACAATTGGAAAGGAAAATGTCATTTTTAGTCAAAATTATCTTTACAATTTTATCCCCCTATGTGTCTAGTTTCCATAGCATCAAAATTCATCTCAATATCTAACCTATAGCTTGAGTTATTTGAAAAATACTATAGGCTGTTTTTAAAACCAAATAGTGTGGGCTGTCATTTAGAACAATTTATAATGTAAAATTTAGAAGGATTTAAACCAACATTTCTTCATCAAATTTAGACTTTCATGTCTCTAATTTTTCCTTAATTTTATTTTGTAACATTTTCAACATCTCTACAAAAAGATATGCCCATTATTGTAAATTCTATTTTTGTGTGCAGTCTTGCGAACTAGTCTATATGCAATATGAATAGCCTAAATTCCCATATCTTGGCTGAAAATCCCTGTCTTTAATCTCTAGAAATACCATTTCCTTTGCTCCTCCTTCCTTCTTCTTCTCCTTCACAAATATCACCATCATTCAAATTTCCACCACTTGGTTAACGTTCTCCTCAGTCAAAATGAAAAGAAGAAGAAGAAGATGATGAAGGGTTCAATTAACAGTTTAATTACCTTAATTTTAATGCATTGAACTCTTGATTAACCAACTAAAATTATCATCTAGTTGCTTGAGATGATTCAATGGAAATGAAAGAAAGAAGAGATGAATATTTTTGGTTTCACTTATCAAATGCCGACCTGCACTCACAACATGCCACCTCCATCTCCACTAAGTCTTGTTTTTTATACAAATAAAGAAAATTTCCTCTTTAGTCCCTTGAAAATTTGCATGTCTTACATTTACCTTACAATTCATTCCTTCTCTTAAATTGACCTTTAAACATAAATTTCTATCCATATTTGACTCTTGAGTTTTCGGAACTATAAATTTACCCCAAATTAATACTTTTTACTTGAATTGCACCCTCAATTAATATTAAACCATGCTTTAAAATTTTATTTTCATGCAAATAACATAATAACATGATAATTTACGCCCTTAATCCTTACTTATACAAAACTCTTATTTAATTTATTCTTAATCACTCAAAAATCCCATTCAAAAATGCATATTAAAATAGGGTCATGTTAGGGGCCTTACAAGGCAAGTTTGCATTTTGAACCTTTGAGGGAGCAGCGCATCCTTATCAAAGTCCATATCCTTGGGATTTATTCTTCTACAAATAGATAACAACCAGGCCATAACCTTTATCTTCTCCTCCATCTTTTGTATGGCAACATTCTTAGTACTTAGGTCCTTATTCTTTAATATAACCATAAAATGATCTTTTTCTTCTTCCTCTTTGATATAGTCATTCTCAAGATCATGTCTCCTTTCTCTTTTATGATCTCTTGGTGGATCTCAAAACATAGTGGCATCTGTTGTAGTAGCATCCCTAACATGTGTTGGCTCCACTATCCTATGAGTGGGTGCTATAGGTTAAGTTCTAGTATTTGATACTGAAGAAGCCACCAGACCATCAAGTAGGGCCATCATCCTCTTTTCAAACTTCTAAAAATGCTTGTCTAGCCTTCTATCTAATTTATCTTGTGGAACTGAAGGCACCAAAGAAGAAGCTATTCTATCCCTCAAATTAGACATCCTTAAGCCAAGATATTTTGTCATTCTACCCTCTCTATTTGCTATCTCTCATCATCATCCATTTCTTGTTTTATTTTAGTCTCTCTACTAATTTAAGAAAACTTACTCCAACTAAGCTCTGATCTAAGCTCAGACTCAAAATCTGATCTCAATTCTAGCAGCTCAAACCCAGATCTTTAAACATGGTGATCGTCTAACCATTAGGACCACCTAAATGAATTTATGATGGCTACAAAACTAAGATGTTAGGAATGATGTATGATGTTAATGTATGAACATGGTATGTACTTGATGCATGTATGGAATAAATGTGTTGTTAGACGTCAATCACAACCAAATAAATGTAAGACAAAACCTTCCAAACTTTTCACTCCTACGCAGGAAGTAGTGTGGTCTCTTTCCTAGGTGGGCTTAGCCTATGGGTGAATGAGAAACCCAATGGATGCGTATGGTACATGATGAAAATTTGGCAGTATAACCTCTCTTAATTGAAAGCACATGTATATGGTTTTGGCCATTGTGTATTTAAATGATTCAAATAAATCAAGTTGGGCTTACTGAGGTATGGCAGCCTTTAACTAGTACCATCCTAATTTATTTGAATTTGTTCAATACATAAGGGCCTATATAGCAAGCAAGAGTTGTTATAGTTTTACAACCTAGGAGGAGTAGCTATTGTCATTACATGGGATGTAGTTAGGTGATAAAACTTTGAGGCTACCCCAGCATAGTCCCTACTAATAGATCTATCTCATCACAAGCATAACGACTGGTGGGTCACCATTTTATATATCAATTGGTACAAGACTTAGGTTGGTCGTTCTCCTTGACATATCCTTATATTGAGTGAATGTAAGACATGCATTGGGATAGCACCGGGGCTAAGTAGGGATGCCTACCTTAGTTCTAAGGCTCTAAATGGATGCAAGAAATGTAATTTTAAAAGGAGATAAAATTAATAATAAAAATCCAATTATAAGTAACCTAACTAAGATACTTTAAGAGCAAGATCTATTAGTTCCCAATAGAGTTGCTACTATGATGTGCATCAGAGCCTACTAGAATTTGAATAGATTCTTGAAGGCTTGCTTTTAGGGTCTAAGATCGGATGAGGCCCATAAGTTTTATGAATTGGCCACTTCATAATAAAAAGGAGTTTTAGGCCTAATTTTATTATTAATGGTCAAACTATTCGGGCATCCAATGCAAGAGGCAAGTTCTACGGATTCTCCACCTAATAGAACATTAGGAAATAAATCTCAACCTTTTTAATGCACAACAAAGATCGATATTCGAGACATCACTATTACTTATATCTGGGTTAGGTGTTTCTTATAATTAGGTTTATTATCATTAGTCCACTACCTCCCTTCTCACATGATGCATTGCAAAAAAATAAATAAACATATCAATCAACTAAATAAATCAATAAATAAGCGATAAATAAATGAATAAGTAAAATAAACCTGCTTAAGCTATCATAAAGGCAAATTGTCCAATTAAAAATATAAAAGAAATATATAAATTGAGTTATTTATTGGATTTTAGGAACATTGATTCCCTCATGCATTTTTATAATAAAATTCTTTCTGTGAGGTTATGGGATAAAAACTTGGAATTTAGTCCATTTTATAGAAAAAAATCTAATTAATGAAATAGAAAACATTTTAAATGCTCTTTTCAATAATCATGCCAAAAGCCTATTTTTTTTACTACCTATTACAATTCCCAAAGTGAAATACATCCGAAATTGAATAAATAAATTAGAATTGATCAAATACATGAAATAAACAAACTATAAAGCATAATTAAATAATGTAAAAATTAAATGTAATAAAATAAGGAAAAGAATCGTTCCAATGCTGGCCTTTTTAATGCCAAATAACCTCTAAAAGGAACCCTAAATGCAGAACGGATATTACTAAAAAAACTTATAAAAATAAGATAATTAGTGCATGAGAACATAATAAAACAAAATAATATTGAAAAAGCATGCTAAAATAAAATATTACATGTACAAAGTATTAATCATGCTAAAACATAGGCAAAATGATATTAAAATATGATAAATCATGCGAAATAAATACACATGCAAAAATAATCCATAATATAACCTAAAAAACCTAAACAATAAGCCACAGAAGCCCATAAAAATAAGATAAATGCCCATAACTAAAGAGGGAAGGGACGAGAAGAAGACATCGAGGTGTCCTATTTGTATCTATGACATAAGGTTGTTTGTCGGGTCTTTTTCCTATTTATCACTCAAAGAACAAATAGAAAGCAAAATTTCCAGCCAAAATAAGGAAAAAACAAACTAAATCCTAAACATGCATTTCTATGATCCTAAAACATGACAAATGAAGTATAAAAACAAAATATAATCTAAATCTTGCTAACATAATAGAAAACATGCAATCGTAGAAATTAAACTAACCTTTTTTATGCACCAATGGAAGAACATAGAACCCTAGCATCCCATTCCAACATTTCAAATAATTTCAAATCATCATGGCATTACAGGAGCAAAGAATAGATTTAATAACGTAAAAAATCTCAAATTATGGCATCATAAATAAAAAATAAAGCCTAATTAATTACATGAACATGATAATGAAGTTAGAAAGAGAAAAGAACTAAAGCCTAGAATATTACCCTTAGAAATCAAAATTCTAGAACTATGGAAAGCAGTGGTCCAAACCTTGATCCATATTTGATCAAAAATGGGTATGAGTTTTGGTGAGAAAGATTGCTTGAGGTTGTTAATTTTTCAAATGTTCCAAAACTAGTAAATAGCCCATTTTAGTGTGATTTTTCCTTAGTATATTGATTTTTCTCTTGGATGATTTTCTTATGTAATAATTTATGTAAGACTTTTATTTTAAGTATTTATCTTTTTCCTTTTTGTTTGATTGGGATGCTTTAATTTCTATCGCATTGCATCATGTGAAAGAGGAGAGGGGATTGATTTTAAAACTCAATTATAAAACAACACCTAACCAAGATACCTAATAAGAGTGATGTCTTGAACACTACTCTCTATTTTGGAATCAAAAGGTTTAGATTAACTTTTTTGATGTTCTCTTGAGTGGCGACTCAATGACATCTACCATTTTTTTCCCATTAGTAGATGCCTTCATAGGTTGACTACCAACAATAATTTAGGCTTGATCCATTTTTATTGTAAAGTGGCCTATTAAGAGTTAAGTGAGCCTATTTTAATCTTAGACCTTAATGGGCCTCTAAAAACCCAACTAAAAACAAGCGAAGGCTCTAGCATATGTCATAGTGGCAACTTCGCCGGGGACTAAAGAGACCTTGCTTCGAAAAACATCTTGGTCAAGATTTTTATGATTAGGTTTTATTAATTAATCCTATCTCCTTTCTAAATTACTTTTTTTTGCATACATTTTAGAGCCTTAGAATTAAGTTAGGTATCCCTTTTTTATCCCTGGTGCTATCTTAAAGCATGCCCTACATTCACTCAATATAAGGAGGTGTCAAGGAGATCCACCAACCTAAGTCTAGTACCAAATGGTAAATAAAATGATGACCCATCGATTGTTATGCTCATGATGAGATAGATCTATTGGCAAAGACCATACTTGTGTAGCCCTAAAGTTTCATCACCCTTGACTCAAACCCATGTAATGACAATAGCAACTTCCCCTAGGTTGTATAACCATATTAATCTTTTGCTTGCTATGTGGACTTTTTTGTATTGAACAAACTTATAAATATTATGAGGGTACTAGTCAAAGGCTGCCATGCCCCGATGGGCCCAACCTAATTTGTGTTAGTTAATCAACATACATAATGGTCAAAATCCATATGCTTGCACTTTTAATTAGAGAGATTATACTGTTAAATTTTCATCGTGCACCATACGTGTCCATTGGGTACCCTGTTAACTTATGGGCTAAGCCCACTTAAGAAAGAGATTACATGACCTCCTATATAGGAGTAATAAGGTTGGAATGCTATTGTTATACTTGTGTGTGATTGTGATTGACATCTAACAAAAACCATGCACTGCATTCATGCATCATGCATATACTATGTTCATGCATCATTCCTCATCCATCATCACTAACGATTGACTTTTTTAGCCATCATAGACTCATTTAGGTGGTCTAAAAGATAAGATGGGTACTTGGTTCGAAGGTTTATACCTAGATTTCCAAAATTGAATTCGAGTTAAAATTTAGGTTCAGAGGTTAGTTCCAAGTGGGATTCAAGCCAATTTTTAGAAAGCATATAAGAGATCAGTTTAGACATGGAGAATTAGGGTTGAATGAACTTGAAAGGGGAATTGAGATTGGGAGAATAGCTAATAAACCACTACTAGGTTTCAATTCTTGAGGGAAAGAGCAAATGTTACTCCTTTCGAGCCATCAACAGTAAGGGATGATTTAGATCAAATACTAGATAGGCATTTGCAAGAATTTAAGGAAAGGATGCTAGCCATGATTGGTGGGATGGTGGCTTCTATAGCACCTAATGCTAGACCTCACCCTATAGCATCCGCTCATAAGATGGTGGAGATGACATTTATCGGGAATATGATCATAGCTAATGCTATTTAGTTTTAAGACCCACCTATAAGGGAAAGGAGGCAAGGCCCTAAGGATGACTTTATAGAGGAGGATAAATTGTATGCCTTTTGATGGTGAACATGAGAGCAAAATGGTCCTAGTGTCGAGATCCAGCTTTCAAAAGGATGGAAGAGAGAATTGAGGCTATGTCAAGATTGTTATCTACTGGTAGGGGGATGAATCCGGAGGATAGAAATTTGGACGGGGATGAGCCATTACCCTAAATGTTTAAAATACTAGATCTACCTAGGTTTGATGGCATTTTGGATCCTTCAATGAATATCAAACAGTACACATTGATCATTAAAGGGACTGCTTTATCTAAGAGTAGAAAGTAGAGTACTTTTACTTGAGTCTGATTGGTCCTGCCATAGACTGGTACCATGGTTTGGATAGTTAAACCAAAGAAGATTAAGATATATTGAAAGAGGAATTCCTTAAATAGTATGACTATAGTACAAGAATGGAAGTTACCCTGAGTTACTCCAATAGAAACATGATGAGTCTTTCCATAAATACCTCACTAAATGGAGGAACAAGGTGATGGAAATGAAGAGGAAGCTTGAGATAGCAGATTAGACTAGGTTGTTTTTTCGGAATGCAAGCCTATACTTGAGAGAAGACCTGAAGATGAAAGGTCTGAAGATTGGAAGTCCTTGAAGGATATATCCATAGAAGCTAAAGGGAGTATATGGCTAGAAAGGTGAGAAGTGAGATTGCCAGGAGGAATTTTGGCAATAATAAACCTATTAGGAATAGCAGTGGGCAGAATAAAATTTAGAAAGCTGTAGAAGTATCTGCTATGGAAGCTAGTTAGAGGCACTATCCTGATTTGGGGAAATCACTATCTTGGATTTTGAATATGCTAGTTAAAGAAAGGAAGCTTTAGCCTCTGCCACCAAGGCCGGTAAAGAGTCAAGGGTTACCTTATGTAGAGAGGATCAATATTGTGCATACCATCAACACACTAGGCACTCACCTGATTATTGTCACACTTTGAGCAATGAGATTCAAGACTTGATTGACAACATGTAGATTTTAGATCTAGAGAAAAGTGATAAGAAGAAAAAGGGTAGTTATAATGTTGTACCTCCACCAGTCTACATGATTAGATATAGTCTACTTGAGTGGCATGTGATGGAAGAATTATTTGGGAATGAGTACTTAGCCATTACGCATTCCACCCCCAAAGTAATAAAGCCAGTTGAGGAAAATCAGCTAGTTTTTTTAATTGACTATGAGGATACCCCTATAGAAAGTGAAGATGAAAGGACTATGGTGCCTATTAATATATGGAATTCAGCCAGTGAGTGTGAAAAAGAGGTAGAAAAAGAGGAAAAAGTAAAGGCGATCACAAGGAGTGGAGAGTGGCCCTTGAGATTAAAAAGCAACCAACTTTTGCCACCATGCTAATAGAGAAAAAAGCTAAAAATGATGCGATTAGTAGTTAAAAAGAAAAAAGCTCATATTGGTATTTGGAACTTATTGAGTCAATCTCCTTCACACTTGGTGGAGGCCTTAAGCTAATCTACTATGACTACTACTATATCATCCTCTGAGTTGTTAGACTTGTTTAGGGGAGGAACGGGTGAAAATGTAGTATAATCTGATGCTGATTTACCTGCCGAAGTGAGGAATCATAATCAACCCCTGTACATCAATGCTCAAGTTAATAGAAAACACATAGCTTATGTGATGATGGATGATAGATCTCCCATTAATGTCTATCTTTTGGTAGCAATCCCTACTTTTGGGCTGAATAAGAGTATGTATAGTAAGTCTGATTTGACCTTCTTCGCCTATGATAACTTTAAGAGGTAACTTGCAGGAACCTTTAAGGCTATGATGAAGACAGGCCCAATTAAGATCGAAGTTGTATTTGTGGTACTACATATTCTAACTAATTTCTATGTATTGATAAGGAGACCTTGGTTTCATAAGTTAGAAGGAGTGTAAAAACCCAACTTTGGCCCTAAAAGGATTCATGGGTAATGTGGACTAATTATGATTAATAAGATGATGAATTATAAGTTAATGCTTTGAAGATTAGATGTGTAAAGTTACATAGGATAAAGAGTCATTTTACAATAAGGTACATAAGTGTATAATTGAAAACAAAAGTATTAGTAGGGAGTCAATTTCTAAAATAGAAAATTAGATGGGGTGCAATTATAAATAAAGAAGAGAAGGGGTTATAAGAGAAATTTACTTGTGGGCCCCAGCTGATATCATATTCCAATTTAACCTTTATACAAGGCTTGTATTTAAGGGTGAGATTAGGACTTGAAGTTAGCCATTCCATCAAGAAAAGAAAGAAACCATTTTTCTCTTCTCTCTCACCAAATTTCTACAAATCAACTTCTCTTACTTCTCTCTAAAATATGTAAAGCACTTCTCCTTTTTCTTTTATAAAATCAAGCCACTTCACTTAAGAAAAATCCTTTTAATTCTAGTTGCATACATATGGGGAAGGTTTGATTAAAGATGTCTTCAAGGATTCATGCAATCTAGGAGTAGAAAGGAAGAGGATGAATGATGGAAAGACAGTTTTGAAGTAAGATCTATGGTTGCATGTTCAGGTTTGGGAACTCCTCTCTAATTGCATGTGATTTTCTTACCTTGTAATATTGATATAGTATTTAATGGGTGTATTTTGGGATGATACCATTGTTATTGAGTTGAGAGCAATAGTTTTATCATCTTGCATATGTGATTTGAGTTGAATCACTTTGTACCAGCTCTTATAATTTGAGCATATTTTGAGTTATATAACTCTAATTTGGGTAATTTTAGTTGTTAATCAAACTTAAGTTATAGAACTATAATTTTGTTGAAGAAACTAGAGTTGATTCTGACTTTAAAAATGTCAAAATTTATCTTAAAACTGGAATTGTATGTAAACCTGTATTTAGGAACAATTTTCAGTGTTTTGACAATATCTTGAAATTTAGAAATGATATTAAGGTGATTTTTCATGTTCCTAAAACTAAAGATATAGTAGATCAAGTTTGTAGAGATCATTTTGGTTAAAAATTTCATTTGATAGGTCAAAAATAGTTTTAAAAATGAACTCAAAAATCTATCTATAAGCAAAATTGGACCTCACAGTCAATACTAATTTTATTCTAATTGTGAGCCAGTCTAGAATTAGTCTAGAATCTAATTTGTACCTATCTCATGGTTAGTACTCTTTTGTTAATGACTATGACCCTCCTATGGTCCTTTTAAACTTGATTTTTAGGGTCCAAATTGATACCAAGGCTTGTCTAAACCTTCCTAAATACACTGAGTGCATCTTAAACATAAAATAAGGGTAATTTATGACACTAATCATGTGTTAATGTTGCACATACATGGTATGATAATTATTTCAAATGTATCATAAAGAATATAAAAATGTTAATATAAGTCAAGGATTAGAGTTGTACTAATAGAACCACTCATAGATACTTATATGGTAAATATAAGAATTATTATCATGTTTATTGCTTACTTGAGATAACATGAACACGCTTATATGTTAAGCTTATGTGATATGCTTATTTGTTGCAATACTAAAGTATGTGATTACAGTGAGAGATGTTCATTAATAGTTTCTTGTATTGTTATTGATATGCACATATGCTTTGTTAAATATTAGCAAACACTCTAAGGAAAGGAATTTCAAACATGCAATCGCATATTATGAACAATGAGAATAAAATGATAAGTAATACAATCATATGCATATGATGAATTATATGATATTTATTCCATGTATAGAATGTAGTTAATCTAACATACATATTATAGCATTGCTTATATGATGTTCATTAATGAAAAGTGATATAGTGCAATGAGGATAAATATACGATCATATATATATATATATATATGCATGACCTAAAGGAATAAAGTATAAAAAGTTTATACTCCAGCATGTTATTAATATCATGCTCATAAAAATATATATGAATATATGCATTTTACCTTGCTCATAGATGCATACAAATACATGTTAATGCATAAATATTAAAGATAGAAAAGAGCATAGTTTTAAAAGAGATAAAGTAAAGAGTTTTATTCGCCTACGTTGTGTCTAGGATGTGGATAGATAGGAATGCTTATAAAGGTACCTTGCAGCTACACTTTTTCAACCCCATTTGGGTTGTAATTGACCTTGTTTTGGTGACTAAATAGACATGGTCCCATTTGGATCATTTTTAACCTCGTTTGGGCAACTAAACAAATATGGTCTTATTTGGATCATAAATAACCCCATTTGGGTTATTATTGATCCCGTTTGGGTTCGCTTGACAGGTCAAACCATTTCGTACCTTCAGATGCTACCATTACATTATAACCCATTATCCACCTTTTTAGAATAATGCATGCTTAATTCAAAGTATATAAAAGAAAACCACAACATTAAATCATAAAGAAACATAATAGTTCTTAAATGATCCTCATCTTTATCGAATTTATTTGCATTTGCAGTATATGGTATAAAAAGGTAGTGGCATTATATATATTATATATATATATATATATATATATATATATAGACGCGCACACACACACATACATATATATATATGTGTATGTATGTATGTATGTTTGTATGTATGTATATATGTATATATACACACACACACACACACACATATGACATTTCAGTATCATATGTTCATACTAGATCCAGTAGTTATGCATGTGAACTTGATCCATCCTGCTAGTGAATTCACGATCCTTAAAGTCACATGCTTCTTACTTGATTTTTATTATTATAGGTACGAAATCAATGAGATAGTTTGAAGTGTTTTCCATGCCTAAAATACATGCTATGCAAGTGTACGAAACAAATGTGTGGTGTTGGTATTTTTGTTGCTATATAGGCTCGTACGAATTATTTATAGCTATACGATAATTATTGATATTGACATATAACCTGTACATTTTCTATAAGTATATAAAAAAATATAAGAACTCATAACTTTATTTCACAATTAATTTGATATATGACTTTGTAATAAACTGATATTTTCATTTAATAGTAAGTCAAAGTCGTTGCTTTGTTTAATTAAATGGACTAGTGATAAGTGTGAATTATATATAGTTTTTGATATATTTTTAGTTTTTTTATTTAGTTATTTTGGTTTTATTTAAGTTAAATTAGAGTTAATTTGTTAAAGTTTATGTTTTTGAGGTTAATTTCATGTTTTGTTTGATTTTTAGGATAAAATTGATATAAAAGGGCTTAAATTGTAAAAAGGGCAAAGTTTAGGGTCAAAAGTGCAAATATTGGAAGTTGATGCAAGAAAACGAGACGTTCAGTCCAGAAGCTTTTCACGTGACCACGTGAAATCAGTGAAGAATTCTACCCGTGGCCACATGAAGACATAAAACTTGGAAGACATGGCTACGTGAAGGGTTAAGCTATTTTCAAACATGGCCACGTGAAAGAGGAATTGAAGGAACCATTTAGGACACGTGACCACGTGTGAGGGAAGGCATAATTCACACGTGGCCACGTGTGAAGGAAGCCTAATGAACACATGACCATGTGTTCAACTACAAAGGAAAGGACGTGGCCACGTGATTCCTACTCCCACTTCGCGAAGGATTTTTGAGCTTCCTGTTTTAGCAGAGTTCACTTGCTATTCTATGTCTGGAGTTCAAGAAGGAATCTATTACAATTTTTCCCTATAAATAGTAGTCAAAAACATCAGAGAAAGGAGAGGAACTAGAGAACAACTAGAGAGATCAACTATAGAATTAAGCATTATTCTATTTTAGTTTGTTGTTACGTTAATTAGTTTTATTGTTTTTCTTCAAACTTTGTTTTTATTTTAAGAATGTCTTATGAGTAGATTTCTTTAACTTTTACTAAAGGATACTTGAATCCTTAACTTGTATTATTATGACTTGAGTTTGTTCTTCAATTCAATGCAAGTTGGTTATTTCTTAGTTCTTAAACATAGTATTGTCTTTACTCAATTTTAAGTTGATTTTTAACTTGATTAAGCATTGGTTAATTAATTGATTTGAGTTGATTATTGAATTGCATGCTCTTAAGTTAATTTATTTGGATTAATACATGATTATAATCTGAATAAGCTATAATTGTATGTTGATTTGAGTAAGTTAAGATTGAGAAAAGGGTAACTAAGAATAGGTGGAAGTTAAATCTCTTGAGAAAGGCTTTAATAGACATCTAGGAGAATTAATTCAGTTTTTTATGCTAAGTGTTAAGTTTATCTGAATAAGAAAATTTTGATGCTTGGAATGATAATCTTGAATAAAGTTATTTGGGTTTATTAAACTAAATCCTCCATAATCACTTGTATGTTTTCTTTTGTTTAAGTCATAGCAATATTTGTTAAGGTGGATAGTCTTTTAGTGAAAGTTGTTTTTAATATTGATTTTTACCTCATTCAATTTGTTTGTTTTCATTAGATCTTTATTTATTTTTAACTCTTTATTTTTTTTTAGTTTTAAAACTTCAATCATCACAACTTTGGGATTTCTTTTCTTTCTTTTACACACAAAAATTTGTTTTGAAATTGAAATAGCACAAACAAGCACAAGTTTGCCTTGGGTACTATATTTTGGGTCATAATCTTATTTCCCTATATTACTAGTCGATCTAGTACACTTGCTAGAATTCGGTCAACTAGCATACTATAAATAGTAAGAATTAAGGGTGTATCATTATGTATGACTTCTTTCATGTGAACATATGTGCAAGATGAACTTATTATAAGGAGTAAGTAAATATGCATAAAATAGTACTAAAATAGTACATCAATGTAAGAGCAAATTGGAACTATATCTAAATATGAAATAGGAATAACATAATAAGAATAACAAGAATTAAGAGTTTTTAAGAATATCTTTGAAACATAGAATACTTATTCATATTCTTATTGGACATGAAAATTATCATATTTATCTATGCATAAGAAACTAGTTTATTAACATATAGTTCTTCAATTTTAAATGAGCTTTCCAATGAACCTATATTGATATGTCAAGTATTCAAGAAAATATCATAAATAAATTTATATCATTTGAGAATAAAATCTAGGAATCCAAGTATGTTTAATGTATCTGAATATTTAAAAGAATGAACTTTTGGCAATTATAAGGAATGTTAATAGGTATATGCATTAGAGATAAGAATAATATAAGAGTGTAAATAACTTTGGAGATTTTGTTATATTCCAATTATTATATGGCTATTATTTTAAATGATTAATTTATATGCACAAAGATATGTTATATGTCTGTGTTTATTTTGATGACTTTCATAAAAGGTCATCGATATGTTTTAAGTTCCCCACTAAGCTTTATAGCTTAGTATGGGTTTTTATCCTTATAGGATGGCTAACACAAGTTAGAGAGAGACTATATATACATAATTTCTAGTTGGTGTTTTAGTTGTATAAAAAATTTGATATAGTAATGATGTTCAGTTAATGAAGTATTGTAATGTATAAAGAGATGTTTATGTAAAATTCATTCTAATAGTATAGTTATGTGAGATGTTTTTAAACTTTTACAAAACCCTTGTACGATAAAGCAAAATATATAGTAGTACAGTGATGACAATCAATTTTACTAAAGGTTGGTTGATAGAATTATGTTGTAGGAATAAGGGTGTTACAAAGAAAGCCATGCACATTACATCAGATGATTAAGATCCCTTATAAAGTTTAGGTCATCACTACCAAAGCTATAAGCGAGAACTTAGTGTTCATGCTCAAAATAGTCAAGCAATCACTTAACGAATTTTATGTGTTGATTATCAATGAGGAAGTTGGTTTTCCTATAGCCCCTAAGCAGTCAATATGCTAAAGAAAATAAATTTCCTATTAGGTGCTAGTTTAGGAAAGAATTCTCAAGAGCTTTAGGCTATCATAACTTTTAAAGGATAAAAGGATAAGAAAGGGTTAGGCTTCATAGGTTCACATAGTAATAAAGGAGAAGGAAATAACGAAAGGAATTCTTCATATTTCCCAGAGTTTTATACCAGCTTTAGGTCTTTGCTTGTGTTGTGGAAAGAATTAGCCTTAAATAATAGAGAGTGATGTAGTACTAGGATTTAAATTATTCGATGATGCTTTTGGTTGGGAATAGGGATTATCAAGCCATTCAAAGGTTTATGGGATAAAGAGGTTTGCTGCATAATTTTGCATAGGAGAAGAAGAGCCAGAAGAGATTATGATGAAAAAATTGCTTGCCACTTAACTGAAAGGCAACGAGAACATAGAAGTCGTAGAAGTACCCACTATTGATCCAAGAGCTTGAGAGACATCTTATGCTAACAAGACTAGGGATGACATTTTTATTGATATTGTTTATATTCTTGAACTTTTTTATGAGAACAATCATTGCTCTTTTGGTTACATTAATAAGATGAACAATTTTGCTTAATTCTGTGATGTTTCTTCTGATTTCAATATGCATGATCATGATCATAAAGCATTCATAATTGACATTAACTCAAGAAACATATGTTCATTTAATCTCGGAACAAAAGAAAATCCAAAAGAAATTTTATTGGCATCTGACATAACTCCTAAGGAGAGAGAAAGTTTGAAAGAATATTAAGAAAATATGAAAAAGTCTTTACTTGAACCTATAAAAACATGACAAGGATAGATCGGGAAGTCGCTGAACATTCTAACCCAACATACACGAGGTATAAGCCAGTTAAGTAGAAGCTTAGAAGACTTAGGCCTAAGTAGGCTAAAAAAGTTAAAGATGAAGTTAGGAAGAAAATATAGGCTAAATTTTTAGTGGAAGTTTAGTACTCCATATGGTTAGCAAATGTACTCCTTATAGCAAAGAAGGTAGGGAGAGTCAGGGTTTGTGTGGATTATAGGGATTTAAATAAGGCTTATCTCAAGGATGATTTTTCATTGCCCTATATAGATGTTCTGATAGATAGTACAATTGCTTGTGTCATGTATAGTTTTGTTGATGGATATGCTGGGTACAATTAGATTTTGATTAAGATAGTGGATAGGATCAAAATAACTTTCATAACCGAATGGGGTATATATACCTATCGAGTTATACATTTTAGGCTAAAAAATGTAGGTGCTACTTATCAAAGAATGGCAACCAAGATACTTGATGATTTGATTCATAAAGAAGTAGAGGTGTACATGGATGATATGATGATGAAGTCAGTTACTACAAAAGGACACTTTGAAGCCTTTAAGAAGTTCTTTCAGAGAATCAGCAAGTATAATCTTCACCTTAACCCTAAGAAGTGCATCTTCGTGGTCACTTCAGGTAAGCTATTAGGCCATATAATAAGCTAGAGAGGTGTAAAAATGGATCCTGACAAGGTAAGAGCTATTAGATAGATGCTAATACCACAAAAGCAAAAGGAAGTTAGGGGATTTCTAGGAAAAATTCAATACATCAGTAGGTTGATAGCCGAGCTAACATTGATTTGTGAACTAATATTTAAGCTGCTCAGGAAGGATCAACCAGTAGTTTGGAATGAAGACTATCAGAAGACATTTGATACCATTCAAGATTATTTATTACACCCACAAGTGTTGAGACCACCTCAAGTAGGTAAAGCTCTAATTTTGTGCTTAGCAATAGAAGATAGTTCAATTAGAGCTATGATGGCATAAAAATATGATTTCAGGATTCAATACATGGTATACTACCTCAACAAGAAGTTTCTCCCCTATGAGGTAAAGTATGTAGAAGTTTAAAAGATCGATCTGGCAATTATATAGGCATAAAAGAAGTTGAGACACTACTTTCGTTCTTATAGGATCTAAGTTTTGGCCAAGCAGAATCCTCTTATATACTTATGGAAGACTCTTTCATTGTTGAGAAAGATGGAAAGGTGGTTGATTCTCTTACAGGAGTTCGATAAAGAGTATATCACTAGGAAAACCATTAAAGGAAAGGAAATAGCAGAATTCCTAGATGAATAACACTTAGAAGGAGAGAAAGTGACTTATAAATTCCTTAATGAACACATCACAGCCATAAAAGTACAGGGATGATAGATATATTTTGATGGAGCTATGAACCATAAAGGAGTCGAGGTAGGAGTTATTCTAATTACCCTAAAGGGAGAAATGTTACCCTTAGCTAAGAAGTTGAGATGTAAGGCCATGAACAATGAATTAGAATATAAACTTAAATTTTTAGGTTGGAATCATTATTGGTTGTACGAGCAAAATCTGTAGAAGTATTCAGGGATTCATCTCTAGTAGTTTATCAAGTAAAAGGTGAATGGTCAGCATAAGAAGAGCATTTGATGCCCTATTTCAAGTACTTGAAGACCATGAGCAGTGAATTTGACGTTTATACATTTAGGCATATGCCTGAAGAAGAAAACTAGTTAGCGGATGCCCTAGCCACCTTGGTGTCTATATGCGACAACCCAGAGGGAGTGATCATAAAGCCTATACTCATCTCAATCTTTAATAGGTCGTGCTTTGAAAAAAGGAACAAATCATGGATATTGAGGTGGATTATGTAAGGCCCTAGTACTTTGACATCAAAATTTTTTAAATATGTAAATGTTTCCCAAAGAGGCAACCGAGAAGGATCAAAGGTTGATTTTCAAACTATCCACCTTTTTCATTATATTAATGGGGTGTTTTACAAGAGATAGCCCGATGGGATTCAATTGAGGTGTTTGGATGAAAAAGAAGTAAAGAAGGTAATAGAGGAAGTACATATAGGAGTATATGGAGCTCATATGAATGAGTTAACCTTGGTAAAGATGATTATGAGTTAGGGTTTCTTTTGGCTCACGATGGACATTGATTGTTCTAAGTATGTTAAAGAATACCAACTATGCCAACAATAAGTAAACCCGAGTCATTTGCCCAATTTTGAATTATGTAATCTTACATTACCCTGGCCTTTCATCATATGAGAAATAGATATCATAGGGATGATCCATCTTTCTACCTCAAATAGACACAAATTCATAATAATAGCCATCAATTACTTCACCAAGTGGATGGAAGTAGAATCTTTTAAGAAAGTAGATGCACGAGATATGGCAAAGTTCATTTAGAAAAATTTGATATGTAGATATGTATTACCTCATCATATGGTATCAGATGATTTTATAGTATGGGGTTTAACATCACAAGTCTTTTTCTTATAGGCCTCAAGTAAATGGAGCAATTGGAGCAGTTAATAAGAATGTGAGGAGAATTCCAGCTAAATTGGTTCTGACTTACAAAGATTGAGTTGATAATCTACCTTTAATATTATGGGGTTACAAGACCACAACCAGAACATCAATAGGGGCTACTTCATTTTCTTTGTTATATGAAATGAAAGCAAACTACTAGTAGAAATCGAGCATCTATCTTTAAGGGTAGTTTTGAAAGTTGAGTTGCCAGAGAAATAATAGGTTAGTCAAAGGTTGTCGCAACTTAGTCTATTAGATAAGAATAAAATGAGGGCATATTACCACAACTAGGTTTATCAAAAAAGGCTTATCCGTTAATTTGGGAAGAAAGTTATAAAACACCCATTAAAAGAGTTAGATTTGGTATTCAAGCATATGAGGCCAAGGATTCTAGACATCCAAGGTAAATTTAGGCCCATATTGGAAGGACCTTTTGTATTAAAAAAGCTATTGTCTAAAGGTTTTGCTATCTTAACAGATAGTGATGGAAATGAATTTAGAGAACTTGTAAATGTTGACAGACTAAAAAGGATCCATAGTTAAAGACATAAAGAGAAAAAGATGAGAATAAATGCCTTACAGTTCAAAAATAGAAAAAATGATCGCCTTGCTGAAATTGGGCACTTCGCTATGGTGAAAACCAAAAAAAGGTATTCTGGGCAAAAATTAGAGGCTAAGAAATAATAATCAATCAAGAAAACCCGAGAAGGCTAATTGATGACAAGAGTTAGGAGGCCTACAAAGTTTCATTTTGAGATTGCATAATATGTGTCATTAAGTTAACATCAAATAATGATCATGTGTATTGAAATAGAAAAGAAATATCATTCTTGTAAATAGTCATGTAGTATAAGAAGCGTATCCTTTTACATGTTCAGAAATGAAAACATTAACAAAAAATCATAATTTGTGAAAATGTCTAATCTAATCTATCAGTATCACAACTCTTTCTCCATCTAAGTATCACAGATGATAAAAGCCTATTGTTGATAATTGGACTAATGACCCATCATTTGTAGGTGTCAGGAGTAGTGAAATCATAAGCACTAGTACTAGGAATGGTAGTCCTCACTAGTAGCTGAGTCCAGATCCTCTTATAGTACTCTATCATAAAATGATCAATAAGATGATGGGATATCACATGGCATAAATATAATGATCACATAGCGGAAAAATTAAAACTTTTGATTGTACACGCCATGCAATATACAATATAGAATCGAAACATGCAATTTTAGGGTTTTTGATTAAACTTACATTCTTGAAGGCACTTCAAAACTTGATTTTTGCAATGACTAGATGAACTTATATACCTTTGATCTCAATCACCAATACCAAAGGTGTTGCCTTTGCACCACACCACTCTATGTTCACACACACACTTGCAAAGTTGGCCTAAAACAAGAGTGCTAGGTCTAATCTTTTGTATTCGGCAATGGGAATAAAAATAAAAACACAAGATTTGATCTGGTTCTTTCTAGGGTTTACAAATGGCTGCCCAAAATACAAGAAAAAAAGAAAGAATTCTTTTCCCTTGAGAATTGCGAAAATGAGAGAAGAAAAAACTAACTTGGAAAAAACAATTTTAATCACTTTATATCACTTCTTTAGGGTTTCCTTTTGGGTGCCAAAATCCAGTAGATATAGGTAGTATTTTTAGCCTCTATCACTTCTTAATTAAGTGCTATAATTTTATTCAAATATATATGGGATTTTGAATTTAATTAACTTAATTATCTAGAGATAAATAATTAATTATCCAAAGATAAATAAATAATTAATTACCCATGTATTTATCGTGTTTTTCATTCTCTCATGGACTAAAGTCCATTTAGCAATTTAATACCCATTATCCACATTAATTTGACTTTAAATAAAATCCCAAATTAACATTAAATACTTTATTTTAAATATTTTAGGCCTAATAAGTGTGTGATCCTATAGGTCCCTTTAATATTGGTAATAAATTAATAAATAATCCAAAGGCTATATATATTCTCTAACAAGATAATATAGCATTCCAAATTAAATGAAAATGCAAATGACATTTAGTGACCTAATGCAATTTTGCATAGTCCCTTACTCATAAATTTCAGAATTAATATAAGGCATGAAACTAGTCATCCTTATATATAATAATTCCTTTCTTGATATTCAAGTGACATTGAACTCTCAGATAAATAATGATTACTCATTATTTCATCTTGGTATGGCCATACACTTCTCAGTTCACTGATCAAGTGGCCGATGATATTTTCTCTTTCATCAAGAGGAGTAATCCCTTTACTTATCTCATTCTCTCTAACATGAATTAGTGCATTCCCAAGCATACCCATACTAGTCACCCTTTTACGAGTACGTTAGGTGTATGTCAAAGTACATAGTAATTCATAAAGAGTTTCACAGAGATTTTAGGTCTAAGAACTCCGATGGAAAACTTGCAATTAAGAAACACTTATGACTTGTACCATGTAGTGTTCTCATGAGCGGATCGAATCCAGATACCATGTTCTAAACATGTATCTATGATCTCTGATTAACACTTTAGTCCGTATGATCCGTGAGATAAAATTTAACTTATTAGAGAGAGCATACTAGTCTTAATTCATTTGTTATTTTCATAACAATGACTGACTAGGGATATTTAGGATGAAGTCTCAAATGTTTCAAGGTCTTATAACCATATGCCTCACACATGATAACTTAAACTAAAATAACATTCTTGTATAGTTCTATCACTTGATATGCATAGGAATATAATAGATAAAATAAATGCCTCATTTATTAACTTGAGTGTTTTATAACAATACATTGGGGCTAGGGCTTACATTAACAATATCCCACTAGCACTAGTCCTAATTAGGCATAGCCCTAAGGCTGAAAGCTCTCAAATGAGCTTCGTACAGATTTGGATGCAATTGCTTCATCAATGGATCTGCTACATTATCTTCACTCATTATCTTGCTAATATTGATGTCCCCAAGGTAATCTCTCTAATCAGGTGGTACCTTCTGAGTATGTGTTTGGATTTTTGGTGTGACCGGAGCTCCTTGGCCTGTGTGATGGCCCCGTTATTGTCATAGAAAATTTCTAATGGATCTAGGATGCATGGTACCACACCTAATCAAGAAATAAAATTTCTAATCCAAACAGCCTCCTTTGTAGCCTCACTCGCTGCAATATACTCAGATTCTATAGTTGAGTCAGCAACGGTCTCTTGCTTTGAGCTTCTCCAGCTGATAGGACCACCATTCAAAATAAAAATAAAACCAGATTACGATCTTGAGTCCTGAGTGCTGGTCTAAAAAGCAGCGTCGGCATAACCCTGTATGACCAGCTCTTTTTGACCACCATACACCAAGAAGTGATCCTTAATCCTTCGCAGGTACTTTAGAATCCTCTTTACAGTAGACCGGTGCTTCTCGCCAGGGACTTGTTGAAACCTACTGGTTAAACTCAGTTCATGAGCAACATCCAACCTAGTACACAACATAGCATATATGATAGATCTAATAGCAGATGTATATGAGATTATACTCATGTTGTCCCTCTCCTCTTTGGTTCTAGTATACTATTCTTTAGTCAAAGGAACTCCCAAAGCCAAAGGTTTGTACCCTTTCTTTGAGTCTCCCAACCATTGCTTAACCTTTTGCAATGTTGGGATGTCATTTCCAATGAGAAGGATGCCATCTACATATAGGACCAGAAACACTATTATGCTCCTACTAACCTTCTTGTACACACACGGTTTATCTTAATTTTTGATGAATTCAAATTCTTTGATTGCTTCATCAAAATGGAGATTCTAACTTCAGGATGTTTGCTTCAATCCATAAATGGAATTTTGAAGCTTGCAAACCTTTTTAAGATGTTTGGGATTGACAAAACCCTCAGGTTATGTCATATACACATCCTCGAGGTGATTTCCATTAAGGAAAGCTATTTTGACATCCATTTGCCATATCTCATAGTCATGATATGCAGCTATGGTAAGCAATATCCTAATTGATTTAAGCATAACTACAAATGAAAAGGTCTCATCATAGTCTACACCATGAGTTTGTTGAAATCCTTTTGCTACTAGTCTACCTTTCTTGGTTTTGTCAGCTTTGAGTTTAAATAGCCACTTGCATTCAATTACCTAAGCACCTTTTGATAGATCAACCAAGGTCCAAACCTAGTCATCGTACATTAATTGCAACTCGAATTTCATGGCTCCAAGCCAATTTTTTGAGTCAGGGCTCTCAATAGCTTCTAGATAGGTAGTTGGATTCTCACGATCCACTAACTCTATAGTTTCATTATCGGTGATTAGAAATCTGTATCTCTCAATCTCCCATCATACCCTACCAGACCTTCTAGGTTCTTATGCAATGGGTTCTTGTTCCATAACTGGTTGTGAACTTGATCCCATTTCTAACTCATGCTCTATAGGAGTTTATGGCACTTGAATTTCTCCAAGTTCTATTTTGCTCCCACTATCTTTCTTGAGAAGGAATTCCTTACCCAAGAAAATAGCTTTGCGAGCAAAAAACACTTTGTTCTCGGCTTCTGAGTAAAAGTAATATCCCTTTATTTCTTTGGGATAACCCATAAACAAGCAGACAATAGATTTGGACTTTAGTTTGTCAGATGTTAATTTCTTAACATGTGCTTCATAGCCCCAAATCCTGAGAAATGACATATTGGGCTCTTTTCTAGTGCATACCTCATATGGTGTCTTCTCAACCGCTTTAGTTAGAGTATAATTCAGTAAAAACATAGCAGTTTCTCATGCATAACCCCAAAAAGAGACAGGAAGATTAGCTTGACTCATCATTGATTGAACCATGTCCAACAGAGTTTGATTCCTCCTTTCGGACACACCATTCCATTATGGTGTTCCAGAAGGAGTGAGCTATGAAATAATTCCACACTCCTTCAAATGACTGTCAAACTCTTAGCTCAATTATTCGCCACCTCGATCTAATCAAATGGCTTTTATACTTTTGCCAAGTTGGTTTTCTACTTCGTTCTTAAACTCTTTGAAATTTTCAAAAGTTTTAGACTTATGCTTCATTTGGTAGACGTATCCATATCTACTGAAGTTGTTTGTGAATGTTTCAAAGTAACTAAAACCACCTCTAGCTTGCGTATTTAACCACATACATCGGTGTGTATTAATCCCAATAAGTCATTAGTCCTCTCACCTTTCTTGTTAAAAGGACTCTTTATCATCTTTCCATGTAAACATGTCTCGTATGTGTCATAAGATTCCAAATTGAATGACCCAAGCACTTAAGATTTGTGGAACTTTGAAATGCATTTTTCATTCGCATGTCCTTAACGACAATGCCAGAAGTAAGTAGGGTTCAATTCGTTTGATTTAACCTTTTTTGTATTAATGTTGTATATGAACTCTCTGTTTTGCAAATCAAAGATATAAAGGCCATTTTGTAACATAGCAGTGCCATATAAAATTCCTTGGCAATGAATATAAATATTGTCATTATTAATAACAAAGTCAAACCCATCCATATCCAAACATGAAAATGAAATAATGTTTCTGCTCATAGCAGACACAAAATAACAATTCATTAAATCTAAACATAATCTATAAGGTAAAGTGAGTCGATAGTCGCCTATCTCCATGGCCATAACTCATGCTCTATTCCCCATACAGAGGTCCACTTCACTCTTCTCTAGTAACCGCCTATTTCTTAGCCCCTGGACATTTGAACAAATGTGTGAACCATAACCGATATCCAATATCCAAGTGGTAGAAATAGAAAGGTTAATTTCAACAACAAAAATACTAGAACTAGATGCCTTGGCTCCATTCTTCTTTTGTTTTTCCTTAAAGGGATTACAATTCATCCTCCAATGCCCTAACTTGTTGCAATGAAAGCACGTGCTGTCACTCTCTTTGAGCTTTTGTGCCTTGGGCTTATTTTGGGCCTGAGGTGCACTCCCACTAGATTTAGGTCGTGGCTGGCCATTCTTGGGTTTTGCCTTTCCTTTCCCCTTTCCCTGAGTAGGTCCGTTTTTAGTGCCCCCTTGAACTATAAGTACGAGATTGGTCTTTTGAATGTTCTCTTAAGCATTCTTAAGCATCCCATGAAGCTCGGTGACTGTCTTATTCATTGCATGCATGTTATAATTCAAAAAAATGGATCATAATCATCAGTTAAAGAACCTAAGATCAAGTCAGTAGCCAATTCTTTTGGAACTTGTACCTCAAGCTTCTCAAGAGTATCAAGATACTCTTTCATCTTGAGTACATGGGTACTAATAGGAGTACCCGCAGTCATCTTACAAAAAATCAAGGCCTTTGTTGTCATGAATCTCTCGTGACGAGCTTGTTCTTAGAACATCTCCTTGAGGTGCACTATGATCGCATAAGCCTCTTAGTCCATGAATTTCTTTTGCAAATCAGGCACCATAGTGGCTAGCATCAGATAGGTCACATCATTGGAGTCACTCTTCTTAGTCTCAAAGGTTTCCTTTCGAACTGCAGAGGCATTCCTAGCAGGTTCATCGGGCAAGGGTGCATCCAAAACATATGGCTTTTTCTCTTACTTAAGAATAATTCTCAAGTTTCGAGACTAGTCTACTTGGTGCCATTCAGTTTGTCCTTTTCTAAGATCGATAGCAATGAAAAGTTGTTGTTTGAAGAAACCATTTTTAAATCTATAAAAATTTATAAACTTAGCATGATTAAATGAGGTCTTAATATAATCTTACAAACTGAATTAATATCCATTTAAATAATTCGCGTTAGTGATTTAATGTGGGCCAAGATCCACTTTTCACAACAACTCATTAGTCAAGCTGAGCTTGCACACCTAAAGAGTTAAGTTACTTAGGTAGGAAAACTCCAATCATATCTCGTACATGACTCTGAGATCAAATGGGCTAACATCTTAAGATGTTATAGCACAAACCCATTTATTCAATGCCTAGGTCTGGGCATCCCTTTCTAAGTGAAGTTCAACCTACATTTACAACCCATGCCTCACAAAGATAATCAGGCATATCTAGGACTCATAGTCTACGTGACAAATGATTGATGCCTTGATATGTTTTGAATTAGGAAGGCAACTTCATGACTTACTATTTTAGGGATTCATTTTATTACGGCTTACATGGCATATGCTTTGTCATCCATTCATAGCATGTATATATATAAGTACGTAAAGTAAAGTGTGACAAACATGAGCCCAAAAACCTACAACTAAGTTTCTATACTATTATATATGAATCTTCAAGTTAGGCTTCTCCACTCTTGTGGGCTTCGTTTTGATTTACAAAGTCTTCAAATAAATTCTATACTAAGAAATAAATAAAAACTTTTACAATAATCCATAATGGCTCATAGGCCATATTTAATTAGATAACCCAGGATCCATGAATGCACCATGTATATTCATTCATCACATAAAACAAGCAAGCATATATATATATAACATTCATGGATAAAACAAAGTCCAATTTTAATTAATTAAGCCCAGCCCATTAATGAAAATTGTTTACTTGTACTTTTAACAAAAGACCCCATGATGGGCCTGGGCCAAAGCCCAATGGACTAAATCCTCTTATCGAATAAGCTCTCTTAAAATCGCAAAACACAAACTAGTTAAATTTGTGCCATTTTTAATATCATATCATACAACCCATAAACATTAAAAATACAAATAATATGAATCAACATGAATCAAAACATAAAAATTCATGAAGAACACATATCACATTCGGCATTGATAACAAAATAAACAAACAACGTGAAACTAGTTGCTCAATGCTCATATTATGAGGCCCTTAACATGACCCTAATTGGAATTATATATTTTAGGTAGGATTATATTTGACTAAGACCAAATTAAAATGAGAATCACATAAAAAGTATGTGACAAGTGATAAATTATTTTGTTATTATATTAATAGCATGAAAAAAAAATTAATATTATAGTTTAATATTATTTAAGGGTATAATTGAAGTATAAAGTATTAATTTGGGTTAAAATTTGCAATTATTGCAATTAAGGGGTCAATTATAAATAAAAGAATAAATTGAAAGGTCAATTTATTAAAAGAATTAAATGGAGAGGTTGATTTAAGAGATAGTTTAAAAGGAGGGGTCAAAATATAACATGCAAAAAGGTGTGTATTTTTATGTGACATGCAAAGTTTAGAAGGAGTAAAAAGGAAGTTTGCCATTCATATAAATGGGAAGAGGTTAGTGGGAGAGAGAAAAGGAAATCATTTTGTTGGTGGTGTTCATCTTAGCCGGCACCTTCTCTCTCTTTATTCTCTTTTCTTCTTTGTTTCCTTCTTTCAAAAGATCAAACCTTTTCATCACTTTTAATTTTCTTAGAATTCGGATGCATGTGATGATGTATGAGAGAATTCTTGAACTCAATTGCTAAGGTAAGGAGAGATTGAGCATTCTCTTCTTCTTCTCATTCTTTTTCAATGGTAGGATTGTATACTTTGATGGAAAAGAGGATTCTAGATTTTTAATGCAATTATATGTGCTTTTTTGTAGAGGAAGATTGTAGTAAGAAGAATAAGGGAAAAGGAGTTTTGAAGGAGCAGGGATTTCTATTGGTTTCGGCTAAGGTATAGGATTTGTGTGCCTTGAGATTATGTGATCCTTCTTGTCCTATCTGATATAGACAATGGAAATCTTGATTAGAAGATAGAAATGTTAATGCATGTTAAAAATGAAGAAGGAATTTATATTTCTAAAAAGGATTATTCCCTAATAGTTTCACTTGGTTCTATAATTTTACCGTTATAGGAGAACTTAGCATGATAAGGACTTTATCTAATTGAGTTATATGTCTTCATCATATTATGTGTTAATGGTAGTTATGGAATCTCAGTTGGAGGTATTAATTGTAAGCATTACGAATTTTGAGGCATGAAACGGGGGTTTAAGTAATGTAAGTTTAAGCATGTTAATTAGGCATAAAGTGGAATCTATACAAGAGTTGTTGAAGTGATGAATAGATATCGAGATTGTACAATCCAGTATGTCGTGCTTGCGACACTGTTCGCGATCACGACAATGTACTGTAAGTGAATTGCAACTTTCGTCTCTATCGCACTCGCGACCAAAGTCACGCTCGCAACTTAGTTACATAGTGCGTGCTCTTCCTTTAATGCGTTACTTTATTGTGTGATGATAATACTATTTTTATGTACCCCTACATACCATGTATAAAACCATAGCATGCCAAACATTCACATGAACAGAGTATTGAAATATATATATAGGTAAAGGATGTTCAATGAATTCTTGGGATATTATATGATAAAAGAAACTAAATTGTATGACATGCTATAGAATTTCGTATATGAGGCAGGTGTTATTATTAGCAACTAAACAAGTATGTTCTACTACTTGATTTATAAGAAAAAAAGGGAATGTGATACATACATATGATAGTTATTGGTTGTAGGAATAAAGAACATGATAGGATATATGTTAGATGCTTTTGAAATAAATAATGTTTAGCAAGACTATGAACACTTGACATACCTAAAGATAAATCGTTCAAGTATTTGATCATGATGATATGAATGTTCAAACACAGATATGTGTAATACTATAAGAATATATGAATCCATGTTTATGCACTTGAGAATTGTGTATTATAATATGATCATACGCATTGGAAAAGTATATGATATAAGTGCAAGCATAATGTTTTAAAAGAACATGTAATATGGATGTTTTACATATGTATAAAATTTATATTCTTAATAAAAGGCATCATTCATTTATTAATGCTATGTTTAAATACATGAGTTTGTAAATCTTAAATTAATAAATGAAATCCCAGATATTATAAACACAGTGCAAAGGCAATCATGAAGGTGTTCATGATGTGAGATGTCTATTACATGCAAATGTGTTAATATCTAAATATCCCTAGTCATAGAATTAACAAGATAGGACATTGTTAATTCGGATAGACTAGCACATGTTATGCTTTTTGAATGGTTCAAGCAGTGGTTCTCATAATTGTGATTATGGAAGATAATCAAACCTAACATGTGGACGCTTGTTAGAAGAACAAGTTCATTGGAGACCTGCAAAGAGAATCCTCACATGGATATTAAATCTATGTCAGTGAGGAATCTCTTCATAGCGGTTGTGTAAGTATCCTTAGACTTGAGATCACCAAAGTTATCTTAAGTAGCAAGTGGTATACTTTGACTCCATAACTGATTACTTCCAACTGGGAGTGAACATAGTTAGGAGATTGGGTATATCATGACCTACTTGAAGATAGTTGAGTGATTGACAAAGGATTCACCATCCCAGATTTAATAAGGGAAGTTATTTTGTATGATTCTATAATTACCTTGTTCAGAGAATCTCTGGCCAGAGTAAACTACCAAGATGGATAGAGATCCATGGAGGGCATTTTGGGAACAATGCTTAAATTAATAGAACATACATAATTAGATTTATATGAGTTGACAGAAATCCATACTCAGAATCTAATTGAGATAAGAGTGGTGAAAGGAGTAATTGCACGGTAATTGTTTCTATGGAAGGGTACAGTCAAACCACATGACTTTCCTGACATTTGGGTAGTCATGATGCCTAGATAGAGGCAAATCATGACTTGTATAATGATGTATCAAAATATCAATAGAGATTGAGAAACTGATTTAAAGGAGTTTAAATCATGTGAGTTTTGAATAGAGCTCACAATTACATATTATACTGCCAACATGGACAGGAACCCAATAGGTCACACACATATAGAGAAAAGGGTAAAATGGTAAAATGACAAGGATAATAATATTTGATATTATTATGAAGGTAGAGAAGTGAATATGATAATAATTAATGAAAGAGTTTGATTAATTATGATCAAATAAAATTGTCTGCGGAACTTTTGAGAAATGTTCTATAAATTGGACCTAATTAAAATAATGTATTTCATGATTAATTATTATTGTCTTATAAGTGTTATAGGACTACTATATGTTTTATAGGACTGGTATAATAATTAATAAGTCCATTGGAAGAATTATTAAGGGCCAGAGGAATGAAGCAGTTGGCGAAAGCCCTTCTGTAAGGGCCACATGCCAAGTCCAGAACAGAAGGACTTAGTGGCCTATTTCATGCACCAAATTAATTTATATATGTTACATAAGTTGGATTTGGAATCCATTTGGGTATTTAAATCCAATTAGTTGCACAAAGGGCCTAGTTTGTGGGTTTTGTGCATAGTCTTTTATGAAAAGGTTTAAATTGGATTTAATTAAGCCCAAATGATTATAATTAATTCCAGAGGTCCAATTAATAATTCTCCAGCAATTTTAAAGAGCCCAATCTCATTAAGGAGTTGGAATTTTAGCATAACTATAAAAGGCTAACTAATAAGGAATTAGGGTTAAGTGATTAAAACAAAAAGAAAGTCTTTTTCTCTAATCTCTCTCTCCTTTTTACTCCAACTCCAAGCTAGCTTCTTGAAATTTCGGCCAGCCTTAGTTAAACACCAATTTTTTGGTTCAATTTATCCCTCTCTAGTGTGGATTACTCATTGGAGGTGTTCGATTTTGGACACTGTGGTTTGCGACAACCCGGTGCAAAGTAAAATCAATTGTTCAACAAAAATCAAAGGTGAATTTTCTTATTTTCATATTGTTATATTGTGTATTCATGGCAAGATCAGATCTAATGGTTAAAAAATTTTAAAATTCCGCTCATGTATGTGATGCATGTTACCGTTAAAATCCAACATGGTATCAGAGCCTCGGTTTTGCCATGGATATACAATTCTATATTTTTCTACAGAATAAGTTTTGTTTTGTTTTGAGTTATTTATTTCATGAACTTTAAAATATTAGATTTTATTTTTCATGAATGAGAAATATTGATTTTTGGTTGTATGTGTGATCAAATAAATTTGGTGGAAACAAAAACAAAACTTTTGAAGGATTGTAATTAGGGTTTGGCGTGAAACCCTAGGTGATTTAAGGGGCTGTTCTAATTTAATTTCTTATGGATCCATTAAAACATCATTTAGATGATATTTTATGTGTTTTATTTGGGATATTAAGCCGTAAGATCGAACGAAATTAAAATCGAACAAGTTTTGCATGAAAGCTAGTTTAGTTGAAAAGTTCGATAAATTGATGTTCTTCATATGTTCTTGGTTAGAACGATTTTTAATCTTCTAAATCTGATATATATGATATATTAAAGTGTTTTTAATTAATTGGATTAATTAAAATGGACCTTAAATTAATTTGATTAATTTTAATTCGTTAAAACCACTTAATGGTCTTAATTATGTTTACGAACTTGGTTTAAATTAGTGAATGACTTGGTGGGACCAAGGAGCTGATTTAAATTAAACATTATAAACATTAATTAAGTTTATTAATGGGTGTTAAGGGCTGGAGTGGGCTTGGCTCATTCCAAAAGGCCCAAATGGTCCAAAAGACACAAAACTAGTTTGTGTATGAACACATTTAGGGTTTACTTTTGTAGGTTTCGGCCCACCCTTGGTTTTAAGCCCAAAATTGAATCTTTTAATTATTTAATATGATTAATTAATTAAATAATCAATTTATATTTAATTACTAATCAATTGGATTGATTATTAAGGCAAGAACACATGCATGCAAAAAGGTTTCCTAAAATGAAAGTTTCCAAAATGAAAAAGTTTCCTAATTTGATCACATCATTAAAATAACTCAAAATATTGTTTCAAAAGTTGAAACAAGGTTTAGTAATTCATTTCTTTATGCATTAGAAAGGGATATAAGGGTGTATGATTGGCATGATGGATAGTTATAGACAAAGCCCAATGTGATTGAGCAATATGCATGTTTTGGCCCAATGAGGACTTTCATGTCTCGGCCACTTCTTTTTGGTTTGTATTTCATTTCAAGTTGTAATATGTAATTAGATTACTTAGATTAGAATTAGAAATAGAGATGGAGACCATTATCAAGGAACAAGATGGGCCAGATGGAGATCCAACAAGCTTGAAGATAATGTAATTATTTTCTTGTTTGAATCATGCATACTACCTAGGTGTGACCTTTTGATTTCCCTCTTGGCTCGGGGAAATCAATGTAGTGAAGTCCATAACTATACCATATTTGTATGCTTATATTTATGTGATAGATATAGGATACATACCAATGTATGCCAACCATGTATGATGAGACTTAATTAACTAAAACCCTCAAACAAATACTAAGGTATATAAGCCTTTCATTAATTTGAGGAGAGCTAGAGTTCATTATAGTGTGGGTTGTTGACCACAGTCAAGCTCACATTATATCAAATATGTTAAAATCTAATTAAATGGTTAATCTTAGCTAGCCCATTATCTTGTTGACCACAATCAAGGCTAATGGTTATAGAGGCAAGATTAGGGAATGCATGTACGATATGCATGCATCAAGAGTTGATAACCTAATGATCCAATAGTTGTGTAGAGATACAATTGGTATACAGATACCTACCTTTCAAGGATATGGAATTTGGCTTGTTGACCACACTCAAGGTCAAATTACATATCAAGGATTGGATATTGGCCCACTAAGAAAACCATCGGGTTTTCTAGGATTATATAGTGAGGGCTATTAATTTGCAATAAAATAGTGGGAGTAAAATGGATTAATTAAAGACCTTATTAATGCATACATATATATGAACATACTCTCATATCTTTTCTTTTTCACATCTATGTCATCATCATAAGCACATCAAATATACGATCAATCTTGGATAACAAACTGGTTGGCAGCAACTATTCTAATTGGATCAAGCAAGTGAGAATTGTTCTCAGAGCTGAAAAGATTCATTATGTCTTGGATAAAGATCCACCACCACTTCCATCAGATGATGCCATTGATGAGATCAAAGGCACTTATCGAAAATACATAGAGGATAGTGAAGCAGCAGCATATCTGATGCTGGGTGCTATGTCCTCAAAGCTTCAGAAGCAATATGAGATAAAGGATGGTGGGGTTTCCAAGAAGAAGGTTGCCAAGAAAGAGAATCCCAAAGGAACTTGCTTCCATTATGGAAAGGATGGTCATTGGAAGCGTAACTCAAGGCCTATCTATATTCTCTCAAGGAGAAAAAGCATGCTGATGCTTCTACCTCAGGTATTCATATGATTGAAATTAATACTTATTCTATTACTTCAAAACAATCTTGGGTATTAGATACTGGATGTGGATCACATTTGTGTAATGATCTACATGGCTTAGAAGCTTTAGAAGAGTTGGAAAGGCTGAGATATGTTTGTAGTCAGCTACTGGATAGAACATCTCTACAACAGTTGTGGGGACTTACTATTTGCCTCTTCCTAGTGGATTAGTACTGGAAATAAATAATTGTTATTATGTTTCAGCTTTATCCAAAAGTATTATTTCTTTCAGTCGTTTGATGAACGATTATGATATTTCTTTAAAGGACAAATGTTGTTACATTTTTAAGAACAATATGTTTTATGCAAAAGCTATCATTGAGAATGGTATATTTGTTCTTGATTTAATTAAAGAAGTACATAATGTGGATACTAAAAGAATGAAACATGATAATCTAAATACCTCATACTTATGGCATTGTCGTTTAGGCTACATAAATGAAAAATGCATGACCAAATTACACAAGTCAGGTGATTTGGGATCATTTGATTATGAATCATTTGATACATGTGAATCTTGTTTATTGGGAAAAATGAAAAAAGCTCCCTTTATTGGTAAAGGAGAACGAGCTAAAATGGTTTTGGACTTAATACATTCAGATGTATGTGGTCCAATGACTACACATGCCAGAGGAGGTTACTCCTACTTCATTACTTTCATAGATGATTATTCCAGGTTTGGATACATCTATCTAATGAAATATAAGTCTGAAGCATTTGAAAAGTTCAAAGAGTTCAGAAATGAAGTAGAGAAACAACTTGGCAAAAGTATTAAAACACTTAGATAAGATCGAGGTGGATAATACTTAAGTCAAGAGTTTCAGGATTATCTTAGAGATAATGGGATTTTATCTCAATGGACTCCACCATATACACCACAACACAATGGTGTATCTGAAAGGAGAAATCGAACACTATTAGATATGGTTCGATCAATGATGAGCCGAGCATTGCCTATATCCTTTTGGGGATATACACTAGAAACTGTTGTTTATGTGTTAAACAGAGTTCCTAGTAAATCGGTTGATGTTACTCCATATGAGATGTGGAATAACAAGAAACCCACTCTTTCTCATATGAAAGTATGGGGTTGTCCTGCTTATGTGAAGAGGACAATGTCAGACAAACTGGTTGTTAAGTTTGACAAATGTTTATTTGTGGGATATCCAAAAGAAACATTTGGATATTATTTCTATCTTCGCTTTGAACAAAAGGTGTTTGTTTCAAGGAATGTTGTCTTCTTGGAAAGAGAATTTCTCTTACGAGAGGACAGTGGGAGTAAAATTGAACTTGGTGAAGTTCAAAACCCACAAATAGAAGATGATCAACCGATTGAACACGAAACTGAAATTCATAATGATGAGATTGCAGTTAACCCTGATTATACACAAAATCCTAGAAGATCTACTAGGATGCGTTTTATCCTTGTGAGATATGGATTTCACATTGATTTGGATAGAGGCATAACTGTAGTAGAGGACATTGAGCCTACAAGCTATCAAGAAGTTTTGAAAAGTTCAGAATGTGATTTATGGCTTAAGGCTATGCAGTCTGAAATGGACTCCATGTATGAGAACAAATTATGGACTTTAACCCAACCACCTGAAGGGATAAAACCCATAGGGTGCAAATGGGTCTTCAAAAAGAAGACTGACATGGAAGGTAATATAGTTACCTACAAAGCTCGCTTAGTAGCAAAAGGTTATCGTCAAAAAAAAGGTATTGACTATGACAAAACTTTTTCTCCTGTAGTGATGCTTAAGTCTATAAGAATACTTTTAGCCATTGCAACTCATTGGAGAGGAACATTGGGCAGCTGTCAGGAATATCCTTAAGTAGTTGAGAAGGACTAAGGATATATTCTTGGTATATGGAGAGGGCAATTTAGAAGTAAATAGGTATACAGATGGCAGCTTCCAATCTGACAAAGATGATTGTAAATCACAGTCTGGTTATGTGTTCATAATGGGAAGAGGAGTAGTTAGTTGGAAAAGTTCCAAACAAGAAACAACTGCTGATTCCACGACAGAAGCTGAGTACATTACTACTTTAGAAGTAACCAAAGAAGCATTCTGGATCAAAAAGTTCACAACTGAACTAGGAGTGGTGCCTAGCATTGTTGATCCGGTTCCTATATATTGTGACAACAATGGAGCCATTGCGCAAGCAAAGGAACCACAGTCTCATCAGCGATCCAAGCATGTTCTCAGATGCTACCATCTCATAAGGGAAATAATATCTAGAAATGATGTGAAAATAGAAAGGGTTCCCACAGATGACAATGTGGCGGATCCCCTCACTAAAGTACTTTCCCAGATTAAGCATGATCACCATATAAATAGCATGGGTCTGAGACATATAAGTGATTGGCTCTAGTGCAAGTGGGAGATTGTTAGAGAGTATGCCCTAGAGCCCATGTAATAGGGATGTTTTTCATATGTATAAAATTTATATTCTTAATAAAAGGCATCATTCATTTATTAATGCTATGTTTAAATACATGAGTTTGTAAATCTTAAATTAATAAATGAAGTCCTAGATATTATAAACACAGTGCAAAGGCAATCATGAAGGTGTTCATGATGTGAGATGTCTATTGCATGCAAATGTGTTAATATCTAAATATCCTTAGTCATAGAATTAACAAGATAGGACCAATTAATTTGGATAGACTAGCACATGTTATGCTTCTTGAATGGTTCAAGCAGTGGTTCTCATAACTGTGATTATGGAAGATAATCAAAGCTAACATGTGGATGCTTGTTAGAAGAACAAGTTCATTGGAGACCTATAAAGAGAATCCTCACATGGATATTAAATCTATGTCAGTGAGGAATCTCTTCATAGCGGTTGTGTAAGTATCCTTAGACTTGAGATCACTAAAGTTATCTTAAGTAGCAAGTGGTATACTTTGACTCCATAACTGATTACTTCCAACTGGGAGTGAACATAGTTAGGAGATTGGGTATATCATGACCTACTTGAAGATAGTTGAGTGATTGACAAAGGATTCACCATCCCAAATTTTCTGAATCTGAGACAAAAAGCTCTATCTGTGGTTGAATATGTAAAAGAATTTAGTCGGTTATGCAAGTATGTTCCCAAGGAAATGTTGACAGGAGTTTTTAAATGCATACACTTTGAAGATGGGTTGAATGATTGAATAAAAAAACTGTTCGGATTTACATCTTTGAATGTGGTGGATTTTAATCAATTGGTTATGACTGCCATGGAAGTTTAAAAGCATGAGATGGCTAAAAGAGAGAGGGAGCACAAAAGAAGTGGTTCTAGGGTAGGATCTTCCACTAGAAAAAGATTTAGAGGAGCTCAAGGAGGTCAGCCTCTAGAGTCTATTTTTAGTTCTGCTAAAAAGGAAAGAAGCAAGAGTCCTCTATCAAGTCTAAATCTAAGAAGGAAGCTTTAGAAAGATAGAGTGGGGGTTAAGCACCTGAATGTTCACATTGTTCCAAGCACCATTGGGGTAACTGCAGGAAACTGGCTGGAGAATGCTTTAGATGTGGCAGTGCTAATCATTTTATGGCAAATTGTCTTTTGAATCAAAATCAAGGTTTTAAGCAATAGGATAGTAGGGGAACTTCTAATACACCCCCATTTGGTCGATGTAGAGGCAGAGGAAAGGTCGATCAAATCATCATGGATCTCAGTCTCAAAATATGTCAGAAATAGTTGATAGACCTACTGCTCAAATGGTTGCTAGACGGGCTTATGCAATGAAGGCTTAGGAGGAATAGAATACTCTAGAAGTTATAGCTGGTACTTTTTCTCTATATAATTGTGACATATATGCACTTATTGATCCTGGCTCTACACATTCATATGTTTGTATTGGGGTTTTGGGTAGAGATGGTTTAAAATATAATAGTTAGATTTTGATGTATGTGTGACTAGTCCATTGGGACATAGTGTAATTGTTAATAAGGTGTGCAAAGACTATCCTATAGTAGTTCAAGGGAGAGAGCTTCCAGCAGATTTTATTGTGTTGCCCTTTTATGAGTTTGATGTAATTCTACGAATGGATTGGTTATCCAAGCATCATGCAGAAGTAAATTGTGAAATGAAAACAGTAACTATTAGGGATGATAAAGGAAAGGAAGTGGTAGTAGAAGAAAATTTCTCTAAGATACTGACTAATGTTATATCAGCAATGTAAGCTAGGCATTGTCTTAGAAAAGGATGTGAAGCATTTCTAGCTTTAGTCCTTGATTCAAAAAGGGATACAGTGAAGCTTGAGAATATACCAATTGTGAATGAATTTCCAGAAGTATTTCTCGAGGAATTACCTGGTCTTCCTCCAGAAAGGGATGTTGAGTTGTCTACTGATTTGTTACCTGGTACAGCTCCGATCTCCAGGGCACCATATAGCGTGGCTTTATCTGAATTGAAAGAGTTAAAGGTTCAATTATAAGAATTGTTAGACAAAGGCTTCATCAAACCTAGTGTGTCACCCTAGGGTGCTCCAGTTTTATTTTAAATGTGACTTCTGGCTTAAGGAAGTTTCCTTCCTAGGTCATGTTGTATCTATTAATGGTGTTAGGGTTGATCCAAATAAAATTGAAGCTATTGTTAATTGGAGACCACCATGGAATGTACATGAAATTAGAAGTTTTCTCGGGTTGGCAGGTTATTATCATCATTTTGTGAAGGGTTTTTCTATCATTGCTTCACCCCTCACTAAGCTATTAAGGAAGAATATTAAGTTTAAATGGTCTGATCGTTGTCAAGCAAGCTTTGAAAGGTTAAAGAAGATATTGACTGAAGCTCCATTGTTAACTCAACCTGTGTCAGGGAAAGAGTATGCACTGTACAGTGATGCTTTTAAGGTTTGTTTTGGTTGTGTATTAATGCAAGATGGTAAAGTTGTAGCTTATGCATCTAGATAGTTGAAACCGCATGAGCAGAACTACCTGACTTATGATTTAGAACTGACAGCTATGGAATTTACTTTAAAGATTTGGTGACACTACTTGTATGGGGAAAAAGGTAGGATTTATATTGATCATAAAAGCCTCAAATACTTACTTACTCAGAAAGAACTTAATTTGAGGTAGAAAATGTGGTTAGAATTATTCAAAGATTATGATTGTATAATTGACTACCATCCAGGAAAAGAAAATATGGTTGTTGATGCCTTGAGTCATAAGATAATGGTAGCATTGATGTTAAAGTAGTGTAGATGGAAATTTACATCAGATGGTGCATTATTAGCACAAATTATGAAGATCACATTTGAAGGACTAAATAAGGACCATTTTGAAGATCACATTCAGGAGAGCATTCATATGAAGCTATAGGCAATGATCACCGTAAGCATGATGGACCCTATAAAGGAATGCGAGGGACAATAATTGTTGATAGTGTTAGAGATCTAAAAGAGAAGTAACGTTAATCCTATAGTGCCAGATGCAGCAGCAGAGAGAGATGGCTAGGGTCAGGCGGTAAATAAGGCACCAGCAGGGCCTTAAGTACCCTCGGGGCAACCACCTTAGCAGGATGGATAGACAAATGAGTCTCATGGGTCTCAAGAGAAATAGGGGCAAGGGTAAACTCAGGCTACAAGTTTGACCTATAGATTGACTTATAGGATCTCTTAGATGGGTCACCATAAACATCGGCATGCCCTAAAAATCTCCTACTAAGCACCAGAGGTTCTCGATTGTGAGTTTCTCTCCATAAAAAAGACCAGGAGCTTCTTCTTCTTTGACTCCTCCATCTTATTGACACCTGAAGGCATCAACATCTATTGTACCTCTACCATTTGTTCCACCATCTCTTATGCAGGCACCCATAACCACTCCCTCGGATGACTTCTCCTCTAAGTTAGCAGCATTGGAGGCCTCTAACAGATGTCAAGAGTAGACATTATAGACCTTTTTTTATAGTAGTATAGCCCCTTTATGCCTTGCCAATGACCATTTAGGCTTTGCATATAGAAATACAGAGTGTCAGAGCAGATATATAGATCATAGGTTGCAAGTTCGATGAGACCTTATAGGTGGTCGATGATTCTATCACCCAACTTAGAGACTAGAGCACTCATATCGAGATCATAGTTCCTAGGGCTAGACAGGCTGTGATCGAGATCAAAAGGAGTGAAAGAGGTGCATCAGATACCTGATGGGAAACCTAATGAGGTATCTAGAGAGTCACTTCAGAGCAGTTCACTAGGTGGGTTAGGGATCAAAGAGACTAGTAGGGGTGATAACATAGATTTTACAGCCTTTGACCTCATTGTTATCGGGTTTCATATTCATATTTGAGTAGATAGGAGAGCAACCACCTCCAGCACTGTAAGATATTGCACTAGCTCAACCACCTAGACCACTAGCTCCTAGATCGCCATTAGGGCCAACATATTGTAGAGCACCTAGATCAAGGCCTTTAGTGACTTATTTATTTTATATTAAGGGAGTATCTATTAAAATCTTGATGTATATGAATTTCAAAACATGTATTCACATAGTTTATGTATATATGTTATGTTCATATTTATTTCCATTTTCGTATGTCACTTAGAATATGAATAAATGAATAAAAAATTATATTGACTAAGCCATATATAAATAAGATAAGAATGGAAAATATGATCATAAGTATCGATACATAATAAATAATAACCAATAAATAATGAGATAAAATGCCTAAAAGGACCAAGGCCAATCAACAATACACAAACATTCAACATCATTCTCATACTAAGTACTCGAAACTCTCACTAGAGAATATACACATGTGTTCTCCAAATAAGAGAGGAATGCAAAAAATAACATGCACGAGAAAACACAAGCAAAGAATTATTGCGTATAGATGGAAGTATAATGATGATGCATATCTACCAAAGCCTCCCCAGTGGAAAGCAATATTCCCCAAGAAAAACATCAATCATCAGCAATTTGATTATGCATGCCCCAGGCATTAATCAAAATTCAACCAAGCCAATTTAATTCTGTATGCCCTAGGCACTAATCGATTTTTATCAAGTCGTCATGATTTTGCATACCTTAAACACTAATAATATGCACTTAAATAGCCTTTATTCTACATGTCCCAAGTGCTAATCAAGCAAAAATATTCTTTTTTGTCTCAATTTTGCATGCCCCAAGAGCTAATTTTAAGTGGAGTTAGTCTAAAACCTTGATTTTGTATGCCTCAGGTGCTAATCAAGCAAAAATATTATTTCTTATCTTAATTCTGCATGCCCTATGCACTAGTTGGATAACTAGAGACTCACCACCTTAAATAGAGTTAACTCAAACCTTGATTTTGTATGCCTAGGCATTGATCAAGTGAAGCCTTTTGTTATCTCAATTTCGAATGCCCCAGGTGCTAATTGAACAACTTTGGAGACTTATTGCCTTAAATAGAGTTAGTCTTAAACCCTAATCCCGCATGACCTAGACACTAATTATGGATTTCAACCAATAAGTAAACTAAGAGATTTATTACCTCAGGTATGCATCGTTTCCCTTCACTCTGAATTTTGGCTCGCTTTGGCACCAGTGCACCAGATCTCCGAAATTGGGGGCAATTATAGACACTATAATCCAAGGCAGCCTAAATTAAGGTTACCTAATGATGAGGAAATAGTGTATTACTGATAATAGGTTTGAATCTCAAAGCTCCGATCATAAATTTCTCACACTTTCTCAAGCGTTTTCATGAATTTTTAAATATTTCTAAGTTTTTTAACAAAAGGTGCATAAAAATCTCAATTTTGACCATAAATGGTGATAGACGGCCGCCTGTCACCTGACGGGTGTTCATCCATGGGTCCTTCTCTCTTAGATGGCTTATTTAGAGGGTATTTTAGGAAAATTAGGATTTAGTGATGAGGAATGGTTATCCCTTATTGATGGATGCTCTCGCTTACTTGGAACCTAATTTTCCCATTTTTTTTGGATTTTTGAAAAGGCAGTTTGCATTTGTAAAGATTTTTCTCAAATTTAGAAGGCTTGATCTCCACATTTGTGGAGATTTGAGAGGGATTTCAATTAAAAAAATCTTTCTCAGGCATACAAACATAAAATCTAAAGTTTTTAAGGAGAGAAAAATCATTTTTCAAAGCCACCATAGTTTTTCTCTTTCTCCAGACTTTGAGCTCTAACAAATCTTGTTGAAACACATATACATGTATTAATGAATTTCATATTTTGTTTTGAAGAATAAGAATTATGAATTGGAGCAAAGATTTGGATTATAATTGCCATAGAGTTAGAAAATCTCCCGAAAGTACTATTCTAGGTTCCTTCTCTATTCTTTTCTCTCTCTAGAATTTAAATGACGTAATTATGTGATTTTTTATATATGTTGGCATGCTTTATTTGGTATTCTATTTGAACAATATGTATGTTAGTTCAGATATTTTAGATCATGAACCTAAGCTTAATTGGCATGTTCATGGTGTATAAATGTTGATTTCTTGTATTGCTGTATATGTAATGCTTGATTTTTAGTTTCTTTTGGCTATGTAAAAATTATATTTTATACATATTTCATTGTGATTTGTTGTTATAACATGATTCGGTATGATTTAAGCTATAAAAATGCATGTTTAAGACTAGGAATATCTTTCTACATGATTCTCTACAACTTTCCACAATTTTGCACTTTTTGGTTCTGTCCAGGGGTGACGGATGGAAAGACGGCCTGATGGATGGCCATTTATCATTTGACATATGAGACATCCTCAAACCAATCCCTCAATCTATCCCTCACCTTCTTCAAGCTATCCCTCACTTTCTTTGGCCCATCACTGGGTATATTTTTAGGCATTTTTACACATATTTTGTGTTTTTCAATGTCTTTTATACCATTTAATTGCTTCCCATCGTGTGTATGTATTATTTGACATGATTTCAATGCTATATGTTTCATTTCTATACGTTTAATTATTTTCATAATTAAAGTTGTAATTATTTTATTACTTTCATTTGTGAATACTAATTGATTTTATTTGACTTTCCAAATAAATGGTGCCTTTGTATGGACCAACATCCAATATTTTAACCTATATTCACTCAATATAGTAAAACATGTTTTTGCAAATTTCATGAGAGAACTAACGTTCCTGAACTAATAAATTGCCCATTTTACGTGTGATTTTTCCTTTTTATAGTATTCTTTTCTGTTAGACGATTTGCTTATGTAATAATTTAAGTAGGATTTTTATTTTATGTATTTATCTTTTGCCTTTTTGTTTGATTGGGATGCTTTAATTTCTATCACTTATATCATGTGAGAGAGGAAAGGGGATTTATTTTAAAACACAATTATAAAATAACACCTAACCAAGATGCCTAATAAGAGTGATGTCCTGATCACCAATCTCTATTTGGGCATCAAAAGATCAATATTAACTTTCCCGATATTCTATCAGGTGGTGACTCCATGGCATCTATCTTTTAGGCCTATTAGTAAATGCCTTTATAGGTTGACTGCCAATATTAATTTAGGCTTAATCCTTTTTTATTGCGAAGTGGCCAATTTATAAGTTACGTAAGCCTATTCCAATCTCCAACCCTAAAAGCGAGACTCCAAGAACCCAATCAAAAATGAGCAAAGGCTTTGATTCACAATATGTGGGATATCCTTTGTATTAACACCTTCAGCTATCCTCTGTATTAATATCTCTAAATATCCTTTGCATTGATATCTTCGAATATCCTCTATATCGATGCCTTCGATCAGGTATTCATAAATGTAATACCCACTATCCACACCCCTAGTAACATAAGCATGTGACAATAGAGAATATTAAATAGTGTTATAGATTATATTATATGATTAAGCTATAATTACAAGAACACAAGATTACTTATGATTATGTGAGTAGTATGAGGTAGGTTGGGCATGAATGACTTTATGCAAAGATGTGTATATACAAGATAGTTACTATAACACCTTATGTTTAATCTTATATATATATATATATATTGGTATCATTAAATTATTATTTTCTTGGTAACATTTTTGGCAGAATGACGACTTAAAAACATTTTACCCAAACCAGCAATAATTCAAATTTATACTCCTAATTAATTTCCTCCACCTCTAATACTCCTTTCACAAGCATAACACTTCTAAAATTCAATTCTCATCCCAATCACAAATCACATACACATCACATACATCACCCATTAAATATTACTAAGTTATGTGAAGTTACATAGTGTAATATTTATAAAAAATTTCAATAATATATATGAAATTTAATGTAAATTGCACCCACTAACCTCTAGATAGCTTGAATTACTCTTACTCTTTCTTCTTCTTGCCTTTGCCTTCCTTGGCTTTCTTTTCCTCTTGCTTTTATTCATTAGGCCGAATATGAAAGGTGGAAATTCAAGAGTTTATGTCATGATTTAAAGCAATTAAAAGCTACTATATAACTCTCCTAATCCTATTCTACATACCTATATAAAATTTCCTAATCAATTCCACCAAAAACTCACAAAACTACTAAACTAGGTTAAGTTTCTCTCACCCTATTTCTTTGATTTCCAAGTTCCTATTGTTGCAATTCTCTTTCTAGGTTGAAGATGAGGTCTTTTATGTATAAGGATGAAATATGAGCTTGGGATTTCGTGGGAGTGAACGAAAAATTATGGAGTGGGGTAATAGCTAGGTTTAGATTTGCAAATGAAGAAGGGGGAAAAATCTAAATTTTTTGGTAGATTTCTAGATTTTTCTCCACTATTCTATTTTTTCTTTTAATGGGTAAAAGGAAGGGCCAAGATTTGATCTCTAACTATTTGATTTAATGGCTTGAAATTAAGCCACTTGGCATCATCTCCTCCACCCTTACACATTCATTCAGCCCAAGCTTGCACACATCTTATTATAACTTCATTTTAAATACCTCTATGTCCTCAAATGCTTAAAATATACTAATTAAAACCATTAATTAATTCAATCATTATTTTGTACTCATTTTTTTAAAAATTTTCATTCCATATGTCAAAATCCCCTAAAATTTATCTTTATGTGTTCTAATATGTCTTAGAACACATGATTACATTTTTGTCCCATTTTGACACTGTTTTGGTATACTTCTAGCTTTGGTAACCTTGTCAGTTGATTCGAAATCCGAAATTCTAAAACTGCTGGAAATTTTATTTTTCACCTATAATAGTTTACTTAGTTTATTCCTAACATACCTATGTAATTAGAATAATTTTCAAAGATCTATACAATGGTTTTGAGTTCGGTCAAAGTTTTAGTTGACACTTTTTACAATACCGAGTACAAACTTCTCTATCCATTTTAAAGGTCTATTGAATATTACTTTCTACTCAAATTTTAGCACCGAACTCCATTTAATACCTACTTTTTTAAACTACTTTTAAGTCAAACTGTTCGTCGGATTGCTCATTCTCAAATTTTCCTGACCCGAGCATATTTAACCCTTAAGCATTTTTTAATTTTCATGTTGTATTCAACTTTTATTGCTTCGAAATTTATCCTAGGGCAATTATTCATGCCCTACATCATACCATGCATGTCAGATGCAAATTTGGGGGCGTTACAATCACTATATATATTTGTGCATGGATATGTAATACTAGGAATATTCTATACAAATGTATAAAATTGGTAGGTAAATGACTAAGTTTTATATATTGAAAGCTTTATGATTGCTGAGCTTTTCTCAAAATCATATTGATGTCAGAGCAAGGGCTAATTTCACTTTATATATATATATATATATATATATATATGTGTGTGTGTGTGTGTGTGTGTGTGTGTGTGTGTGGGTGTGAGTGACTAAGAACATAAGTAAGGTTACATGTTTAGGCTTTATACTATGGAATTCAACTGCAAGTTCTTTAAGGCTTGCAGAGTTAATGGTTGTAAAACCTATTTGGTTACTTTTCCATGTTAACACTAAAAGTAACTTAATAAATGAGTGAGAGTCTAAGGTTTTCACATAGGGAATAATCTGGAACTTGTTAGATAATACCTAAAAGTGGGTAGAAAGTATGCATTGAAAGATTTCTTTTATTTCATAACAGCATGTGGAGTAATTGACCATGTTGGGGTAAATTCCTTAAGTTAGATGGTTGATAAGTGATGAAATTAGAATTAAGACAAAACTTTAAATAGGAAAAGGTTTCATAAAGTTATAATTTAGGTAGGATAGAAAATAATGAAAGGGATTCAGGTTGGTTTTCTACAAAATTTAGACATTTCAATCAACCCAACATAATTGATTTTAATCCAACCGAGTCACTTGATTATTTTTGATATAGAATGGGCATCGTTCAATGAAATTGAACTTTAATCCATTCGAGTACCCTCCTACTTCAGTTATACAATTGAAATTCCTACTTTTAATTTCTAAATTTATTCCAATTCTTCTAAAATTATACAAATTTATTGGTAACCTATTTTTTTTTACAATTTGGAATATTTACTTATTTAATCTTTGATCTTGAACCCTGATATGAAGTAATGTAAAAACTTTAGTAGTGTACTCTTCTTAATGGTTTGATAAACAAATAAAATACCTCAATGTCTGGATTTTGATATGTTTGGAATTAATAATCATCTATTTGATACTTATTTAGAGTATCTCTTGTTCTATCTGTAGTTGTACTTTTAACAAAGATATATTATATGTTACCATATTGTGAAGCATATCTATTTGATGTCATTTGTTAAATCAATTAGCTTTATGCTTAGAAGCTAAATAGAATTCCTGAGCTAAGTTATAATTTGTGAATTTTTTTATCTCTTATTTATTTAAGTAATTATCTCTTTTATGAATATTATCTTATCATGTTGTAGCTTAACCTCATAAGTTTATATATGAATTACCTTCATCTCAATTATGTACATGTTTGTTTAGCCAATTATTCCTCATTCATTTTCCTTGCTTTGTAATCATTGTGTAGTATTAGAATTAATGAGTTTACCATTGTTACCATTGTATACCCTTTTAGGGGGAGTAAGGGTGTTACAACATGTACCCTTAGAAGGCCCTTATGTTCTTTTTGTTTTTTTTTTAGTGAAAAGGATAAGACAAAGAATAGAGAGTGCTTAGGCAGTGACACCATTTCATCTTTTGGTCGAAACCTACTTTTAGGGTTGATTTAATAGAGATATCCTACATGAATGATCGGTTGCTTTGCAATGGCTAAGAAATTTGACCCCATTCACCAAGCTTCGAGCCTAAAAATGCATAAGAGAATGTTTTAGGGTATTCTTATTCCATTGTTGGCAACCAATCATAATATGTGTCTTGTTGGGCACCATAAGATAGGTAAAAAGGAGTCATCACCAAATAAAACATTGAAAAATATCATTATAACCTTATGAAGAGAAAACTAGATAGAGTTCAAGACCTTACTCTTATTTATACCTTTGATTAGTACAAATGTAATTGGCCTTTTAGATTAATTATTTTATCCCTCTTTTCACACAAATAATCATACATATATAAAAATAAAGTTGCACTCAATCACATTTGGAAAGCTACAAAACACGATATATAAAGATGTCAAAATAAAATACATCTACTAAGTAATAAATAAACATAAAACCGGTGATTTATTATGGTCTCATTTAGTGGGAATATTGGTTCTCACATGCATATTTAAAAAATAGGATAAATGATCCCTCTTTTATAAGAAAAATTTCCATATTATCTATAAGATCATTTACAATATTTATAAAAATATTGTTATTTGAATGTAATTTTTATGGCATAAATATGACATTGATTCAATTATATTAATAAAAATTTCAGTTATTTAGTATAAATATTTTTATATGATATTTTTCATTTAACAATCAAAATTTTCTTTTTTATTGTATCACTAAAATAATGAATGATAATAAAAAAGAAAAAGAAAAAAAAGAAAAATAAATAAGTACATATAAAAAATGTAATGGCCTCAACACCGGGTCAGCCGTGAATAGTACTTTTCGACAGTGAATAGTGTTTCCCGGGCTTGAAAGGACACCCGAAAGTTGAAAATATTTTATTGGACCATTTGAAAGGAATAGTTATGGCGAGTCTATGGTTGAAATTTTAAGTGCATTTGAGGTCAAATAGACTTCCAAAAGTCAAAAATACGAAAAAGATAGCGAGTCAATTTCCCTAGTAGGGAATGAGACTTGATTTTGCACAAATAATTAAAAATAGTAAATGACCTCCGAATATTGCCATATTTTGCAGTTCTTAATGAAATTTTATGAAGAATATTTTGGTGTAAAAAAATGAATTTTTCGGCGATATCGACAGTTATCGAATCGGACCAATAACGGACTCCGATTGAGCCGAAAATTTATATCCTACCTATTTTTGAGGTGATAAAAATTATGAAATCAAATTTGGAGTGATTTGGAGTAAGAAAATGGGAGAAATCATTTGGGCTTTGAATTAAGTTATTATTGGGCTTTAATTAAATAGTTAAGCCCAAAACTCAACCCAAGCCCATTACACACACTTAAAGGAGATTTAAATAGATGAAAATATCTGGAACAACAGCCTCATCTCCTTCTCCACGTTTTCTTCTTGGTCAACCAACTATTCCACCATTTTTGTTAATTTTTTCTCTTCTCTTCTCTCAATTTCACACCAAATCAAGCCATCAAATAGTGATTTCTACCTTTTTAATTAAGTTTAGTGCCCTCATCTCTTCAAAAGAATGAAATCATGGTGTTTTGGTGAAGGGTAATTTCGTCCAAGATTGTTTTTGGTTGAAGAATGAAGTTTTGCTTGGCTTTAGGTGAAGAAAAATGAAGTTTAAGGAAGATTAAGCATGGAAAAAGGTAAGTGACTACCAAATCCCTTAATTTCCCATTTAATATGAATTTTTCTTGATTATGTAACTAAGATAAACATAGGTAATATTGTTAATTAATGTAATTATGATAGGGTTATTGTAATTAGGCTAGAGAAAAGATAAATGAAAAGTGAAAATGAGTGAAAGGAAATTTTTAGGGTGAAAAAGTAGTGATGGCCGAATTATTCCCTAATAGAAAAATGTGAAATTTTGCATGAAAATAATATATGATGGTCTAAATTGAATATAGTGATGATAATTGGTGCCTTTGGATTTTTAATGAATTATTGGAATTTATTTTGAAATTTTAAAGCCTATGTATTGAATATGTTCATAGTGAAAATTGTGATATAATGAGAATTAATTGATTATTTTAGTGATAAGTGGTGCTAAATAATAAATAATGCATAAATAAAATTTATTGGAATTTATTGAATTGATTGAGGTTTTATTGAAATTTTTATGTGAATATGTATAATGAAAATAATTGAATTTTAATGCATAATTGTATAAAAATGACAAACATGATGATTTAATGTGAAAATAAATTAATGTCAATGACAAGAAATAAAAAGTCAACCGACGAATGTTTCGAAATAATTATTGGGTAGTGAAAATGATAAAAGCAATGAGTTATTAGTAAATAATTCATAAATAAATAAAAATGATGGAAATAAATTAATATGTAAATAAAAGAAAGTTAAAATGAGTTTTAAAAGAAAAAGAGACTTTAATGAAAGAAAATAAAAGTTTAGGGGCAAAATGGTAATTTTGCCAAAGTAAGTAATTAACGCGTATAAATAAGTAAGAAATACTTAATAAGGGTAAAATGGTAATTTCAGAGGCCTAACGGTTTCGAAAAATAAAATTTCCGTGGTTTAAGGACCAAAATGTAATTTTACCCGAAAGTGGTAAAATAAAGAATAAAAGATGAATAATGGAGGAAATTATATAATAAAAATGAAAATAAATTATTATAATGACAAAATCGTAATTATGCATTTGAAATGAATAAATTGATAGAAAAAGTCAAATTATGCATGTTTGAGGTCTAAAATAATAAATGATATTAATTAAGTCCCTAAATGCTTAAAAGCAGAAAAAAAAGATGTGACTAATTTATTACAATAAATTAGTCAACAAAAAGTATTAAAAGAATTAATGCTTATTAAAATAATTCGCTGACGAAATAAACGTTGGCATACCGAATGATTAAAAAGTTTGAGCAGTAAAAGAAAAAGAAGTCAATCATTGAATTATTAGAGAATAATTCGCAAATGATAATATAAAAAGAATACAAAGAAAATTGTGAATTATAATGTCATAATTCATAATTTATAATATGTGCAAAAGATTGAAAAGTTTAAGTATCTGAGTGAATTATCGAAGGATAATTCACAAAAGTGACCAGAAAAAGTGAATAAAAGTTATTGAATAGTCAAGGCACGAAAGAGTGCATTTGATCAAATAATGTATAGTAATAAACAAAAGAAAAGAAATTAAAAGTTTTTAAATGTTCAAAAATGTTTGCAATGATATTGATTATGTTTGCCCTTAGCGATAGACAAGTAGTATGATTCTTGTTTTGGATATAATTTGCTAGCCATAGGGACATCTCTGTACCGCGGTGCAAGTCATGGCGACTTGCTTAGCTATGGGCGGGATCTTTGATCTCCATAGCTTCTGTAAAAGTGAAAGTGTATCTGTATCTGTTTTGCGAGACTTGATCTTTCGAGATCATTTCTCTGTCTGCTACGTGGGACCTTTGGGTCCAGTCCCGTGTATCCTTTGTGCGAAACCTGTTATATTGCACTAGGGGCACATCGAAATGAATAAATAAGTACTGTTTCATTGACTTGAATACAGAAAGTTATAACGAAACGATTTGTTTGAAATAAAATGCAAAGTCAAAATAAATCTGTAAAGATTTCTGGAAAGTGTAATTAGTAATAAAAAGAAATGTTTTATAAGAGTAAGATATTAAATCAATGTTTAGTTAAGCTTTTACAGGAAATTCGAATAAATCTTGATTTATGTGAGAAAGATAATTTTAATTAATCAGTAATGCTTGTACCATTTACCACAGTAAAGATAATGACAACTCTGGAAAATAATATTAATTTTCCTGCTTAAAGTTAAAAAGTGATGATAGTGACAAAAAGTGAACTTAATGCTTAGGTAACGCTTTTCTGAAAGATAAGTTACCTGAAAAGTAAAATGATATAAGGCATAGGATTATGCAATAAAAGTAAAGTACAAGATACAAGTTTTAATTAGATAATTAAATATGAATAATGTATATAAGAAAAAAATAAGTTTTGACTGCAAAGTACTCCAAAATGGCTATATCGCTTTGCGATGAAGCTTATAAGCCTTTTAACAGTAATGTAATTATTAGATCAAAGTTAAAGTAAAGTAATAGAATATATAGCAAAAAAGTGAAGTCAGATTATAGATTGAATAATTGACCAGTAAAGCAAGTATTAAAAGTAGTTTATTTTGGTACTAGTAAGGACACGAGTACCAATACACGTTGTTACTTAAAATGATGATTGAATTGCCATGGATAAAGGATAAAATGAAAGTACTGATAAAAAGTAAAAGTTAACGTAAAGATTAAAAGTAAATCTGATATTGATCTACCTAAAAAGATACTATAGTACAGTTAAAAGTTTAGAATAAAAGGAAATGTTTAATGAAATAAGAACAATAGAAGCATAAATTATGAAATTATGCTTATTCTTGGGAAATTCTTGGATTAGTAGTCACCACTGGGCATATTTAATGCTCAGCACGTAGTGTTTGCTGTGTGCAGGTTCTGAAGTGTTGCAGGAGCACAGTACATTGAAGGACCAGATCGAAAGAGAAGACTTTTGTGATTTTTAGTATAAGCTTTTGGCATGTATATACTTAGACTATTAAGGTAAAGGCTCGAACTATATTTAGATTGTATGTTTTTTTTGTCTTGGATGTATGGACAGTATGAGTTTCGTTATGATATTGTTTTAATTGTTATAAGATTGTTATTTGAATTCTGGAATTAATGGAAAGTACTTTAACATGTTTTGAATTGCTTGGTAAAAAAAAAAACTCACCGGTTTCGGCTAAGTTTCGTTTCGGAAAATACTGTTCCGAGAAGGGTGTTACAAAAAATCTAAAATATCTTATTGGTTTTTTACGCTATGTCTACTATAATGCACTCATAAATACACACTAATACATGAAGTGACAAAATAAAGCACACAAAATAAATAAAGTAAATGAAATAAATAAAATAAAAATCATAGGATGTATATACATAACAATATGACATACTGTGTATATATATATATTCCACTAGAATGCACTCATAAATACACACTAATGCATAAAGTGAAAAAATAAAGCACACAAAATAAATAAGTAAATAAAGTAAATGAAATAAATAAAATAAAAATCATAGGATGTATATACATAACAATATGACATATAATATAATATAATATAATATAATATAATATAATATAATATAATATAATATAATATAATATAATATAATATAATATAATATAATATAATATAATATAATATAATATAATATAATATAATATAATATAATATAATATAATATAATATAATATAAAGAACAATAGTAAAATGAGCAAATAAACACATAATAAATAGATAAAACACGTAAAATAAACAAAAAAGAGGTTAAAGAAGATGATTTTAGCCTATGACTCTATGACTAACAAGTATAACCCAGGTGCAACATGTGACTGGTGAGTAAAAATCACACCGAATTGGCTCACTTTATATAGACCTTTTGCCAAAATCGATGTTTAAAACCCTTTAAAAATAATGAAAAATAAATTAAAAATATTTAAAAAATTTAAAATAGTAATATCTTAATAGTGTTCATAAGGAAAATAACTTAAAAGAGTTTAAAATTACATTTTTAAGTTAAAATTATATTTTTAACAATTAAAGGAAGCCGTATTACTTTATTATATAATATAATAAATATTATAGATCTAAATAAATCACAAGTAAGCTGTGTAAAATAACGATTAAATCCACAACATTCAATAGTGAAAGTATATGTTTAATACGAGGTAGAAAATGAGCCAGGAGTATAAAAGGCTTCATAATATTACCTCCAGTGAGTTTCTCAGAATAACATTAAAATCGTAGTATTCTAAAAACTCTCTTTTATAGTTTTACAAGAAAAACATTCGAAAAAAGTGGATGATAAAGAGTTGATATGAGAAAGAGAAGAAAAATGGAGAAGAAAAACTAAGAAAACTTGATTTTCTTTCTTTCTTTTCCATTATTTTTTTTTCTTTCTTTCTTTTTTCTTTCTTTTCTTTCCTTTTTCCTGGCCAAAATGCACTACTTTAAATGTAGAAATATATAGGGTTTCAAATCCAAAATGGTAAGTCACCACCTTGAATCAAATAGAATCAAGGCCTAGACTCGGTCTGAGTCACGGGTTAGACTTAAGCCAAATGGGCAAAGGATTTAAGGTTGAATCATGGTAAGGACCCAGGCTAAGCATGGAAAGGAGTCCAGTCGAGTCACGACTTAGACTTAGCTGAGTCATGGCCTTGACTCAATCCTGTCCTTAATTTATCACTTTTTGACTTCTCTAACAATTTTTCGAGACTAAAAACTCAAAAATAATTTCAAAAAGGGCTTATATAATATTGATAGATCCTTAAACTTTGAGTTCTTTGTATATAAAAGAAAAAAGTCATTCTTACTAGGTAACTCTAATGAAAACCAACTTAGAACCCAATGTATACACATATCATATGGATTGGTTGGAATCAATGAAAAAGAATGGGTAAATTTGAGTAAGGTAGAATAATTCACTTCACTACAAAAGCATGGCACTTGAATTTAATAATTCTTCTTAAAATAAAAGCGAGACAAAGATTAGACACCAATTGAAAAGCCTTTTAACACGGCTGCAAAATTATCCTTTGTAATTTAAAATCAACAAGGATAGTTTAAGCAAGAAAAAACTTGAACAATTCAAGCAATACCCCTCATCATCTTTCTTCAGAGATTCTTTTATTCTACACCAAAATAAGAAATTTTTTCCTGCAACAATTAAAATCATTTAGATTTTTTTTCTAGGAAAATATGCAAGTCAGGCATTTTCTTAGGATTAAAACATATCGACATATCATTTTTCAAAAACATTTCATTCAATTCATTTAAATCACTTTTTACATGCAATAGCAAACAATTTGACAAATGTTGAATTGAAATCAAAGGGACAAAAACATTTTATTAGTTTAAGAGCAAATAATACACTTTAAATTTATGAATGAAAATATAAATTCATTATGCCGAGTTTCTTTTTTAGGATGTGTTTTTAGAAATGCTTTCTCTAAAGTCACTAAGATGCACATCTAAAGTCATTAAGAAATACATTCCCCTAAAGTTGTTAAGAAGTGTACTAAAAGTCGCTAAGAAGTGCACCCCCATAAGTCAATAAGAAATGCACGCTCAAAAGTTGTTAAGAAGCACACCTAAAGTCAATAAGAAATGTATTCCCCTAAAGTCACTAAGAAGTGCACCCCGTATATTTTATCAAGAAATACACCACCTCAAGTATTAAGAAGCACACCTAAAGTGACTAAGAAATGCATTTGAAGTCATTAAGAAATGTAATCACCTAAAGTCAATAAGAAGAGCACCAAAAAAGTCACTAAGAAGAGAACCCCCCTTTAATTCATTAAGAAATATACCCCCAAAAGTCATAAAGAAGTACACCTAAAGTTGCTAAAAAGTGAACTTAAAGTCATTAAGAAATGTATTCCCCTAAAGTCATGAAGAAAAACACTAAAAGTCAGTAAGAAGCATGATAACTTTAAGTTTTGTGTTTAATTTCAGTATACTTTTTTTTTTGTTTGTGTCTCATTTTGTGTGATTTTCAATGTTTTAAGTGTTAAATTTGTCTTTTTATGACAAATAGAATTATATGAAGATTTATCAAGTTTTGGTGTGTTTAACGGGGTAATTTTAAATTTTATGGAGAGAATTGACTTGCACGAGGTAGAGACCAAAGTGTCTTAGTTGTGTGCCTTGTAGAATCTCCAATCTGTACTATTTCACTTTAGCATATAGGAGAGACCATTTATCTAGATGGAGTCTAATTGCACTAGACCAATATCACTTATCTTGACCATGTCTAATGTAGAATTTAAAAGTTTTCAGTCTAGAAGGGGTCACTCAGTTGAGACAAAATTGTGTCAACCATGTGTTAATGCTACAATACTATTTTACCTTTATTAGACATGGTTGAGACCATTTTTCTCTGCCATATCCATTGCAAATGCTATAAAAACTGAGTTTTTATTTGGCAAAAAGGGAGAGTAACAACTATTTTAGATCTAGGTTTTTCTTCTTCCATTTTCTAAGGTTTTTTTTATCTATTTTCTGCAGAAGTAACTTTGATTAGATTTATTTAAATGCAAGTTTTAGATTTGATTTATTTTCAATTCAAGTTTTAGAGTTAGATTTAATTTTATGTAATTAGTTTTAGTTTTATCTTTCATTTTGCTGAAGAGTTTGAGGAGAAAGCTTAGACTCAACTTGGAGTTTCATCAACTACAATGGGCTTCTAGGTTTCCTCTTTCCCTTTTCCTTTTACTTTATTAATGTTTATTTGTACTTTTATTGCTAAGGGACCTATGAATCCTAATACTTATGCAATGGATTGAACTTATTTTTGATATATATATGTCTAAATGTTTTGTTCTTCATTGGGTTTATTCATTATCTATTTTATTGAGTATTTGAGCATTTTACTTATTGAGGTGAATGATTATTTTGCTTGATTGGAATGGGTATTTGTATACTCTATTTGAGCTTTGTATGAGCTATGAATCAAGGGATGATTATGAAATGGAGGCTTTAAGTTTATGGCTTGTGTATTGTTAATTTCAAAAATAGTTGAAGGATAGACATGTATTGAAGTAGTAAGTTTAGAATGGGATACTAGTTCACATCAAGGTCTTGGGACCTATGCTCATGCTGGTTATTGGGTAAATTCTGAAATGGGATATCACATAGTTAGAGTAGTAGACTCTATAATGGGATATTAGGAAATTTGAAGGATTGTCCATATTTAAGACATATGATTCTTTAGGCTTAAGTTTATTGCATTGTGTATAGGGAGGAGTATAGTACCTTATCATTTTTTTAATTAATGTTTGAATATTTATTTTAATTAAGTTTATTAATTATTTATTTTGTTAATTAGATTTAAGATGCTCTTAATTGAAAACTTAGGAATTTTTCATATATTAATTTCACTCCTCTTTAGATATCTTACTGAATAGCCCTTTATCCCTTAGGTTTGATATTCGTGAGGTTAAAAATACCACACTTTATTACCTATCGATCTAGTGCACTTGTTAGAGATAGCAACAAGTTTTTGGTGCCGTTATTAGGGATAAATGGTGTTATTTGTTTAATTTCTCTATTTGAGCTTTGTCTGAGATTTTATTTTTCTTTGTTTTTGATTTGGTGTTATTCTTTATAGAAATATTATGATGCATTTTTAAATGATGCATGATTCTATCCAAGATGATGAAGTTGTTCTTTTAAGAGCGCAAATAGAAGAGTTTGGGAGACAAATTCAATAGTTGCAATACTCGCATCAACCTTCAAATGTACTTGTCACCATCTTTTGAAGATCCATGCTCATAATGGATATTGCAAGAGTCAAGTGCCTCTAAAATTCAAGTTCTCATTAACTTGCTTGCAAGCAAGGAGAAGCAATTTAAAGCTAAAAGAAAAGAATGGAAGGCTATAATTAATTCTCAAGAGAAGAAGATGAAAAATTAAGAGCCCTAATTGTAAATTAAGAGAATTTGTTAAAGATCAAGAGCATCTATTGAGAGATCGAGAATCAGGATTTAAAAATTTGGAATCCAAGTTGGAATTCTTGAGTAATTATATGGAGAATCAAAATGATGGTGATAATAAGGAGGAACTAAGTAATGCATAATATGTAGACAATGTAGAAATCAAGTGTGGGGTGCATGAGCTTAGAGAGGAACCAATCATTGCTAAAGATAAGACATGCAGCTTGGAGAATGAGTTTAAATCTCTTATGAAGAATTCTTCACCAAAAGAGCAAGAATGGTTAAAATCTCAAGTGAAAGAACTGAATTCAATCCACTTGAAGAGTCTATTAAGGCTAGAAGAGCAAGAGGAGTATGTTTATAAACAATCCAAGGTGGAGGAGTACTTCATTGAAGATATGGTGTTGTTCACCTTGGTGAATTTTGATAAGTTTCTCCAATTGATTGGGGAAAATGAGGAACAGAGTTCAGAGCAAAAAATATTTAGATCACAAACTTGGCCTCTAGACAGTAATAAGAGCCAAGTTATGACTCATTGAACAAGAACTAATTCTCTCCCCTTACTTTTTAGCCAGTTGTTTATTTTGTTGTTTGTTTATACTGTTAAGGTTTTTAGTTTTTATGTGTGTTTTTGCTAATTGTGTGGGTGATTCATTTAAGCATTGAATTTTGTATGAATAAGATTATAAATATGTGTGTTAATGTGCATGAAAATGGGCGTAAAACTTGAAAAATTTGCAAAAATTTTGGTGCACACGACAAAGGCCAAATTGGCTCAGCCATGTGCCAAGTGCATTTTTAGTTCCAAATGAGGGCACAAGGTAGAGACCAAATTGTCTCAGCCACGTGCAAGGTGCATTTTATTTGAAAAATGGTGCACTCAGCTGAGACCATTTGTCTCAGCCGTGTGCCACATCTTTTGGCATTTTGTACCATTTTCTCCTCTTCTCATCTATATTTTCAATACAAGCACTCAATTCCTTATGCATTGCATCAAATTTGGCATGATGAACATGAACTCACCTCATTTAGCTATTTTTTGAATTAATTTTATATTTTATTTTACTTTGTTGTTGGTTTAGTTTTAATTTTATATTTTATGTTATTATTTTGTTATTTCTAGTTTTATTTTTAGTTATGCTTTGATTTTAGTTTAGTTGTGATGTTTGTTTTTTTTTATTGTTATTACATACTTTTACATCATAGTTATTTTACCCTTATAGTTGTCCATGTTGTGAACAATCTTGAACTTAGAATTAAAATGCCTTGTTTAGATAAATTGGAATAGCAAGAGAGTGGTTAGTTGTTGAATGAATTTTTCTTTTTCGATTAGTTTCAATTAGATTAATACTAGTAGGTCTCCTAATAAATGTGCACTTGGGTCTAATTTTGAAAATAATAAAAATTAGTGCATAAAGGTGATTGAGTAAGAATTTTAGAGTGCTAGAACCTTCCTTATCACCCTTCGAAGCAAGTAAATGACTTAAAATGAGATTAGAAATTACTTAGGCAATATTTTTATTGATCTACTTTTAAAAAGACCTTTTGACCAACCTATGCTGCATAATATCCCTTCCAAGCCATTTTAAGTCTATTTGAACATTCTAATTGCGTGCTAATTCTATGTTTGTTGATTACACTTGCATTTTAATCCCTTAAACCTAAAAAGCCCTTGTCTTACCCTTTTTGAACTTACCCTTCTATAAATAGGTGAGATAAGTTTTTTCTTAGGAAGTGCTAGTGATTAAAGGGTTATCCTTCAATTGTTAATTTCTAGAGTTGGGGATACATTGCCAATATAAAGTGAGATTGAGACAATTTTCATAATGTAGTTCCTTTTTAAGAAGAATTTGTGTGAGTCCCTACTTATCAATTGTAAAATTGGTTGCTCTAGTTGTTCTTCAAAAAGAAGCTAGCAATCTTGGTTTCATCCAAATGTGGGGTACTTTATGTGTAGAGGAGAAGGATTTTAAGCTCTTTAAACATTAATTGGGTTATAATCTTAGTAAGAAATGTAGAGAAGATTTTTCTTTTTATTTATGCTTTTTTCTTGAAAAATGTTCTACATTTTTTGATATCTAAAGTTGTGCAATGATTATGAGTGAATAAAGGAAGAGTTAAAGTCTTATTTTTAGGAGAAAAATGGTGAGCTGAGGTACAAAAGGTCATTCCAAATTATGTATCTTAAGCCTTTTCTTGATAGCCATACCTTTGCTGTATTATAACCTTTTTATTTCTAAGGATCTTATCTTGTTAAAAGTTATGTGCGGAGATAAACTTTGGGTTCTAGTGCTAAAGGAGAGTCTTATGGCATCTCTTGAATTTCAAGAGCAAAATAGAGTGTACAATCTTTTGTACATGAATTATTTTTTCAGTTGTCAGATTATGATATAAATTTTTATTTTAAAATTTATTTTAAATTGCTTTGGCCTAGCACAAACACATAAGGAGATTAGCTAGTATGGTCTAGTTAAGTCTTTTCAAGTTAGGATTTCATTAAGTGACTTCTACTAAAGTGTTGTTCTAATTTTTCTAAATTTGTGTTTTCTTTCTTGGTGTTTGAGTATGTGGAAATAAGGTTGTTCATTTGCTCGAGGGCAAGGAAAAGCTATGTGTGGGGTATTTGATAACTATAAGTTTTGAATTTAATTTCAATATATTTTTGTTTGTGTTTATGCCTCATTTTGTATGATTTTCAGTGTTTTAAGTGTTAAATTTATCTTTTTAAGCCAAACAGAATTATATTGAGATTTATCAAGTTTTGGTGTGTTTAATGAGGTAATTGTGACTTTTATGTAGAGAATTGACTTGCACTCGGCAAAGACTAAAGTGTCTCAGTTTTGTGCCTTGCAAAATCCCTAATCTATATAGTTTCACTTTAGCACTCAAGAGAGACCATTGTTCTCGTGGAGTCCAAGTGTTCTTGGCCGAGACAATTCATCTCAGTCATGTCCAATGCAAAATTCGAAGGCATTCAATCCAAAAGGGGTCACTCGGCTAAGACCAAATTATCTCAGCCGTGTGTTGATGCTACGGTATTATTTTACCCTAATTGGACTCGACTAGACCATTTATATCCACTATGTCCACTGCAAATGCTATAAAAGCTAAGTTTCTATTTGGCAAAAAGAGAGGGGAGCAACTATTTTATATCTAGGATTTTCTTCTTCCATGTTTAAGGGTTTTCTATTTATTTTCTATTGAAGTAACTTAGATTAGATTTATTTCAATGTATGCTTTAGATTCAGTTTATTTTCAATACAAGTTTTAGAGTTAGATTTAATTTTCTGCAATTAGTTTTTATTTTATCTTTTATTTTTCTGAAGAGTTGGAGTAGAAGGCTTGGATTCAACTTGGAGCTTCATCAACTATAATGGGCTTCGGGGTTTCCTCTTTCATTTCTCCTTTGACTTTATTAATGTTTAATTTGTGATTTTATTGTTAAGGGACCTATGAATCCCCATATCTATGTAATGGGTTGAACATTTTTTTGATATATGTATGTATAAATGTTATGTTCTTCAGTGGGTTTATTCATGTATCTATTTTATTAGGTATTTGAGTATTTTACTTATTGAGGTGAATGATTATTTTGCTTGAATTGAATGGGTATTTGCATACTCTATTTTAGCTTTGTATGAACTATGAATCAAGGGATGATTCAGGAATAGAGGCCTTAAGTTTATTTTTTTTATATTCTTAATTTTAGAAATAGTTGAAGGATAGATAGGTATTGAAGTAGTAAGCTTTAGAATGGGATACTAGTTCATATCAAGGTATTAGGACCTACACTCATGCTGGCTATCAGGTAAGCTCCAGAATGGGATATCATGTAGTTACAGTAATAGGCTCCAGAATAGGATACTAGGAATTTAGATTGGTTGTCCACATTTAAGACATATGATTCTTTACATTTAAGTTTATTGCATTGGGTATCGGAATGAGTATAGTACTTTGGCAATGTTTTTAATTAATGTTTTAATATTTAGTTTAATTCACTTTATTATTTGTTTATTTCGTTAATTAGATTTAGGACACTCTCATTCGAAAATTTAGGAATTTGTTTCAGATTAATTATGCTCCACTTTAGATATCTCTTTGAATAGTCTTTTATCCCTTGGGTTTGATATTCAAAGCTTTTAAAAATACCTCACTTTATTACTTATCGATCTAGTAAACTTGCTAGAGATCACAACAAAGCGCACCCCTATAAGTCATTAAGAAATAAACCCTCAAATGTTTCTAAGAAATGCACCTGAAGTTATTAAGAAATGAACTCTCAAAAGTCGATAAGAAAGGCACCGAAATCATTAAGAAATGTACATCTCAAAAGTAACTTAGACATGCACCCTAAGTTGAAAGTAGTTGTAGATCCTCCTTAAAATGCTAATAACTAGCACACCCCTAGGATGACAATATTCATTTCTTTTCCCTCAGATGACAATAGGTATTATAGGTGCACTATAAGACAACAATAGTTACACTTCAAGGTGACAACCATCTCACCCCTGAGATGCCAACTAACACACACTTAAGACAACAATAATCCTAACGTCCTTCCTAAGATGACAATAGTGGCACTTATCCCTTAAATGCCAATGGACACATTATAAATCAACAATAGTTACACTTTAATACAATATCTAATGCACCCTTAAGAACCCAACCGGTGCTGTAAAACTCTGAATCCTACCCTAGTAAGAATATGACACTTTTCATAAGAATGTGTGTGTGTGTGTGTGTGTGTATATATATGTAGTGAATAATAATGGTTAAGCAAGTTTGTGTTTAGTTAAGATATAGACATCATTAAGATAAAAGTTATTGTTGTGAAACACATCGAATCTTGCCTAAATTCAGATTCACTCTCGAATAGGGTCCAAGACCAAATGAGGTTAATAAAGTTCATAGTTTGGCCACTTCATAATATAAAAGATTTTTGACCCAATCCTATTATTGATGGTTAAACTATGATGGCATTTAAGTGGATCCAAAAGGATGGAATTATAGAGTTGCCACCCAACAAAATGTTGGGAAATGAATCTAACGTTCGATGTGCAAATGAAGATGGTGTTCAAAACATCATTCTTACTTATGCCCTGATTAGAAATTTTATAAACAGTTTTCAATATTAACCTAATCTCCCTTCACACTGTTGGATTTTAACGGTTACATGCATCATATACATGAGCGAAATTTTAAAATTTTTTAACCATTAGATCTGATCTTGCCATGAATACACAATATAACTATATGAGAATAAGAAAAATCACCTTTGATTTTTGTTGAACAGTTGATTTAACTTTGCACCGGGTTGTCGCAAACCACAGTGTCCAAAATCGAACACCTCCAATAAGTAATCCACACTAGAGAGGGATAAATTGAACCAACAAATTGGTGTTTAACTAGGGCTGGCCAAAATTCCAAGAAGCTAGCTTGGAGTAGGCGCAAAAAGGAGAGAGAGATTAGAGAAAAAGACTTTCTTTTTGTTTTAATAACTTAACCCTAATTCCTCATCAGTTGGCCTTTTATAGTTAGGTTAAAATTCCAACTCCTTGATGAGATTGGGCTCTTTAAAATTGCTGGAGAATTATTAATTGGGCCTCTAGAATTAATTATAATCATTTGGGCTTAATTAAATCCAATTTAAACCTTTTCATAAAAGACTATGCACAAAACCCACAAACGAGGCCCTTTGTGCAACTAATTGGATTTAAATACCCAAATGGATTCCAAATCCAACCAAATAAAATATTTGAGTTCCATAACACTTATGTAACATATATAAATTAATTTGGTGCATGAAATAGGCCATTAAGGCCTTTTATTCTGAACTTGGTGTGTGGCCCTTACAGAAGGGCTTTTGCCAACTGCTTCATTCCTCTAGCCCTTAATAATTCTTCCAATCGACTTATTAATTATTATACCAGTCCTATAACACTTATAGTAGTCCTATAACACTTATAAGACAATAATAATTAATTATGAAATACATTATTTCAATTAGGTCTAATTTACAGAACATTTCTCAAAAGTTCCGCGGATAATTTTATTTGATCATAATTAATCAAAATCTTTAATTAATTATTATCATATTCACTTCTTTACCTTCATAATAATATCAAATATTATTATCCTTGTCATTTTACTATTTTACCCTTTTCTTTATATATGTGTGACCTATTGGGTTCCTGTCCATGTTGGCAGTATAATATGTAATTGTGAGTTCTATTCAAAACTCACATGGTTTAAATTTAAATCATTTTATCAATCCCCATTGATATTTTTGATACATCATTATACAAGTCATGATTGGCCTCTAGCTAGGCATCATGAATACCCAAATGTCAGGAAAGTCATGTGGTTTGACTATACCCTTCCATAGAAACAATTACCGTGCAATTACTCCTTTCACCACTCTTATCGCAATTACATTCTGAGTATGGATTTCTGTTAACTCATATAAATATAATTATGTATGTTCTATTAATTTAACCATTTTTCCCAAAATGCCCTTCATGGATCTCTATCCATCTTGGCATATTACTCTGGCCAGAGATTCTCTGAACAAGGCAATCATAGAAACATGCGAGATACTTCCCTTGTTAAATCTGGGATGGTGAATCCTTTGTCAATCACTCAACTATCTTCAAGTAGGCCATGATATACCCAATCTCCAAACTATGTTCACTCCCAGTTGGAAGTAATCAATTATGGAGGTCAAAGTATACCACTTGCTACTTAAGATAACTTTAGTGATCTCAAGTCTAAGGATACTTGCACAACCGCTATGAAGAGATTCCTCACTGACATAGATTTTAATATCCATGTAAGGATTCTCTTTATAGGTCTCCAATGAACTTGTTCTTCTAACAAGCATCCACATGTTAGCTTTGATTATCTTCCATAATCACAGTTATGAGAACCACTGCTTTAACCATTCAAGAAGAATAACATGTGCTAGTCTGTCCGAATTAACAATGTCCTATCTTGTTAATTCTATGACTAGGGATATTTGGATATTAACACATTTGCATGCAATAGACGTCTCACATCATGAACACCTTCATGATTGCCTTTGCACTGTGTTTATAATATCTAGGACTTCATTTATTAATTTAAGATTTACAAACTCATGTATTTAAACATAGCATTAATAAATGAATGATGCCTTTTATTAAGAATATAAATTTCATACATATGAAAAACATCCCTATTACATGGCTCTAGGGCATACTCTCTAACAATCTCCCACTTGCACTAGAGCCAATCACTCATATGTCTCAGACCCATGCTATTTATATGTTGATCATGCTTAATCTGGGATAATGTTCGCCACATTGTCATCTGTGGGAACCCTTTCTATTTTCACATCATTTCTAGCTACTATTTCCCTTATGAGATGGTAGCATCTAAGAACATGCTTGGATCGCTGATGAGATCGTGGTTCCTTTGCTTGTGCAATGGTTCCATTGTTGTCACAATATAAAGGAATCGGATCAACAATGCTAGGTACCACTCCTAGTTCAGTTATGAACTTTTTGATCCAGACTGCTTCTTTGGCTACTTCTAAAGCAGCAATGTACTCAGCTTCTATCGTGGAATCAACAGTTGTTTCTTGTTTGGAACTTTTCCAACTAACTGCTCCTCTTCCCATTATGAACACATAACCAGACTATGATTTACAATCATTTTGTCAGATTGGAAGCTGGCATCTGTATACCCATTTCCTTCCAAACTGCCCTCTCCATATACCAAGAATATATCCTTAGTTCTTCTCAAGTACTTAAGGATATTCTTGACAGCTGCCCAGTGTTCCTCTCCAAAATTGGATTGGAATCTGCTTGTGACACTTAAAGCAAATGCTACATCTGGACATGTACATAACATAGGATACATGATAGAACCAATTGCAGATGCATATGGTATTCTATTGATGCTCTCTCTATCCTCTAGTGTCCTGCAGACACATAGACTTAGAAAGGTGTTTCCCGTGGAACATGGGTATAAACCCTTTCTTAGAGAGATCCATATTGAACCTCTTCAATACTTTATCTATATATGTACTCTGAGAAAGACCTAGTAACCTATTGGATCTATCTCTATAGATCCTTATTCTCAGAATATATGATGCTTCTCCAAGGTCTTTCACGGAGAATTGGTTGGATAACCATATTTTAACAGTTTGGAGAATAGAAATGTCATTTCCCATGATCAATATGTCATCCACATATAGAACTAGTGATTGGGGATTTAATTGAACCCTTAGTCACACTAGACTGCGTATAGAGTGAGTAGGGTATCGTTCCAAAGGGAACGGGTTAAATTTTATATTGATGTAACAACAAGTAAATGGGTAGGTAACAATTTCAATTAAAATCACACAATTAATGTAATACTAAACTACTTAAAATATATTAAGTTAATTTTGGATAATAGATTACTTAAAAGATGGGATGAACACACATTATAACCAAATAAAACAAGTTCATCTTTGAATTAATTAACAATTGTATGAATGATATGAATGGAGAATTTAGCCAAGATTCTTTAAAGCAATTCTCATTGTCAATAAAGAATGTTCTTACTTAGAGTCTATAAGCATTCTCATGTCATTATAGAGATAAATAAAAACCATGAAGTTCTATGCCAATTCTTTAACCCCTTAAAGTGAATTCCTTATCTCTAAGTGAATTCAATGCTTTAAGTAAATTCATTTAACTTTCCATCAAAGAATTCCAACTCTCATTGTGAATTAAATGACTAACATACTTAATATGGTGATCAAGCATACTAAGCAAATCAAAGCACTTAAACAAACTTAAATCATACTTCATACATAAATAAAATAAACATTCAATAGACAAAGATAAGTAGATGAATAACAACTTAAATTAAATAGTTATAATGTATCAAAAGAACTTAGCCATAAACAAAATTACAATAAAGATGAAATAAGAGACAAGAAAACATCACTCCCCAGGGTTTACTTTCTATTTAAACCTTCTGATATATCTCTTATTTCTTTGGCTTTGTTTTTTTGTCATCCTTTAAAACTAAGTAAAACAAAAAATCCAAAACAACTAAAAATGTTCTTAAGAAAATAGTCAAAGAAATCTTTAATTTTTCTCCATCCTCTATCTAGAGTTTTTCTGCCATATATATATATATGTCTTGACTCTACAGGTATGTCTCTTAATAAGTCACGAAAGATTGCTTTTGAAAGTACACAATGTATGGCTGAAAACTCAAGTGCAGAAAATACAACGTTTGGGAAACAGCATCTTGTTCGACTCGTGAATGCCTTCACGAGTTGTGATCTTCAGTGGCTCTTGAGCACCATCCCGACTAGTGAAGCTTTGTCCTGAGTCGTGATTCCCTTCATGACACGTGATCCTGATGTCGAGTCGTGAGCTTCTTCTTCACTGCTTCACTCATGAATATGTCTTGTGAATCCTTGTCCGAGTCGTGATCCACTTCACGACTCGTGATCTTCTTCTTCGAAATTTCACCATCTTCTTCATTTTCTTCACACTTCACCAATGTTAACCTAAAAACAAACATAAACACATAAATTGGACATAAACACATAAAAACACATATAATATTATATACTTACTACATAAATAAGAGAAAAACACACATAAAAAGATAGACATTTTACATGATATCAAATTCCCCCACACTTAAACCTTGCTTGTCCCCAAGCAAGTGAAAAGTGAGAAAATTTAATCTCAAGTCAAACTAAGTAAGTTACATTATAATGTATTGCTCAATTGTCACTTAAGATAAGATTGATATGAATTCAAACACCTTAACACTCAAAATATTAGTACATCAAGACTTAAAACATGCATCTTTGAATCATCAAGTCATCTAAATTTACTAAATTCAACATCAAGAATATAAAGTCTCAAGACTAACCATGCTCAAGAGAGAATAGTGATCATAAAGCCTAAGATCCTAAGACTACAGTTGCCTTTTTGGACAATTAAAAAGCACACATAACGTTAAACCCATCTCATGGCATTTTTAGACTATGTTTTTCATCTTTTTCTTTTTTCTTTTGCATGGGTATACTTTTAAACTTTATCCCATGAATAGCAAGAGAATTAGTAATGGGTGCGTTTTATGCTCCATCCTATACTTGATTAAACTTTTGAGTATGCATCTTGCTTTATTGTATTTATTTTCATTATTTTTCTTACTTTCTTTCTTTTTCTTATTTTATTTTTTTACTAGTCCTCATCCATTATTGAAAGGCCTAAAGGTAAGTATTATGGCTATAGTTTCCATGAAGCAACTAAAATCCTAAAATCTTAGGCTAAATGAGCATATTCTAACCTTAAAGCATAGTTAATGAAGAGACTAAATAACCTAAAATGTTGAAAGAAGTAAAAAGAGATAACTTAAAAACATAAAACACATGCCAAAAGCTTGAAAAACTAATCAAATGAGTATAAAAAGTAAATGAATCTTCATAACAACCTATATTTCATACAATATGAGCAATACTTATAATAAAACTCACTATAAAAGTTAGTCTACGTAAAGAAAAAGATAAAAAAACAACACACACATATAAGTGCTCCCCCACACTTAGAACACACATTGTCCTCAATGTGGAGAAACAAAACAAACACACAAACAAAAAGAAAATCAAAAATAAACAAAAGCAGAGAGGAAACAAAACTCCCCTCAAATTCATGGTGAAGGTGGAGGCGAAATAACCACATAGCCCAACTGGGCAATGAAAGCGTCCACCTTGTGTTTAAGGCGGCGTTGACTATGAACCAATTGACTTGTGGTTTGTTCCAATGAAGCCAACTGACTTTGGATGGTGGATTGATTGTGTAGCAATTGATTGAACATGGAAGTGGTGATATTCGAAGAAGATCCAGCAGTTGGTGTGAAAACAGGTGAATCACTAGGTGTACCCTCCATAGGATCATCACTAGGCCCTTGCTCCGTTGGTCTTGAGTCATCCAAAGTACTTTCCATATTAGCCACATGTGGAGTAGAAGTACTAGGAAGTTTCTTCCAACAAGAACGATATATAGGTGGTATGTATTGAAAGGAATTGTTAGTGACTTCTCCTCGTACAAACAAATGCTTAAAAAAATATATGCATGGAAGTACACCATTATAAATACGCAAATCAATATCAATGCCCCTAGCAATAGTAGCAATAACATGTCCATGTGTAATAGGGGACTCCGGACGATTAACACAATTCAATAATTGGTTGAAAATCCAATAAGACCAACATATAGACTTACGGTTATACACACACCACATCAAGAAAAGTTCATGACTTGAAACTCGATTAAATTCACGCTTGTTGAAGACAATGGAGGCAATAATCTTATGCAAAATCTAGTATTTCAAGTTCGATATAAACATGGATTTAGCCTCTCTAGCCCTATATGGTGTAGTTAAACCAGTAAGAAAGTTCCAAAAATCATTAGGCCTATAACTCGTAGGAGGAGTACATAATCCATTTGGGCTAAAGCCAAAGATACGATGCATCATGAAATAAGTAAGAGTATGATCAACACCATTCAAACGAAAGTCTACAAGCCTAGGATTATCAGCATTTTCTTTAAAATTTGTGTAAAATTCCAAGACTAAGTTAGGGTAGAATGCTCATGCATATTAACAAACCTCAAGAGACCACATTCAGACAACATCTCATTCACTTCATCAAGAACACCCACACATTCAAGCAAAGAGTTAGGAAAATACTTACATTGAGATTTTGCTCTATCTTTTAAAACAAGGAACCTGTTACCTTCATGAATTGAGGAAAGAGGGAATGGTGAACCAAAGTCTATCTGTAAGCTCTGAAGTGGTGGTTCATCTCCTCCTTGCTGACCCCTTGATGTTGAAACGTTCTTTGTCCTTACCATGGTTGTGAAAGAGAAAATGAAACAGAGAAGCACTTGTGTAACGTGAATGCAAGGAAAGGAAAAGAGAAGAAGATGTTGCAGAGAAGAGAAAACAAAGAGACAAAAATAAATGGAAGTTACAGTAAAAGAGCAAGAAGTTACGAGAAGAGTAAAAGAAAGAGAATGTAAAAAAAATAGAAAAGGAAACCGACTACAGTTTTTATAGAAGAATGAGGGAAAAATGAAAAGGTATGTCATTTAAAAACCCTAATTTGAATTTATAACCGTTCCCTCTCTTAAATGTAAGTTAATAAAGGGTAGTTAAGCAAATTAAAAACCACTAATACTCTGAATTAAAAGAAATAAAATTGAAATAAAGAAATAAAAATGAAATAGAAATAAAATTAGGAAGTTAAAAAAATCGCGACTCGTAACTTCTTGAACAGGGCTTCACGAGTCGGCCTGTACCTCACGACTCGTGAAGATAAGGCATTTTGTGTTGAGGAAGCAATGGTCACGACTCGGCAAGAATCTCACAACTTGTGAAAGAAGTAGGGATAGACAAAAATGGAAATCATCACGAGTCGGTATGTACTTCACGACTCGTGAGCCCTGCGCCTCTGTATTACACGTAATACCCTTCACGACTAGTGAGTTTGCTCATGATTGAATAAATAAAGCCTCTGGAATACTCGTGAACACAGTCACGAGTCGTGAGGCACTTATGAACATGATGTATTTCTCTGCAAAATCTTAACAACTTGATCCAAAAATTAAAGTAACAAAGAAGAATAAGGTAGGGAACATAAAAACTATATAAAACACATAATGTAGTCTACAATCAAACTAAAAAATAAATAAATTCAAACTAAAAGAACTAAGGAAAAACAAAAATCATATTAGGAGTATGCAAAAGAAGAATTCATCAAAGAAACTTTGTGAGTAGTAATCAATGCGTCACCAATTAAATAAGGCTTTAATCTATATCCATTAACCTTAAAAACCTCCCCTTTATCATTAGCAATATCAACAACCCCATAAGAAATAACTTGAACAACCTTGAAAGGTCCTGACCATCTAGACTTTAATTTTCCAGGAAAAAGCTTCAATCGAGAATTATACAACAAAATCATGTCACCAACTTGAAATTCTTTCTTTAGTACATGTTTATCATGCCATGATTTAGTTCTTTCTTTATATATCTTAGCATTTTCATAGGCATTCATATGAAGTTCCTCTAACTCCTGTAATTGAAGCAATCTCTTCCTACTAACTTGTTGCATATCAAAATTTAACACCCTAGTTGCCCAATAAGCTTTATGTTCAATCTCAACCGGCAAATGACAAGACTTACCATAAACCAATTGATAAGGTGTAAGACCTATAGGAGTTTTGAAAGCTGTTCTATATGCCCAAAGAGCATCATCTAACTTAAGTGCCAAATCTTTTCTTGACCTAGAGACAGTTTTCTCTAAAATCCACTTAAGCTCTCTATTGCTAATTTCAACTTGTCCACTAGTGTGGGGATGATAAGGTGTGGCAATTTTATGAGTCACATTATATTTTCTCAATAATTGCTCTATAACTTTATTGCAAAAATAAGACCCACCATCACTAATAATGGCCCTAGGTGTTCCAAATCTAGGAAATATAACTTTCTTAAGCATCTTCTTAACCACCTTAGCATCATTAGCAATGGTTGGAATTGCTTCTACCCACTTAGATACATAATCCACCATAACTAAAATATACCTATTCCCTAAAGAACTAGAAAATGGTCCCATAAAGTCCATACCACAAGCATCAAACAATTCAACTTCTAAAATACCATGTAAAGGCATTTCATTCCTCCTGGACAAATTTCCAATTCTTTGACACTTATCACAACTTAATACAAAGTCCTTAACATCCTTAAACAATGTAGGCCACCAAAAACCAGCTTGTAAAACCTTAGAAGCTGTCTTAGAAACCCCAAAGTGACCACCTACAGCATAAGAATGACAATGAGCTAATACTTCACCAACTTCTTCATGAGGAAGACACCTCCTAATCAATCCATCAGCACATCTCCTATATAATAAAGTTTCTTCCCAATAGTAAAACTTCACATCATGAAGGAATTTCTTCCTTTGCCTATAATCTAAACCATAAGGAAGCATACCACTTACTAGGTAGTTTGCTATATCGGCAAACCATGGAACTTCCTTAGAAACCACACTAAAAAGATGTTCTGCACGAAAAGATTAATCAATAGGTACCCCATCATCATTATCTTGCAAAACACATTGGGTCAACCTAGATAAATGGTCCGCAACTAAATTCTCCTTCCCCTTTTTATCTCTTATTTCCCAATCAAACTCTTGTAACATTAAAATCCATCTCAACAATCTAGGTTTAGCATCTTTCTTACTCAAAAGGTACTTAAGGGCAGCATGATCAGAATAAACAATGACTTTTTGCCCTACAAGATAAGCCCTAAATTTATCAAACGCATATACAATAGCCAAGAGTTCTTTTTCAGTTGTTGAGTAATTAATTTGGGCATCATCTAGTAACTTGCTAGCATAATAAATAACAGAAGGCTTCCTATCAATCCTTTGGCCTAAAACAACCCCTACCGCATAATTACTAGCATCACACATCAATTCAAAAGGTTGATCCCAATTTGGTGGTTGTAACACCGGTGAAGTAACAAGAGCATGTTTAAGAGTTTCAAAAGATTTAAGACATGCCTCATCAAAATGAAAATCAACATCTTTACCTAGCAACGTGCATAAGGGTTTAGCTATCTTAGAAAAATCTTTGAAAAACCTCCTATAAAAACCAGCATGGCCTAGAAAGCTTCTAACATCTTTAACATTTTTAGGAGGAGGCAAATTAGCAATTATTTCAATTTTAGCTTTATCAACTTCAATCCCCCTATTAGAAACTAAATGTCCTAAAACAATGCCCTCTTGAGCCATAAAATGGCACTTTTCCCAATTTAAAACCAAACCATGCTCCATACATCTATCAAGCACCTTAGAAAGATTAGATAAAAAATCCTCATAAGTAGTGCCATACACACTAAAGTCATCCATGAAAACTTTTACACATTGATCAATAAGATCGCTAAAGATAGAAAACATGCATCTTTGAAATGTAGCTGGTGTATTACACAAACCAAAAGGCATTCGCCTAAATGCAAAAGTTCCATATGGGCATGTAAAAGTTGTCTTAGATTGGTCATGTGGATGAATTGGTATTTGATAGAAACCACTCAACCCATCAAAGTAACAAAAGTAAGAAAAATTAGCCAATCTTTCAATAACTTGATCAATAAAGGGTAAAGGAAAATGGTCCTTTTTTGTGGCCTTATATAACTTCCTATAGTCCACACACATACACTAACCCGTGATAGTCCTAGTAGGAATTAAATCATTGCTATCATTACGAATTACAGTTAAGCCACCCTTCTTAGGGATAACTTGAATTGGGCTCACCCACTTGCTATCACTTATAGAATAAATTATGCCATTATCAAGCAATTTAATTATTTCCTTCCTCACAACCTCTTTAAGATTTGGATTAAGCCTTCTTTGACCTTCAATAGACGGCTTAGAATCCTCCTCTAACAAAATCCTATGCATGCAAACTTTAGGTGCAATTCCTTTTAAATCATTAATTGAATATCCCATAGCATTTCGATGAGCAAGTAAAATACCACGTAAAGCATCCACATCATGCTTAGCAATTGATGAATTAATAATGAATGGCAATTGAAAATTTGCATCTAGAAATTCGTACCTTAAGCTTATTGGTAGTGGCTTGAGTTCAAGCTTGATTTCCTCCTTAGATAACTTTGATGACATATCCTCATCCTTTCTCAAAGACTCAATTTTTGAGAATCTTCCTTGGAAAGGATATGAGGCAACTTGCAAAACTTCATCACAACTTTCATTCAAACCATAAGGTGCAATAGGGTTTTGATTCACACAATCATGCACAACACTATTAATACACTCATCAAGAATATCATAAGAATCAATTCTATTTACCACCTCTATTGGTGAAGGTTTAATCATCCCAAAAACATTAAACTCAATTTTTTCACCATTAACCTCAAGAGATATTTTACCATTTTTCATATCAAAAACAGCCCCGGCAGTAATTAAGAATGGCCTACCAAACAAAATAGGAATTTCAGGATCTTCATCCATTTCTAACACAACAAAATCAGCAAGAATCACAAATTTATCCATTTTTGGAATATTTTCTAATATACCTATAGGGTGTGAAATAGACTTATTCGCCATTGATAAGCACATATTAGTAGGCTTTAATTCACCTAAATCAAGCTTTTTATAAATTGAGTAAGGCATAAGACTAACACTAGCACCCATATCACATAGAGCCTTAGCAAAATATGTACCACCTATAACACAGGGAACCGTGAAACAACCAGGATCCTTTAGCTTAGGTGGGTATTTAGAATACATAGCCTTAGATTCTTCTACCAAAGAAACATACCCATATTCTTCAAGTTTACCCTTATTATCATTTTCACTCACATCCCCAACATGATCATCATTCACAATAATATTCTCATCACTTTTACTATTACTCTCAATCTTTTTCCCACTCCTTAACATAATGGATTGAACCGATTCATGAGGCAAAAACTCAGGTTGACTTGGTAACTTGCCTAAAGGTTTAGCACTAGAAGTGGCTTGTTGAGCCAATTGGTTTTCAAGCATCTTATTATGAGTGACAAGTTGATCAATTTTAGTGCTTATTTGCCTAAATTGTTCCTCATTTTGCTTGTTAGTAGTCATTTGATGATTAACAAATTGCTCCATCAAACTCTCTAAATGGGATTTAGGTTGTTGGGAGTTAAAAGGTAGCTTATTTGGAAAAGGTGATGGGTTAGGTAATTTGCTCATATGATTGTTATTATTACGAGGGTTCAATTGGGCATTTTGGTTAGACCAAGAAAAACCAGGATGGTTTCTCCATTGTGGGTTGGAATAATTAGAATTTTGACCCAACCTTTGGTTATAGTTCCCTTGAACAAAACTTACATCCTTACTAGACCCCTCACTACGATTAGCATACATATGAGGTCCACCACATCTCTCACAAACATGACTAACATTTTCAACATTGGAATGAGAATTACTTACCATTTTTGTCAAAGCTTCTACCTTAGCCGTCAAAAGATTAATGGAATCCAATTCCAAAAACCCCTTAGCCTTCGCCATAGTGGGTTCTTCTCCCATGTAGCCTTGTGAGGCTAGTTCTTCCAACAAAGTTTCAGGTTCCTTAGCAGTTTTCTCCAACCATTTACCACCTGAAGCAGCATTAACAATATTTCTATTTTCCTCCATTAACCCATTGTAAAAGATTTAAGGAATCATCCAATCCGGCAAGCCATGATGAGGACATTGCCTTTGAAGTTCCTTAAATCTTTCCCAAGAGGTATAAATGGTTTCATTAGGCAATTTTTTAAATGTAGATATTTGATTTCTAAATTTTGCCATTTCATGTGGCGGAAAATACTTATGAAGAAAAGCTTGTTTTAATTGGTCCCATGTAGTAATTGTCTCACTAGGTATACTAGCAAGCCAAATTTGAGCCTTTTCTTTTAAAGAAAACGGAAATAACCTAAGTCTAATGGCATCATTACTCACTCCATTAATTTTAAACGTAGCACACACATTAAGAAAAGTAAGGATATGAGCATAAGGGTCTTCCTCTTGCAAACCTCCAAATTGGTTATTTTGCACCATTTGAATGACAGCTGGCTTGATCTCGAAATTGTTATTAGCAATAGCCAGTGCCACTATTCCTCCAAAACTTTTCGAAATATTTGGCATCGCAAAATCACCAAGAGTTCTCCTTTCTTCTCCCGCCATAACTGGAATATTATGACTTTCCTCCAATTTAACACTTTGTTCTCCTTCTACTTGCAAACTAAATTCCTCTTGTAGCTTTCTTCTAAGTTCCATACACAAATCAAAAATACTTTTAGTCTAAAACTATTACAAAAACTCTAATACTAAAACAAACAAAACGCCAAATAAAATTTCATACATCAAAACAACTAATTTATATCATAAAATCCTAAAACATCTACTCTTTTGTATCAATCAATCAAAATTCATTTAAACCGTTCCCCGGCAAGAGCACCAAAATCTAATTGGGGATTTAATTGAACCCTTAGTCTCACTAGACTGCGTATAGAGCGAGTAGGGCATCGTTCCAAAGGGAACGGGGTAAATTTTATATTGATGTAACAACAAGTAAATGGGTAGGTAACAATTTCAATTAAAATCACCCAATTAATGTAAATACTAAACTACTTAAAATATATTAAGTTAATTTTGGATAATAGATTACTTAAAAGATGGGATGAACATACATTATAACCAAATAAAACAAGTTCATCTTTGAATTAATTAACAATTGTATGAATGATATGAATGGAGAATTTAGCCAAGATTCTTTAAAGCAATTCTCATTGTCAATAAAGAATGTTCTTACTTAGAGTCTATAAGCATTCTCATGTCATTATAGAGATAAATAAAAACCATGAAGTTCTATGCCAATTCTTTAACCCCTTAAAGTGAATTCCTTTTCTCTAAGTGAATTCAATGCTTTAAGTAAATTCATTTAAATTTCCATCAAAGAATTCCAACTCTCATTGTGAATTAAATGACTAACATACGTAATATGGTGATAAAGCATACTAAGCAAATCAAAGTACTTAAACAAACTTAAATCATACTTCATACATAAATAAAATAAACATTCAATAGACAAAGATAAGTAGATGAATAACAACTTAAATTAAATAGTTATAATGTATCAAAAGAACTTAGCCATAAACAAAATTACAATAAAGATGAAATAAGAGACAAGAAAACATCACTCCTCAGGGTTTACTTTTTATTTAAACCTTCTGATATATCTCTTATTCCTTTGGCTTTGTTCTTTTGTCATCCTTTAAAACTAAGTAAAACAAAAAATCCAAAACAACTAAAAATGTTCTTAAGAAAACAGTCAAAGAAATCTTTAATTTTTCTCCATCCTCTATCCAGAGTTTTTCTCCCATATATATATGTCTTGACTCTATAGGTATGTCTCTTAATAAGTCACGAAAGATTGCTTTTGAAAGGACAATGTATGGCTGAAAACTCAAGTGCATAAAATACAACGTTTGGGAAACAACATCTTGTTCGACTCGTGAATGCCTTCACGAGTCATGATCTTCAGCGGCTCTTGTACACCATCCCGACTAGTGAAGCTTTGTCCTGAGTCATGATTCCCTTCATGACACGTGATCCTGATGCCGAGTCGTGAGCTGCTTCTTCACTGCTTCACTGCTTCACTCGTGAACTTGTCTTGTGAATCCTTGTCCGAGTCGTGATCCACTTCATGACTCGTGATCTTCTTCTTCGAAATTTCACCATCTTCTTCATTTTCTTCACACATCACCAATGTTAACCTAAAAACAAACATAAACACATAAATTGGACATAAACACATAAAAACACATATAATATTACATACTTACTACACAAATAAGAGAAAAAAAGACATAAAAAGATAGACATTTTACATGACATCAAATAGGAAGACAATTGCATTCCCACTGACCCTTTTATATACACAAGGCTTATCTTCATTATGTGAGAAACCAAACCCTTTGATTGTCTCATTGAGTCGTATATTCCAGCTCCTAGATGTTTGCTTCAATCCATAAATGGATCTTTGAAGCTTGCATACCTTTTCGCCATTTCCAGATGTTAACCCTTCTGGTTGTGTCATATACACATCCTCAGTTAGATTTCCATATTGGAAAGTTGTCTTCATATCCATTTGCCAAATCTTATAATCATAATGAGCTGCAATGGCTAAAAGTATTCTTATAGACTTAAGCATCGCTACAAGAGAAAAAGTTTCATAATAGTCAATACCTTCTTTTTGATGATAACCTTTTGCTACTAAGCGAGCTTTATAGGTACCTACATTACCTTCTATGTCGGTCTTCTTTTTAAAGACCCATTTGCACCCTATGGGTTTTATCCATTCAGGTGGTTGAGTTAAAGTCCATACTTTATTTTCATACATGGAGTCCATTTCAGACTACATAGCCTTAAGCCACAAATCATGTTCTCAACCGTTTAAAACTTCTTGATAGCTTCTAGGCTCATTGTCCTCTATTATAGTGATGCCTCTATCCGAATCAATGTGAAATCCATATCTCACTGGGATAGAGCGCATCCTAGTAGATCTTCTAGGATTTTGTGTATAATTAGGTTCAATTGTGATCTCATCATTATGAAATTCAGTTTCAAGTTCAATCGGTTGATCTTCTTCTATTTGTGGGTCTTAAACTTCACCAAGTTCAATTTTACTCCCACTGTCGTCTCGTAGGAGAAATTCTCTTTCCAAGAAGACAACATGCCTTGAAACAAACAACTTTTATTCTAAGGGATGATAGAAATAATATCCAAACATTTCTTTTGGATATCCCACAAATAAATATTTGTCAGACTTAACATCCAGTTTATCTGACATTGTCCTCTTCACATAAGCAGGACAACCCCATACTTTCATATGAGAAAGCATAGGTTTCTTGTTATTCCACATCTGATGTGGAATAACATCAACTGATTTACTAAGAACTCTGTTTAACACATAAACAACAGTTTCTAGTGTATATCCCCAAAAGGACTTAGGCAAGTCTACTCGACTTAGCATAGATTGAACCATATCTAATAGTGTTCGATTTCTCCTTTCAGATACACCATTGTGTTGTGGTGTATATGGAGGAGTCCATTGAGATAAAATCCCATTATTTCTAAGATAATCCTAAAACTTTTTACTTAAGTATTCTCCACCTTGATCTGATCTAAGTGTTTTAATAGTTTTGCCAAGTTGTTTCTCTACTTCATTTCTGAACTCTTTGAAGTTTTCAAATGCTTTAGACTTATATTTCATTAGATAGATGTATCCAAACCTGGAATAATCATCTATGAAAGTAATGAAGTAGGAGTAACCTCCTCTGGCATGTGTAGTAATTGGACCACACACATTTGAATGTATTAAGTCCAAAACCATTTTAGCTCGTTCTCCTTTACCAATAAAGGGAGCTTTTGTCATTTTTCCCAATAAATAAGATTCACATGTATCAAATGATTCATAATCAAATGATCCCAAATCACCTGACTTGTGTAATTTGGTCATGCGTTTTTCATTTATATGGCCTAAACGACAATGCCATAAGTATGAGGTATTTAGATTATCATGTTCCATTCTCTTGGTATCCACACTATGCACTTCTTTAATTAAATCAAGAACACATATACCATTTTCAATGATAGCTTTTGCATAAAACATATTGTTCTTAAAAATGAAACAACACTTGTCTTTTAAAGAAATGTCAAAATTGTTCAATAAACAGCTGAAAGAAATAATACTTTTGGATAAAGCTGGAACATAATAACAATTATTTAATTCCAATACTAATCCACTAAGAAGAGGCAAATGATAAGTCCCCACAACTGTTGTGGAGATGTTTTGTCCAGTAGCTGACTGTAGACATATTTCTACCTTTCTAACTCTTTTACTGCTTCTAAGCCTCTGTAGATCATTACACAAATGTGATCCACATCCGATATCTAATACCCAAGATTGTTTTGAAGCAATAGAATAAGTATTAATTTCAATCATATGAATACCTGAGGTAGAAGCATAAGTATGCTTCTTCTCCTTGAGAGAATCTAGATAGGCCTTACAGTTACGCTTCAAATGACCATCCTTTCCACAATGGAAGCAAGTTCCTTTGGGATTCTGATTTTTGGAAACCTTCTTCTTGGAAATCCCACCATCCATTATCTCATATTGCTTCTGAAGCTCTAAGGACATAGCACCCAGCATCATACATGCTGCTATTTCACTATCCTCCATGTATTTTCGATAAGTGCCTTTGATCTCATCAATGGCATTATATGATGGAAGTGGTGGTGCATATTTATCCAACACATAATGGATCTTTTCAGCTCTGAGAACAATTCTCACTTGCTTGATCCAATCAAAATAGTTGCTGCTAACCAGTTTGTTATCCAAGATTGATCGTATATTTGATGTGCTCATGATGATTACATAGATGTTAAAAAGAAAATATGTGAGAGTATGTTCATATATATGTATGCATTAATAAGGTCTTTAATTAATCCATTTACTCCCACTATTTTATTGTGAATTAATAGCCCTCACTATATAATCTGAGAAAACCCGATGGTTTTCTTAGTGGGCCAATATCCAATCCTTGATATGTAATTTGACCTTGACTGTGGTCAACAAGCCAAATTCCATACACTTGAAAGGTAGGTATCTATATACCAATTGTGTCTCTACACAACTATTGGATCATTAGGTTATCAACTCTTGATGCATGCATATCGTATTTGCATTCCCTAATCTTGCCTCTAAAACCATTAGCCTTGACTGTGGTCAACAAGCTAATGGGCTAGCTAAGATGACCCATTTAATTAGATTTGAACATATTCGATATAATGTAAGCTTGACTGTGGTCAACAACCCACACTATAAAGAACTATGGTTCTCCTCAAATTAATGGAAGGGTTATATACCTTAGTATTTGTTTGAGGGTTTTAGTTAATTAAGTCTCATCATACATGGTTGGCATACATTGGTATGCATCCTATATCTATCACATAAATATAAGCATACAAATATGGTATAGTTATAGACTTCACTATATTGATTTCCCCGAGCCAAGAGGGAAATCAAAAGGTCACACCTAGGTAGTATGCATGATTCAAACAAGAAAAATAATTACATTATCTTCATGCTTGTAGGATCTCCATCAGGCCCATCTTGCTCCTTGATAGTGGTCTCCATCTCTATTTCTAATTCTAATCTAAGTAATCTAATTACATATTACAACTTGAAAAGAAATACAAACCAAAAACAAGTGGCCTGGACATGAAAGTCCTTATTGGGTCAAAACATGCATAATGCTCAATCACATTGGGCTTTGCCCATAACTATCCATCATGCCAATCATACACACTTATATGCCTTTTTAATGCATAAAGAAATGGATAACTAAACCTTGCTTCAACTTTTGAAACAATATTTTGAGTTATTTTGATGATGTGATAAAATTAGGAAACTTTCATTTTAGGAAACCTTTTTGCATGCATGTGTTTTTGCCTTAATAATCAATCCAATTGATTATTAATTAAATATAAATTGATTATTTAATTAATTAATCATATTAAATAATTAAAAGAAGAAATTTTGGGCTTAAAACAAAGGGTGGGCCGAAACCTAAAAAAGTAAACCCTAAATGTGTTCACACACAAACTAGTTTTGTGTCTTTTGGACTATTTGGGCCTTTTGGAATGAGCCAAGCCCACTCCAACCCTTAAAACCCATTAATAAACTTAATTAATGTTTATAATGTTTAATTTAAATTAGCTCCTTGGGCCCACCAAGTCATTCACTAATTTAAACAAAGTCCAAAAACATAATTAAGCCCATTAAGTGGTTTTAACAAATTAAAATTAATTAAATTAATTTAAGGCCTATTTCAATTAATACAATTAATTAAAAACACTTTAATATATCATATATATCAGATTAAAAAGATTAAAATGTTAGAGGGTAGGCCCTAGAGCCCATGTAATAGGGATGTTTTTCATATGTATAAAATTTATATTCTTAATAAAAGGAATCATTCATTTATTAATGCTATGTTTAAATACATGAGTTTGTAAATCTTAAATTAATAAATGAAGTCCTAGATATTATAAACACAGTGCAAAGGCAATCATGAAGGTGTTCATGATGTGATATGTCTATTGCATGCAAATGTGTTAATATCTAAATATCCCTAGTCATAGAATTAACAAGATAGGACATTGTTAATTCGGACAGACTAGCATATGTTATGCTTCTTGAACGGTTCAAGCAGTGGTTCTCATAACTGTGATTATGGAAGATAATCAAAGCTAACATGTGGATGCTTGTTCGAAAAACAAGTTCATTAGAGAACTACAAAGAGAATCCTCACATGGATATTAAATCTATGTCGGTGAGGAATCTCTTCATAGTGGTTGTGCAAGTATCCTTAGACTTGAGATCACCAAAGTTATCTTAAGTAGCAAATGGTATACTTTGACTCCGTAACTGATTACTTCCAACTGGGAGTGAACATAGTTAGGAGATTGGGTATATGATGACCTACTTAAAGATAGTTGAGTGATTGAAAAAGGATTTACCATCCCAGATTTAATAAGGGAAGTTATCTCGCATGATTCTATATTTACCTTGTTTAGAAAATCTCTGGCCAGACTAAAATGCCAAGATGGATAGAGATCCATGGAGGGAATTTTGGGAACAATGGTTAAATTAATAGAACATACATAATTAGATTTATATGAGTTGACAGAAATCCATACTCAGAATCTAATTGAGATAAAATGGTGAAAGGAGTAATTGCACGGCAACTATTTTTATGGAAGGGTACAGTCAAATCACATGACTTTCCTGACATTTGGGTAGTCATGATACCTAGCTAGAGGCCAATCATGACTTGTATAATGATGTATCAAAATATCAATAGAGATTGATAAAATGATTTAAAGGAGTTTAAATCATGTGACTTTTGAATAGAACTCACAATTACATATTATACTGCCAACATGGATAGGAACCCAAAAGGTCACACACATATAGAGAAAAAGGTAAAATGGTAAAATGACAAGGATAATAATATTTGATATTATTATGAAGGTAGAGAAGTGAATATGATAATAATTAATTAAAGAGTTTGATTTATTATGATCAAATAAAATTGTACGCGAAACTTGTGAGAAATGTTATGTAAATTGGACCTAATTGAAATAATATATTTCATGATTAATTATTATTGTATTATAAGTGTTATAGGACTAGTATAAGTGTTATAGGACTGGTACAATAATTAATAAGTCAATTGGAAGAATTTTTAAGGGCCAGAGGAATGAAGCAGTTGGCGAAAGCCCTTCTGTTAGGGCCACACGCTAAGTCCAGAACAGAAGAACTTAATGGCCTATTTCATGCACCAAATTAATTTATATATGTTACATAAGTGTTATGAAACTCACATATTTAATTTGGTTGGATTTGGAATCCATTTGGGTATTTAAATCCAATTAGTTGCACAAAGGGCCTAGTTTGTGGGTTTTGTGCATAGTCTTTTATGAAAAGGTTTAAATTGGATTTAATTAAGCCCAAATGATTATAATTAATTACAGAGGCCCAATTAATAATTCTCCAGCAATTTTAAAGAGCCCAATCTCATTAAGGAGTTGGAATTTTAAGCTAAATATAAAAGGCCAACTAATGAGAAAGTAAGGTTAAGTGATTAAAACAAAAAAGAAAGTCTTTTTCTCTAATCTCTCTCTCCTTTTTATGCCAACTCCAAGCTAGCTTCTTGGAATTTCGGCCAGCCTTAGTTAAACACCAATTTTTTGGTTCAATTTATCCCTCTCTAGTGTGGATTACTCATTAGAGGTGTTTGATTTTGGACACTGTGGTTTGCGACAACCCGGTGCGTAGTAAAATCAACTGTTCAACAAAAATCAAAGGTGATTTTTCTTTTTCTCATATAGTTATATTGTATATTCATGGCAAGATCATATCTAATGGTTAAAAAATTTTAAAATTCTGCTCATGTATGTGATGCATGTAACCGTTAAAATCCAACATGGTATCAGAGCCTCGGTTTTGCCATGGATATACAATTTTATATTTTTCTGCGGAATAAGTTTTGTTTTGTTTTGAGTTATTTATTTCATGAACTTTAAAATATTAGATTTGATTGTTCATGAATGAGAAATATTGATTTCTGTTTGCATGTGTGATCAAATAAATTTGGTGGAAACAGAAATGAAACTTTTGAAGGATTGTGATGAGGGTTTGGCGTGAAACCCATTAGGGTTTGTCGTGAAACCCTAGGTGATTTAAGGGGCTGTTCTAATTTAATTTCTTATGGATCCATTAAAACATCATTTAGATGATATTTTATGAGTTTAATATGGGATATTAAGCCGTAAGATCGAACGAAATTAAAATCAAACATGTTTTGCATGAAAACTAGTTTAGTCAAAAAGTTCGATAAATTGGTGTTCTTCATATGTTCTTGATGTGTTCTTGGTTAGAACGATTTTTAATCTTCTAAATCTGATATATATTAGATATTAAAGTGTTTTTAATTAATTGGATTAATTAAAACGGGCCTTAAATTAATTTGATTAATTTTAATTCATTAAAACCACTTAATGGGCTTAATTATGTTTATGAACTTGGTTTAAATTAGTGAATGACTTGGTGGGCCCAAGGAGCTAATTTAAATTAAATATTATAAACATTAATTAAGTTTATTAATGGGTTTTAAGGGCTGGAGTGGGCTTGGCTCTTTTCGAAAGGCCCAAATGGTCCAAAAGACACAAAACTAGTTTGTGTGTGAACACATTTAGGGTTTTCTTTTGTGGGCTTCGACCTACACTTGATTATAAGACCAAAATTGACTCTTTTAATTATTTAATATGATTAATTAATTAAATTATCAATTTATAATTAATTAATAATCAATTGGATTGATTATTAAGGCAAGAACACATGCATGCAAAAGGGTTTCCTAAAATGAAAGTTTCCAAAATGGAAAAAGTTTCCTAATTTGATCACATCATTAAAATAACTCAAAATATTGTTTCGAAGGTTGAAACAAAGTTAGTAATCCATTTCTTTATGCATTAGAAAGGCATATAAGGGTGTATGATTGGCATGATGGATAGTTATGGACAAAGCCTAATGTGATTGAGCATTATGCATGTTTTGGCCCAATGAGGACTTTCATGTCCCGGCCACTTGTTTTTGGTTTGTATTTATTTTCAACTTGTAATATGTAATTAGATTACTTAGATTAGAATAAGAAATAGAGATGGAGACCATTTTCACGGAGCAATATGGGCTGGATGGAGATCCAACAAGCTTGAAGATAATGTAATTATTTTTCTTGTTTGAATCATGCATACTACCTAGGTGTGACCTTTTGATTTCCCTCTTGGCTCGAGGAAATCAATGTAGTGAAGTCCATAACTATACCATATTTGTATGCTTATATTTATGTGATAGATATAGGATGCATACCAATGTATGCCAACCATGTATGATGAGACTTAATTAACTAAAACCCTCAAACAAATACTAAGGTATATAACCCTTCCATTAATTTGAGGAGAACCAGAGTTCTTTATAGTGTTGGTTGTTGACCACAGTCAAGCTCACATTATATCGAATATGTTCAAATCTAATTAAATGGGTCATCTTAGCTAGCCCATTAGCTTGTTGACCACAGTCAAGGCTAATGGTTCTAGAGGCAAGATTAGGGAATGCATATACGATATGTATGCATCAAGAGTTGATAACCTAATGATCCAATAGTTGTGTAGAGACACAATTGGTATATAGATACCTACCTTTCAAGGATATGGAATTTGGCTTGTTGACCACAGTCAAGGTCAAATTACATATCAAGGATTGGATATTGGCCCACTAAGAAAACCATCGGGTTTTCTCCGATTATATAGTGAGAGCTATTAATTTGCAATAAAATAGTGGGAGTAAATGGATTAATTAAAGACCTTATTAATGCATACATATATATGAACATACTCTCATATCTTTTCTTTTTCACATATAGGTCATCATCATGAGCACATCAAACATTAATATATGATCAATCTTGGATAACAAGCTGGTTGGCAACAACTATTCTGACTGGATCAGGCAAGTGAGAATTGTTCTCAGAGTTGAAAAGATCCACTATGTCTTGGATAAAGATCCACCACCACTTCCATCAGATGATACCATTAATGAGATCAAAGGTATTTATCAAAAATACATGGAGGATAGTGAAGCAGCAGCATGTCTGATGCTGGGTGCTATATCCTCGGAGCTTCAGAAGCAACATGAGATGATGGATGCTAGAACCATCATTTTGCATCTAGAGAAGCTCTATTCTTCTCAGGCTAGAACTGAACAATATGAGATTGCTCGAGCTCTATTTAGCTGCAAAATGGTGGAAGGCACTTCAGCTGCTGCTCATACATTGAAGATGTATGGGTATATTGAGCATTTGAGTAGACTTGGCTATGTTATGGATAATGATCTATATATAGATTTAATCTTATACTCGTTGGCTCCAAGTTATGCACCTTTCGTGCTTAATTTCAACATGAACAAGATCCAAGTATCCATTCTTGAGTTAATCAATATGCTCAAGACAGCTGATGGATCATTTAAGAAGGATCCAAAAAGTGTCATGGTTGTCACTTCTGCTAAAAGCGAGAAGCAGAAGAAGAAGAAGATAACCAAGGCGCAGCCTAAGAATGGTGGGATCTCCAAGAAGAAGGTTTGCAAGAAAGAGAATCCCAAAGGAACTTGCTTCGATTGTGGAAAGGATGGTCATTGGAAGCGTAACTGCAAGGCCTATCTAGATTCTCTCAAGGAGAAGAAGCAAGCTAATGCTTCTACTTCAGGTATTCATATGATTGAAATTAATACTTATTCTATTGCTTCAAAACAATCTTGGGTATTAAATACCGAATGTGGATCTCACTTATGTAATGATCTAAAGGGGCTTAGAAGCTTTAGAAGAGTTGGAAAGGCAGAGATATGTTTGCAGTCAGCTATTGGACATAATATCTCTACAACAGTTGTGGGGACTTACTATTTTCCTCTTCCTAGTGGATTAATACTGGAATTGAATAATTGTTATTATGTTCCAGCTTTGTCCAAAAGTATTATTTCTTTCAGTTGTTTGATGAACGATTATGATATTTCTTTAAAGGACAAATGTTGTTACATTTTTAAGAACAATATGTTTTATGCAAAAGCTATCATTGAGAATGGTATATTTGTTCTTGATTTAATTAAAGAAGTACATAATGTGGATACCAAGAGAATGAAACATGATAATCTAAATACCTCATACTTATGGCATTGTTGTTTATGCCATATAAATGAAAAATGCATGACCAAATTACACAAGTCAGGTGATTTGGGATCATTTGATTATGAATCATTTGATACATGTGAATCTTGTTTATTGGGAAAAATGACAAAAGCTCCCTTTATTGGCAAAAGTATTAAAACACTTAGATCAGATCAAGGTATAGAATACTTAAGTCAAGAGTTTCAGGATTATCTTAGAGATAATGGGATTTTATCTCAATGGACTCCATCATATACACCACAACACAATGGTGTATCTCAAAGAAGAAATCGAACACTATTAGATATGGTCGATCAATGATGAGCTGAGTGGACTTGCCTAAGTCCTTTTGGGGATATGCACTAGAAACTGCTGTTTATGTGTTAAACAGAGTTCCTAGTAAATCGGTTGATGTTACTCCATATGAGATGTGGAATAACAAGAAACCCATGCTTTCTCATATGAAAGTATGGGGTTGTCATGCTTATGTGAAGAGGACAATGTCAGACAAACTGGATGTTAAGTCTGACAAATGTTTATTTGTGGGATATCCAAAAGAAACATTTGGATATTATTTCTATCATCCCTTAGAACAAAAGGTGTTTGTTTCAAGGCATGCTGTCTTCTTGGAAAGAGAATTTCTCCTACGAGAGGATAGTTGGAGTAAAATTGAACTTGGTGAAGTTCAAGACTCACAAATATAAGATGATCAACTGATTGAACCTGAAACTAAATTTCATAATGATGAGATTACATTTGAACCTGATTATACACAAAATCCTAAAAGATCTACTAGGATGCGGTCTATCCCTGTGAGATATGGATTTTACATTGATTCGGATAGAGGCATAACTGTAGCTATCAAGAAGTTTTGAACAGTTCAGAGCGTGATTTATGGCTTAAGGCTATGCAGTCTGAAATGGACTCCATGTATGAGAACAAAGTATGGACTTTAACTCAACCACCTGAAGGGATAAAACCCATAGGGTGCAAATGGGTCTTCAAAAAGAAGACCGACATGGAAGGTAATATAGTTACCTATAAAGCTCGTTTAGTAGTAAAAGGTTATCGTCAAAAAGAAGATATTGACTATGACGAAACTTTTTCTCCAGTAGCGATGCTTAAGTCTATAAGAATACTTTTAGTCATTGCAGCTCATTATGATTATGAGATTTGGCAAATGGATATGAAGACAGCTTTCCTTAATGGAAATCTTACTAAGAATGTGTATATGACACAACCAAAAGGGTTCACATCAGGAAATGGCGAAAAGGTATGCAAGCTTCAAAGATCCATTTATGGATTGAAGTAAGCCTCTAGGAGCTAAAAAATACGATTCAATGAGACAATCAAAGAGTTTGGTTTCTCACATAATGAAGATAAACCTTGTGTGTATAAAAGGGTCAGTGGGAGTGCAATTGTCTTCCTAGTTCTATATGTAGATGACATATTGATCATGGGAAATGACAATTCTCTTCTCCAATCTGTTAAAATATGGTTATCCAAGCAATTCTCTATGAAAGACCTTGGAGAAGCATCCTATATTCTGGGAATATAAAGATAGATCCAATAGGTTGCTAGGTTTTTCTCAGAGTACATATATAGATAAAGTATTGAAAAGGTTCAATATGGATCTCTCTAAGAAAGGGTTTATACCCATGGTGCGTGGGAAACACCTTTCTAAGTCTATGTATCCATAGACACTAGAGGATAGAGAGAGCATGAATAGAATACCATATGCATCTGCAATTGGTTCTATCATGTATGCTATGTTATGTACACGTCCAGATGTAGCATTTGCTTTGAGTGTCATAAGCATATTCCAATCCAATTATGTAGAGGAACACTGGGCAGCTGTCAAGAATATCCTTAAGTTCTTGAGAAGGACTAAGGATATATTCTTGGTATATGGAGAGGGCAATTTGGAAGTAAATGGGTATATAGATGCTAGCTTCCAATCTGACAAAGATGATTGTAAATCACAGTCTGGTTATGTGTTCATAATGGGAGGAGGAGCAGTTAGTTGGAAAAGTTCCAAACAAGAAACAATTGCTGATTCCACGACGGAAGCTGAGTACATTGCTACTTCAGAAGCAACCAAAGAAGCATTCTGGATCAAAAAGTTCATAATGGAACTAGGAGTGGTGCCTAGCATTGTTGATCCGATTCCTTTATATTGTGACAACAATAGAGCCATTGCGCAAGCAAAGAAACCATGGTCTCATCAGCGATCTAAGCATGTTCTCAAATGCTACCATCTCATAAGGAAAATATTAGCTAGAAATGATGTGAAAATAGAAAGGGTTCCCACAGATGACAATGTGGTGGATCCCCTCACTAAAGCACTTTCCCAGATTAAGCATGATCACCATATAAATAACATGGGTCTGAGACATATGAGTGATTGGCTCTAGTGCAAGTGGGAGATTGTTAGAGAGTGTGCCCTAGAGCCCATGTAATAGGGATATTTTTCATATGTATAAAATTTATATTCTTAATAAAAGGCATCATTCATTTATTAATGCTATGTTTAAATAAATGAGTTTGTGAATCTTAAATTAATAAATGAAGTCCTAAATATTATAAACGTAGTGCAAAGGCAATCATGAAGGTGTTCATGATGTGAGATTTCTATTGCATGCAAATGTGTTAATACTTAAATATCCCTAGTCATAGAATTAACAAGATAGGACATTGTTAATTCGGACAGACTAGCACATGTTATGCTTTTTGAATGGTTCAAGCAGTGGTTCTCATAACTGTGATTATGGAAGATAATCAAAGCTAACATGTGGATGCTTGTTAGAAGAATAAGTTCATTGGAGACCTGCAAAGAAAATCCTCACATGGATATTAAATCTATGTCAGTGAGGAATCTCTTCATAGCGGTTGTGCAAGTATCCTTAGACTTGAGATCACCAAAGTTATCTTAAGTAGCAAGTGGTATACTTTGACTCCATAACTGATTACTTCCAACTGGGAGTGAACATAGTTAGGAGATTGGGTATATCATGACCTACTTGAAGATAGTTGAGTGATTGCCAAAGGATTCACCATCCTAGATTTAATAAGGGAAGTTATCTCGCATGATTCTATAATTACCTTGTTCAGAGAATCTCTAGCCAGAGTAAAATGCCAAGATGGATAGAGATCCATGGAGGGCATTTTGGGAACAATGGTTAAATTAATAGAACATACATAATTAGATTTATATGAGTTGACAGAAATCCATACTCAGAATCTAATTGAGATAAGAGTGGTGAAAGGAGTAATTGCACAGTAACTGTTTCTATGGAAGGGTACAATCAAATCACATGACTTTTCTGACATTTGGGTAGTCATGATGCCTAGCTAGAGGCCAATGATGACTTGTATAATGATGTATCAAAATATCAATAGAGATTGATAAAATGATTTAAAGGAGTTTAAATCATGTGAGTTTTGAATAGAGCTCACAATTACATATTATACTGCCAACATGGACAGGAACCCAATAGGTCACACACATATAGAGAAAAGGGTAAAATGGTATAATGACAAGGATAATAATATTTGATATTATTATGAAGGTAGAGAAGTGAATATAATAATAATTAATTAAAGAGTTTGATTAATTATGATCAAATAAAATTATTCGCGGAACTTTTGAGAAATGTTCTGTAAATTGAACTTAATTGAAATAATGTATTTCATGATTAATTATTATTATCTTATAAGTGTTATAGGACTACTTATATGTGTTATAGGAATGGTATAATAATTAATAAATCCATTGGAAGAATTATTAAGGGCCAGAGGAATGAAGTAGTTGTTTAAAAGCTCTTCTGTAAGGGCCACATGCCAAGTCTAGAACAAAAGGACTTAATGTCCTATTTCATGCACCAAATTAACTTATAAAGTTACATAAGTGTTATGGAACTCACATATTTAATTTGGTTTGATTTGGAATCCATTTGCGTATTTAAATCCAATTAAGGAGTTGGAATTTTAACCTAACTATAAAAGCCAACTAATGAGAAATTAGGGTTACGTGATTAAAACAAAAATAAAGTATTTTTCTCTAATCTCTCTCTCCTTTTTGTGCCAACTCCAAGCTAGCTTCTTAGAATTCGGCCAGGCCTAGTTAAACACCAATTTGTTGGTTAAATTTATTCCCTCTTTAGTGTGGATTACTCATTGGAGGTGTTCGATTTTGGACATTGTGGTATTGTGACAACCCGGTGTGTGGTAAAATCAACTATTCAACAAAAATCAAAGGTGATTTTTCTTATTCTCATATAGTTATTTTGTTTATTCATGGCAAGATCAGATCTAATGGTTAAAAATTTTAAAATTATGCTCATATATGTGATGCATGTATGTGATCTTATCAATGGCATCATCCTTAATAGAAGTGGTGGGGGATCTTTATCTAAGACATAATTGTTGGAATTTAACGGTTACATGCATCACAATACATGAGCGGAATTTTAAAATTTTTTAACCATTAGATCTGATCTTGCCGGTGAATACACAATATAACTATAGAGAATAAGAAAAATCACTTTTGATTTTTGTTGAACAGTTGAGTTTACTTTGCACCGGGTTGTTGCAAACCACGGTGTCCAAAATCGAACACCTTCAATGAGTAATCCCACACTAGAGAGGGATAAATTGAACCAACAAATTGGTGTTTAACTAGGGCTGGCTGAAATTCCAAGAAGCTAGCTTGGAGTTGGCGCAAAAAGGAGAGAGAGAGATTAGAGAAAAAAGACTTTCTTTTTGTTTTAATCACTTAACCCTAATTCCTCATTAGTTGGCCTTTTATAGTTAGGTTAAAATTCCAACTCCTTAATGAGATTAGGCTCTTTAAAATTACTGGAGAATTATTAATTGGGCCTCTATAATTAATTGTAATCATTTGGGAATAATTAAATCCAATTTAAACTTTTCATAAAAGACTATGCACAAAACCCACAAACCAAGCTCTTTGTGCAACTAATTAGATTAAATACCCAAATGGATTCCAAATCCAACCAAATTAAATTTGTGAGTTCCATAACACTTATCTAACATATATAAATTAATTTGGTGCATGAAATAGGCCATTAAGGCCTTCTTTTCTAGACTTGGCGTGTGGCCCTTACAGAAGGGCTTTCGTCAACTGCTTCATTCCTCTGGCCCTTAATAATTCTTCCAATTGACTAATTAATTATTATACCAGTCCTATACCACTTATAGTAGTCCTATAACACATATAAGATAATAATAATTGATCATGAAATACATTATTTCAATTAGGTCTAATTTACAGAACATTTCTCAAAAGTTTCGCGGATAATTTATTTGATCATCATTAATCAAACTCTTTAATTAATTATTATCATATTCACTTTTCTACCTTCATAATAATGTCAAATTATTATTATCCTTGTCATTTTACCATTTTACCCTTTTCTCTATATGTGTGTGACCTATTGGGTTCTTGTCCATGTTGGCAGTAATATGTGTAATTGTAAGCTTTATTCAAAACTCATATGATTTAAACTCCTTTAAACAATTTTATCAATCCCCATTGATATTTTTGATACATCATTATACAAGTCCATGATTGGCCTCTAGCTAGGCATCATGACTACCCAAATGTCAATAAAGTCATGTGGTTTAACTGTACCCTTCATAGAAACAGTTTACCGTGCAATTACTCCTTTCACCACTCTTATCTTAATTAGATTCTGAGTATGGATTTCTGTCAACTCATATAAATCTAATTATGTATGTTCTATTAATTTAACCATTGTTCCCAAAATGCCCTCCATGGATCTCTATCCATCTTGGCATTTTACTCTGGCTAGAGATTCTCTGAACAAGGTAATTATAGAATCATGCGAGATAACTTCCCTTATTAAATCTAGGATGGTGAATCCTTTGGCAATCACTCAACTATCTTCAAGTAGGTCATGATATACCCAATCTCCTAACTATGTTCACTCCCAGTTGGAAGTAATCAGTTATGGAGTCAAAGTATACCACTTGCTACTTAAGATAACTTTGGTGATCTCAAGTCTAAGGATACTTGCACAACCGCTATGAAGAGATTCCTCACTGACATAGATTTAATATCCCATGTGAGGATTCTCTTTGTAGGTTTCCAATGAACTTGTTCTTCTAATATGCATCCATATGTTAGCTTTGATTATCTTCCATAATCACAGTATGAGAACCACTACTTGAACCATTCAAGAAGAATAACATGTGCTAGTCTGTCCGAATTACTAATGTCCTATCTTGTTAATTTTATGACTAGGGATATTTAGATATTAACACATTTGCATGCAATAGACATCTCACACCATGAACACCTTCATGATTGCCTTTGCACTGTGTTTATAATATCTAGGACTTCATTTATTAATTTAAGATTTACAAACTCATGTATTTAAACATAGCATTAATAAATGAATGATGCCTTTTATTAAGAATATAAATTTCATACATATGAAAAACATCCCTATTACATGGGCTCTAAGGCATACTCTCTAACACACCACACACGATGTATACATAATTAAATAATAAAAATATCAAACATATAAGAAAGTGGTAAATAATCAAAAAAAATAAAAGAAACTACTTAAATTATTACATAAGGAAAATCATCCAATGAATATAAATAAACTAACATATATAAATTGAAAAAGAAATAAAAGAAACTACTTAAATTATTACATAAGGAAATCTTCTAATAAATATAAATAAATTAACATACATAAATCATGGCAATTGTTCGGGTTGGGAACATTGGTTTGCTCATGCATATCTTACAAAAAAAAATCATTTTTTTAGGTTGAAAGCTTAAACATTGGTCCTTTTGTTACAAAAAAAAAACCTAAATTATTAAGTAAAAATGATTTTATGTGAACTTATATTTTATCATACAAAAATCATTTATTACTAAACTATTACAAATCCCCAAAATAAAATACATACAAATAAATAGTAAAATGAAGAAATAATTAAATAAATAATTAAATAAAAGATCAATTAAATAAATTAATAAATAAGGAGTAGACCTCCCACAAAAAGTTCTCCAAAGGTACTTTTGCCTCAATATGCAAACTCCCACATGCACACAATGTTAGTTGCTCACAAGGAAACACAAGGTAAATTAATAGTTAGAATTATGATAAATAAAATGGATAAATGTTAGTAACACGCATTTTGTATTGAAAATAATAAATAAATAGAATATGAAAATGCATGAAATATAACTAAAATTTAAATACTTAGCTAAGAATGTAAATTAATTAGATAAGAAAAATATAGTTAAAGGATGAACTAAAGGATAAGATAAAGCCACAGATAGCTAAAAATGT